>KI915041.1:12795951-12844613 GCA_000473445.2 Anopheles farauti
CCCAAAATTCTATCAGAGACTCAACACATTCTTACTTTCTTGGGTTTCTCTCGCACACACTCTCATCTTTTGCTCTCCTCACCCCGTTTCAGCCTTCCGCAACCCACCCTCGCCCACAAGCTAGCTGCCATTTGTGCGTAGGGTCGGCTGTCTTTAAGAGGAACGTTCAAAGTATGTGTCAAAGTATTGATGGATAAAACATTATTAAATGGTAAATTAATTAATGACCAATTAATGTGTGAATAACAAATCTGCATCATTTACTTAATTAGTAGACGTATGCTCAAGCTAACGTTTGTTGACATACTCCGCACGCTTTAAGTACGTGTTTTAGTGCACAAAATTGTATTTACGAGTTCGGATACCTCAATCGCTCGTAAAGAAGCTAAAAATAGGATTTTTTAAAGAATATGTTTCAAACTTGAATGCTTAGGTTTTGACGCTGTTATCAAGATCTTATTTCATATTTTTTCTGGGTTAATGTTATTAAAAATACATAATTTTCACCATGAAAATATGAACTGGAAGCTTACCAAATACCGGTAATCAATTAATACACAATAATTACTGCTTCACCTTATCGCATCATCGACGACAGTTTAATTGCAGGCGAAATGTAAGGAATTACCGTTTAATCAAATAAAAACATTTACTGCACTCGACCGCATCCCTCGCAAGCCCCCGTCCGTTTTGGTGATTTAAAATCGATTAAAAATAAGTTCGATTGCATCGATTGCAGTTGTGTCTGGATGCAGTCGTTCGTTTGACACCCACCAAACACACACCTTTGGCACACACCACAATCGAGCTGTTGTACCTAGGCGGGGGAAAAAAACAGCACCCGGATAGGATGGGACAAGCTGACAGTTTAATTATGAAATTTGGACACACGGGCGAAGGTGGGTTGAGGACGGTGCCCGGAAATGGTCGGAAATGGTTTATAACAATATCCCAATCCCGGGTTGCGTTCCCTGAGGGAAAGGCAAGCCTTTTGGTGCCTATTATTAGGCATCGTGTATTTTCCTTACATGCCCAGTTTCGGGTTTGCGGGTGTGTGGAAGGGTTGATTTTAGGCTCTAAACATGTGTAAACACATCAATACGGCTACTATCCGCCCCGTTGCTCGTGGTGGCTTTGTTCAAAACCTCGTAGGCTCTGCGGGAACGATAAATGACAAGGTGGCAAGAGAGGTGGGGCTTTTTCGGACGATTAAATGATTACAATTGTCGAGTGCAAATTACAGCGAGAACATCCATCCCCAAATCAGCAGCGCATGGATGGAAATGCAGTTTAATTTTTACCCCATACCTTGCCACACTTTCAACCCCGCAAGCCACCCGCTAGGACCGCCCATGGTCGACGGACATTGGCTATAATTAAAAGCACACACACACACGTTCCTGTGCCCGGAAATGCAACGTGTGCGCCACGTTGAGTACATCTCAATTAATTTGATACATTTTATGTAAACGTTTCCGCACACGCGCACTTTTCTCACTCTCGTCGCCCGTTCGGAATTTCGTGTGTGTTTTATTTAAATTATATAGAGCGTTTGATCGTCACTTTAAAACAATGTTGTGGCAATTTTCGTGTGTGTGTTCCGTGCACGGTTGGATTTGGAGGCGGCTTAGTGAATATTAATCGTGGCAGAAATTAAAGGATTATGGTGATGAGTAAGGCAATCTATCTCACGGGGTTTTTGATGTTTGAAGCTGATGTTGGTGAGGTATTATCAGTATTTTTGAAATTAAAAATCACACATTAAAGGTTATTTTAGAATTAAATTTTAAATACTTCCTCTGTGTCGATTTCAACTGTTCACGTTGGTAATTTTATAAAACTTTGAATTTTTTTTTATCACGAGCCAATAAGTAAAAAAATATAGCACACAAAACCCTCATAAGTTCCGCCGTCTAAGTTTAAAGACGTTCTGGTTGCAAGAAGTGTGAAATCGGTAACATCTGAAGTATAATTTGATCAAGACAAAAAAACACCCTGTATCCTGAAGGATCTTGTCAGTAAATATTAATTTATTACAATTTTACCATTTTAAGTTTGTTTTGTTTTTTTGCTTCGACCCCGTTTTCCTCGTGCATCCATAAATTATGCGAAAACGTGTTCCACATCACCCTCTCGAAGCATGTGTTCTTCGTTGCCATAATTTATGGTTCCCCTGTCGGGCGGCTCGTTAGAGAAATTCGATTCGATTCGATTTAGATCGCTAGCGCAAGACGACGGTGGCTGCGTTGTTGTTATTGCTGCATAATTTTACTACGGTCGCTCTGTTATTGTTAGCCGCGATCCCCAACGCTTTGTGGGCGTAAAATATGCAACGAATATCCGCGAATCCGCTAGGCGAACCCACTCATCTTTGTGTTGCCCGTACCGGTTCTGCACTGTAAGCCCGTGTTGTTTTATTTAATTTTTTTGAATGAGTGTGTTTTTTTTTGTATGCGACCAATATCAGTCTGACACACCACCATTGTTTGTCCTGCCCCAACCGGTCGTGGTCGTCGTGGAGGTTCGCGCAAAAATTGTGACCCAACACACAAAACCCACCGCGATCAAACCGAGCGTGACTAAGTGGCTAACGGGTAACTACGATCCTTTCCAGTCAGGCATACAGCATCCATCCCGGGGGGGAGGAGGTGGGGCGGAGGGATAGTTTGTTTTTGTCTCCACCTCCAAAGACTGGCCTACCCTCCCCATCCCCGAAACCTCAGTGTGACCTCCGCCCAAGCCATAGTCTATTAGAGCTGCTGCAATTCCTGATTCGATACTCTCCTCCGCACGAAGCAAAAAAAAACGAAAATGTGTCCGGAAAGAAATGGAACCGTACCGAATGGTGAGCGCGTTACCGTGACGCTATTCGGTCTGCCGTTGTGGTGGTATCGCATTGCAACCGCTGCAGCAGCCTCCCAGCCAGTGACCTTAATCGGTGTGCAGGAGGAGACCCTTTTTGTCCGGACCGGAGCCAAGCACTAAACGATCACCATGTTGCCTATCTAATCCATGATTGCTAGTGCAGACGGCACGGTACATGTACGTGTGTGTGTGCTTTTTTATGTCATTTAAAAGGGGGGGGGGGAGAAGAGAATGTGTTGCAGAAAATAAAGAAGAAGAAAAACCTGCCGCCACTATTAGCTTTTATAGTGTGGTTGCCTTTGTGTAGATACGGTTTACACAAAAAAGCTTCGGCTTTGAGGTCTTTCCAGCTTTGCGGACGCGGGCCTTAAAACGACTCAGAAAACTAAGTTTGCGAGCCGGTAAGAATAGCTCAGTTGTTACAGCGATCGTTTTCAGCACAGTTGACATGGAGGTTCAACTCTCGTTACAAGCAGCCTTCTGTATTGCTGCAATTAAAAAAAAAAACAATATTTCAAGTCGATTTATTAGCGTTTAACCGAAATAGTACAGGCAGTTTTGCTAAATTTGATACAATGGTTATCATTTGCATGGGGAGGAACCGATCATTTTTGTTTTTTTAACATTACTTCACAAATATATTTAAAATAAGCCGTATGGGCTAATGATGTTTTTTAAATATTTTGATTCAGTTTTGGCTCATACCAGGACTTACAAAATTGAAACCTCAAGGATATTTTTTCAAATGCCTATATAAATAACAACGTATATTCAACAATTCATTGTGGATTTATCTTGTTTGAAAAGATTTTTAAATAGCTATTTCTAATAACAAATCTATTCAACCCACAAATTTACTTCAATGTTTTAATTTTTATCATCATGTTTTATCATTTTTTTTTAAATAACTAGCAGCTGAGTATTTAGGCCTAGATTGTATTATAGTCTAGGCTGTCCTGCTATCAAACATGTGTCTGCTTTTTGGCAATCTCTCCGGATGATCTGTCGGGAACGTTATTTTGCCCATTTTCGGCGCTTATGGCGCTTGAAAATTGTACACTTATGGCCTGTGAAATCGATTTCAAGAACACAGCTCATCGGCATCATCAGTTACCAGCTTACTAGCAGCAGTACACATACCGACAATCAACACCTCCTAATGAAGTACTTATGTCAGCCACCGGGAGGGTACCGTACCTCCCGAAACCCTGCCCCGAAAGTGGGTGATTTTCATCACGAAAAACAACATGTTTCTTTCCGTGCGCGCGTGCCTCATCTGCCCCGCCGTAGGTAGACTCAGAGGCAGCTTTCTTTCGGTGTTTTCAAGCAGCGGTGATCATGCAAGTAATAACCCGCCCGTTACGCAACCGGAGGAAGGCGGAGCGCGCATAAATTGACCGCACACTCGCACCGCACCAAACGGGCTGCACTAATGGGAGGAAAAATGGGTGGAAAATGTAGCTGGAAGGAAAATTTGGAGGAACCCCTCAGTTACTTTGGCTCAGTTTCCTGATGACCCTTCCCGAAAGGTTCCCGCTCGGGCACAGTTATGGTACAGTTTTATTTCGCTTTTATGATGATGCGTCTTTGATGCATTTCCCAATGCCCCAAAAAAAAAAACCATCGGGTAATGTTGGTGGCACCCTTCCATCCCGCTACGTAGCTAGTTCCATTCAACTTTTGTAACAAATTCCTGCCACCGGTGTACCGTTTCACGAGGTCAGAAAAATTCCACCCGGAATGCCAAGAAACACCACAGGCACCCTTCCCCTTCACTCCTTCGAAAAAAAACCCCCACTTGTGGCGCGCGTTGATGGGTGCTAAAAGAAGGTACTGTATAATTAATTTTCATCGTGCTTTTTACACCCGTTGGGGCTTGGTGCGATGGTCGATCGAACGGGGGATAGTAGTTTGGGGCGAAAAAAAAAACTTCACCCCGGAGCACGATGCTACTTTCGGTGTGGAAAATGGTGCACGTTCTTGTTCTGCTTCGTTCAGAAACCTATTACAACACGCTTTCCATGTCGATTTGGGTGTGTGGTTGAAACGAACGTACTTTTTTTTGTTTTTTTGGTTTCTCCCACTTTTCTAGCCCTCCCGAACGTTATGTTAATTTCCCGGGTAAATGGAAAACAAGAAGCTTTGTGTGTATCTGTGCTTGTGTGCGTGTGGGAAAGATATAGACAAAAGTCACGCTGCATCACGTGCGCGGTCGTCCAGCGCGAACGCGGAAACGCGGGTTTGAAACGGTGGGTATGTTTTGAAACTTTGCACTCTGTTGCTGCCGAAACCGTCGCTCTTTCCGGTTCGTATCTGTTTTTTTTTCATTTTATTTTTTTAAGAGTACGAATAGGGAAAAGCGTTTGGGAAGTGTTTTTGTGCTGAGATTGCACCCGTCGGTGCCTCCCCGAGGCACGCGGCTGGAATGCGTTTTCGGTCGCGCCGATGTTGCACATTTACGTTACTTGTTGTCTTCCTTGGGTGGGGTTTTTTTTTCTCCGGCTGGCGCTGGTTCGTGTGTTCACTTCATGCATTCCACGCTGGTGGCAGATTGTGTCTGCACGTACGAAACGAGTTAAGGATGATTAAGCGGGGAGGCGTCAATTAGTTTGTTCGGTGTTCTGTTTCAATGGGCGCAAAAGCTGTTTTGGCTACGGAGGATATTTTGAGTAAATGTTGGAATTATAACTAACATATTTATAACTATCACCAATGTTGTAGGAATTATAACTAGCACCAATGTTGTAGGTTTTTGTTTCGGTCTTTTGACTATTTTAATATGTATATTCACTCTAGACGAGATTGGCATACATTACATATAAATGAAAACATATGAAAAACGACTTGAAGCCCAGGAATGCAGAGAATATTAAATTTATGATTTATTTCATCATCGTGTTAATTTATGTTTCTTTATATGGAATTTAACAATAGTTATATTAGATAAAACTTTAAGCGAGGTAATCTTCTTGCCGTCACCAAATCGTTTAGCGAAACGAATCTAGTATGATAAACAGGATACGGTAATCGTGCTTTCTGTGAAACATTAGTACATTTGCAATACAGTGAAGCGTCGATTAACAATGCATCATCGCCATATACTCTACCCGATTATCCGTAAAAATATTATGGAATCATCGATTATTTATACTTGCTATTTGTTTTTAATTATCCTTATGGAATCTCTCAACATATATTGAAGATGAGAATTTTAATTATGTAAAATTTTCGTATAAATCTTGAATGGTTCTTTGAACCTTTTAACGTTTTCGATGCATTTTTTCGAATAGTTTTTGAATAACATTATTTATTAAAGAAATGTTTTTTATTAACAAATTAAGACCGAATTAGCATTGCACATTAACAAACAACTCTCAAACCTTTCCATTTTAACATAACAAATCGCTGCTCTTTCAATGACTTTTGTCCTCGAAAACGTCGGCTGTAAACCTCTTATTCCTTTTGAATTTACATTTCCTCGGTCGGTTCAATTAGCCATCTCAATTTTGTACCAACCGAATATGGAAACATTCAAACATCTTCGTCCGCTCGCCAGGCCGGAGATTAGCAACGAGACATTTGGTCAAATGGTGCTCGAAAAGCGAACCACTGAAATGCCATCCGCAAATGGATCGAATCGCATTTTAAGCGCCCAAACGCAAAACATCTCCATCTCCCCCCCGTCGCGAGCACACAAAAAGGAACGCACGCATCGCTTCCCATGTATGCGAAACCAAAACCAATACCCTTCTATTGTGTTGCGTGTTTCCCACCGAGTGCTGCGACCCTTCGGCCGTTCGTGTGTTCATAAAATGGCAATTTTTGAAGGAAAATACCGAAAATTGAATGGACTTTCGGGGCCGGTGATTGACACTTGGGTGGCTTGAAATTGCCGTCCGATGGAAGCCCCGGCCTAAGATGTGCCGGTCGCGTAACGTTTTCAGGTCGGTGGAAACAAAAGTACGCACAGGAAAAATAGAAAAAAAAAACGAACGATTTTAAACGGACAGTGGATCCATCAAGGCGGATGACGGCGATTCGGTTGGTTTGCTGCACGAACTGTGCTGAAAAAAAAGATGTTACCTATCTCCCGGCGTTCCGTGCCACCGTTTGCTCCAAATGTGTCCGCAGCTGTTGGATGGCCCTTTTTCCGTGCTTTCTTTTTTTCTCCTCTCTCTCAATCTCTCTGTGCGTTGTGCGGTGTTTGCGAAGGAGAAGAAGTTGCTTAGGATCTCCCGCGATCGATGCGGTCCGATTGCGCAACGAGCTTTCGGTAACAATCGTTTAGAGATCTCCGTTTGTGGAGTGTCTTTTTTTTGCTTTTCATCTTTAGTGAGAAACATTGGAACACGCTAACAGGAGATATCTCAGGAGCAAAGGGGAAAATATGCAAGCGGTGAGCCATATGGGGCACCCAGTTCGTCTTGAAACGAGTGTGGCAATTACTTGGAGCGCACAATTCGATACGCCACCGTGCTGGAGAGCCATTCGACACATTGCAGGCTCTTTTTTGAGGTTATATCTGGAGCAAAATCCGTAAACGATAAGTTTGTAGCTTAAAGGCTGGCGGGGAAAAGAAACATAGCTGTCATCACGTTATTTACCTGGTAACACCTTTAACGAGTTCTTCTAGGTATACAAAAAAGTCCATTTTTCGTCACAAATATGCTGGTCCCATGATTTGAACTTAACAACTTCAATCACCGAACTGTCAAAAATCTTTAGAAGACGCGTTATGTCAGAGGACTCCTTCTTCGGAGCAATAGTTGAAAGCGCTCCAGTAGTCGTTGATACTGCTGCTGGTGAAACCCCCACACAACATGATCCAGATCCAAAAGAAGTAGGCCAGTGCGAAAGGTTAGCATCATCGCTTACGTAAACCTCGCTCGTCCTAGGGCCGCCAGCTGCCCGCCAGTATTTTGTATCGAACGTAATGTTTACCCTACGCCGAAAATGGCCCAATTAGCCTCTCGGCTACGAGAAAGAATAGCGAATATCCGGCCGCCCAAACCTCCACTTATCGCTCCCGAAGACAGCGCCAGATCGAGACGAAATCAACCGCGGTGGGGACGACCGGAGCCCAATTTTCGCCACCGGATGACTGGAATGGGACGAGCGGTGCTTCGTGATTAATTACTGTCTATAAATTTGTTTACTTTCTTGTTTTGTTGCTGCTGTTGCTGCTTGTGCAGCGGTATCGCAAACGTGCTCCAAACAGCGGAACGGTGTCAATAAAACGATTAAGAGTTAAGGGTTCTTACATAAAGCGGGGAAAGTTTGCTCAATCTGAAGTCTTTGCGTAGTTGCGGTAAGCTGTTTATCGCGCGGGTGGAGTTGGGTGCAGTAGTTTATAGCAGTGTGTTTTGTGTGAAGATGCACTATAAGAATGGGCAGCTGGGGTTGGGAGGAAGAGACCAGATTTATTGCGGGGTTTATATCACCTACGCTGGTAACGGCTTTCGAGTGAGCGCTTTGGACGAATTCTGTTGAAGTTGAAGTCTTCGTGGAGCGAGTTGAAGTTTGAAAGTGAACCGACCTTCACTTGACGTAACAATCACCAACAATTCAGCCGTTTGACCCGTCGTCAAGATCGGCACAATTGATGCAGCCCATCATCCTTAAAAGCCTGCAGCACGGTAGCGAAGGACGTTACTCCAGTAGCCAGTGCCAGCGTTATTAATTAGTCGCTAATAATCGGTGGAATGGTGGCGCCCAAGCATTGGTGGCCAAGCACTGGTAGTACTTGCACTTAGTTTTCGGAGAGCCCCACTCGCACACACACGTAAGTGTGGCACACCCTTTGTAACCACCGTGTAGCTATCTCTATCGCGTTGGCTACTTACTTGCTACAGCCACATCTCCTGGGCGGCCCGTGGAGGGACGGCAAACCGATCATTAATTTTAATTATCTAACCGAGAAGCCACCCTGCTGCTGCTGCTGCTGCAAGGCAGCCGAAGTCCGGCTTTTGTAGTCCTCGCTTGGTTCGAACTGGCTGGCTGGTTTTGCTTACGGCAAACGATTTTCGTTATTATTATTTTTTTCTTCTCTCAAGTCTCACCCAACGATTACTCGGTCGCCAGTGCAGCCTTGTTGGCGCACACTTACTCACACTTACATACACACCCTCACGCAAATCGATCGCCGCTCGGACCGGGGGAGGTCATTTTTCATAAATCATGTTTACGGGGCTAATTTTACGGCGCGGGGCGGCGCGAGGCGGCGCGAGGCACGGAGCAGCCACCGTGCGAAGGCAAAATGTCATCGTGACGGCTTTCGGCTGCGTACTGCACAATGTTCGGTCGCTTCCACCGCACAGCCTCCTTCGCTTCGCCACGGGGATCAGGGTCGTCTAGACGGTAAGGTGATTTTTTGTTTCGCTTCCAAAGTGTTAAAGCCTGCCCTGGATTGGTGGTAGCTGCTGTGTCTAGAGAGGAGTACCGAGTGGCTTGCGTAAATCGTGCACCCGCTGCACGAGGGACCTTGAAAATTTGGAGTAATTATAGATTAACCGTCGCCAGCCGGAGCCGCCAGAAGCAGGTCAGTTGCCGCCGGAAGCGATACGGAGATAGCTGATAAGCGTTCCCTTGGGTCAGGGCTTAAATTCTAGCTGCTGAGATGTCCTTTGCGAGATAATTGTTTTAGAACTTCGTAACCTGGTCCGCCACTGAGTGAAATACGGCAGGGGGGAAATCGTATAACGTTCGTAAAGAGTGGAAACCCTTCTCGAAAGTCCAAAGCCACTTCGGAGATCGTTCGGTTTTGGGAAGTTCCGGTAAGCTGTGGAGAATATTTATGGCAACCTTCACCAGACGTGATTAATCAGATATTTTAATTACTCGCCACTAGCTGGCGTCAAAGAAATCATTCGGAAGAACCTCTCAACCGGCAAGGATATTGATTTGACTATTGCAATAATTTACTGCACGCGCGTGTATATACATCGCCGGGAAGGCCGTTTTGATGAATGGCATCCGGGTCATAGCGGTGTACTTGTTTGCAAAGTGTTCCGGCTGTTCCGAAACGGTAGTTGTTTATGTTCTCGTTTGACAGCTGTCATACGGTCGGCCGGTGTAGAGCACGGTGGTTGGCTCGGCTAACATTGTGGCGGTGGTCGTCGTCCCGATCGTCCGGAAGCGTTTGCGCTTCCGAGCGGGCAAACGCCACCAATCCCTAAATGCGTGATTTATGGCAACTATAAATTTTGACATCGCGCTTTAATGCCATAATCTAGTGGAAGGTTAAAGAACGGAGGTATCGATCTCGGGGCACACTCAGGGAAGTTTTCCGAAGCAGCAACATTTCTTGGAAGACTGGATTTTTGGGCGTTTTCTTGGAAGACTGGATTTACGCACTAGAGTAAATCCGGAATAATGGAGAAGTCGTGCGCTATTTTCGGCGTCCAAATCCAAATTCGATACGGAATCTTCGGAATCATCGTCAGTATAGATAGCGGATATGTCCAAGATTTTGTAGATGGTGGCTTCGATTTGGTGGTTTTTCACCGCGAGACTCACCAAACATGCAAAACGGGAAGAATTTTACAGCGATAACAAGTGCAATTCTTCAAAATGGCTGAAGTATTTTTTTTTTGTTTCGTTGAAAACTTTGAAGTTTTGTTGAACCGTTTACATTCGGTAATTTTGAACCTTTCCCTGAACTTGAAGAGGCTCGTCGAATTCACCGAATTCGTCGAAACCGATCCAACAAGTCAAAGGCGGCTCTTTGCGGCTCCGCTCTCCCAGGCACGAATGCTCCAGAAGTTCGTACAGCTTTTTTTTCCTCGCTACTTTTGGTGGTCTGTAAAATGGGCCCGATGAAAGGAAGCAGCAGGAATTTAATTAATTGAATTCCACGATCTCTACAAAGCGGGATACGTTCTAGTAGCAGCAAGCAACCAGTTTATCATCAACCGAAGGTTTCGCGTGGGAGAAGTGGGTCGGGTTTGATCTGGCTAGAAATAGAAGCTTCTTGGTGGGTGTGCTATTCGATTGCGGAAATGGGTGGAAGCTAAGTGAAAGACCCATTTCTTGAAAAGCCTTCCGGTGTTGGGAATCATCAATTTCAATTGCAATTCCAGAGCCCGAGCTATCTCTATTACCATCATTGCTTTACGAAGAAACCATCCCTTACGAAACCTTTTGCTGTATCGCGACGATAAAAGGTTGCATGCAGAAATTTGTCCACGTCACTGCTGGTCGTGTCGGAGAGGTCTTTTAACGGCAACGAAAAAAAAAAAAGCGCGACCCGTCAATCAAGCTTGGTACCCGAAGAAACGGGCACTTTAGATATAGCAGCAACCGTCACCACCACCGATGCGGTGATTTATGGTTATTCAATACTCACCCATCATTATGTGTCATTTGACGCGCGACCGCGGCCACACGACCGCACGGCATCGGCCACGCTGTCAACGCCCCGTCTCCCATCGAACGATGACCGGTGGCCCCGTGGCAGAATGTCAACCTCTGGGTCGCTTGGGTTCTGTGTGGCGGTTAATTCGTGCCCTTTTTGTGTGTGTAAAACGCTTTTTACGGTGTCCCAAGATGGGGGAGAGGGCGCCCGCGAGGTCGACAATTATTACGACAGCAGCAGCAGCAACTGCTCGAACGAACACGCTTGGTGTGGATGCTGCCGGAAGGAATCATTTCTGCATGTGTAACCCCGGGGGTGGCGCTTTTAATGCTGATGTTTACTTAACAGCCGCAGAGAATAGAGCATTAATATTGTGGTGTTGAAAGCGGATTCAGTATTTAACAATTTTTATACGCGCATGTAATTTTGGAACATTAAAACGAGCGCCCGGAAGTATGCAATTTGATGTATGATTCTTGTACAAAATTACTACTAAGATTTTTATGGCACTTTTATGGCAAGAACGCTTGTGAGGAAGCAGCTTCCCCGTATCGATGGGTGATGTAAAACCATGCTCGGGTAGGTAAAAAAAAGCAACTAAAAAAAGAGACGACAATTTAATCAGCTTAACGACATTACTTCCAAGCGGCGGGTCCCACGTAAATGGGGTTCTTCGATCGAAACGCGCTTTTTTTTTACACCCCGACGAACGTTTTTCGCCATCCTTATGCAACACTGTAACAAGCCCTCCCGGGAGCGAGTGTGTGTGTGTGTCGAGGTGCATATTCGCATTCGCTTGCAACAGCTACTTTCCTTGTCCTTCGACCCCGCCGTTTGCCGAACGTCGAACGCTGCCACCCACAGGGGAGGAGAGACACCCTTGGGGAGAGGTGCTCCAATTTTTTTTTCGCTTCACCCACCGAGCGTAATGGAGTAGTGCCCTATTTCCAGCGGTGGCGTCCGCACGGTGACACACCTCGGTCGGTCGCCGTGTCCTCCAGCCGATCGGGGTGATTTTTATCCATGTTCGATTCGTGCCGAGAGAGTGTGTGTGTGTTTGTGCTCCACAATCTACCACTGCTTCAGATTGCCCGAAACCAGTTTCTTGTTCGCGTGTAGTACCATGCCATGCACTTAATTTTCCTTCCCTAACTCGATGACTGCTCCGGTGCGCGGTGTGGTTTCTTCTCGGGGAGATTGTGTGTCTGTGTTTTTTTTTGTACGTACGTTCATTCCCATAGTGCGCCGCGCGCCACTCCTTGAAAGCGGGGTTGGACACGGATCGTGAGTAATTTTACCGCGAGTCCGTGGGAGTGTTGCGCAGAGCCTGCGGTGCCAATGCTGGTGCGCCCTGTCCGGGTTGTGGCGGAAAGGGTAGAAAATAACTTCCAACCGCTTGCCCAATCGCCGATCGGTGCCGTTTGGATCACCGACAACATCATCAATGTAGCCGGGATTTTAAGGGCATCGATGTGCGAACACCAGATGGCAGCACTGTGGTCTTTTAGTGCCGTCGGTGTTGGTGGTTTGACAGCTGTCATTTTTCTGTGTTCACTTCGATCGCTTTGTTTTGATCGGTGATGAGGGAAAGAATGGTTGGGCGGGTGTAAAAGTATGTATTTTTTTTTTGTAGATAAAATAAGACTAGTCACACCAACTAGCATGTTTCTTAGTATGCTTGCGACATATTAACTTCACCTAACAAAAGAAAAACATGGACTACGAATGGTACTAAGTCTTTACTCGCTTTATTAAAACACGATCTAGATATGATCACCTTCACTATGTCACGTCCATTTTCGTGAACCGTATTTGCTGACTTTTTCAACCATGACCTTCACAACGATGCCGTTTTGGAATTTTTGATCACTTCATCGTAAAGATAGTTTGTAACTAACACAATTAGGGCAAAGCCATTCGCGCCTAAAACTCCATTCCCATACGTGGGTGCTTTCAAAAGCGACCTATCTTCCGGCGAGATCGTGTTTCAGTTGTTTTGCTGCAAGCGAACGCACGCACGTTGTCTTCATCGGCTAGCCTTTCCCATTCGTCGTGGACTTTGTTTGACCCAAATGCAGGATCGTGCGTTACCTGCGGCGAGCATTTCTGTGTAAAACAACAGGCAGACGAAAACGAAACTATAATAGTTGAATAAAAAACACTCCCTTCTGTTCTAATGAGTCCGATGGATACCTTCCCGGACGAGTTGAAGTTGAGAAAGGATTGAAAAAATAAAAATTTAAAAAAAACTATAATTCAGTTGGGCTTCAAAGTTCGGGGTGATTTGCATCGACGTTAAAGAGACCACACTAACTTCCCCCTGTTTCTGTTACTTTTTTCGTTTCAGTGCTAGTGCCGCCACCATTCGTCGCCTTCAACGCGCGTCTTCAAGAGTCACAGAGAAAGGTGAGTTAAATGAAGCCGGTTTGAAAAAACTCGTAACACGTTACTAAGAGAGCGAGCCCAGCGTCCGGCCTGTTTACACGACCTGGTCGAATGATGGAACGAACCGATTGCACTGTCGGCGTTTGCTTTTGTTTGGACAGTTCGAGTGCATTTTGCTTCCCTTTTTTTCTTCTTCAACCGGAGACAAATCTCATTTCACAGCTGGCTAAGCTTGCCGGTGAGTGGGCAGCCCAAGGAGAAGAGTATTTTTGTTCGGCGATTGATCAAATTACTTCATCGCCCTCCTCAAAAAAACAAAAATCCCACCCAAGCCACGGGTGTCAGTGTCAGCGCACTTACGTCAACGCATGTTTCCACCGGACCGGAAATCGGTGTTGTGCAAATCGATGTTCGGGGGCTCATCGTTGGCTTCGGTAGCTTCAGGACGAAAGTTTGTTTTTCGTAAGAGTCACTTTAGCCGGTTGAATGGTTCTCTGGTTGTTTGGGGATTATGAAGCGTGAAAAGATGCTACAATTTAAAGGAAATTTCCAAAGGCAACCCAGAGCACTGCTGAATTGAGAAAAGTATCAATTTCGTGTGTTGTTTGAGTAACTCATGCAAGTTGCGATAAATTAAGCTTCCCGTCGCATTAAGAACTCGTCACCGATTGTGTCGCGCTCGGTGGTGCAACTCGAAAACAAAACAATCACGCCTTCGCACACACGCAACGGTGTGGTCGGCCACACCGGAAAACCCAGCTGAAAATGCGAATTCGGAACGTAAATCTGCGTGGAAATTCACACATCTGTTGTGTAGGTAGGGCAGGAGGGGTTTTCACCACTCGGTTCCACACTGCTCGATTCCATTTTTCCCCTCCCAGGTGTACTGGTGTCCTTCCCCGGGGAAGCTTTGGTTTCACACCGAATGGAACACAACAAAATTTGACCAACAATTAAATTACGGCCCTCAACCAAAGCCACCGACCAGGCGCAACTCTCCGGCGCGCGCGCTCAAGCGGAATGAGTCCGCACCGCGCACTCGCCGGTGGTAATAATTTCCGTTCGCTATTCTAATTAAATGCTTCACGTGCGACGAGATTTGTGTTTGTTGTTTGTTGTTGTTTTGTTCGCGCACCGGTCCTGCTGGGCAGGAGTTTATGTTTTATTTCGCGGCAAACTACGTGTTTCGCGGAAAAAGGACATTTTCCGGATACCGAACACGAAATGTGGGGAAAACCACAGAACTAATTTTTCATTGGTTTTAAAAGCTTGTTCGTGTTATGTAATATGTTTTTTTTTTAATTTTTGTATATATTTTTGTACATAAATTTATCTTAAAACTTATAAACTGTTTATATTTGTTTGTGATTTTTTGCAAATATCAGTTATATTTTTTTACTTCTTTTTGCTTTAAGAGCATTTTTCATTGAACACAACACGTTAATTATGTTTAGTTTTATTTTTTGTTTCGACAAGTTTAATTGTTTAACTTGTTTTATTTTGTTTAAAGATTTTTATGAGTGTATTTTTTCATTTTGATTTTTAATTGATTTTACAATAAATAGCTTTGCGTAGGAAAATTTTTATTTTCGAAAAGTTATGACCATTGCTGGTTAAAATTTTAAAATTTAATTTGAAATTAATTTCGTTAAAAAAATGTCATATATTTTTTCTATTTTTTTTAAAGGCAAAAAAGTACACGCTCACACATAGCGCACCATATAAACAACCGTCACTCGATGTTTTAATTGTCACGGTACCATCCATTTCCCGCCTAAGCTGAAAAGCTGTAGCGTTGTTCGTATCACGAAGCCTGAGGCTACAAGCCGAACGTAAAGGGCGCCGCACTCCCACTAATATTTGCCCTTTTTCGTCGGTAAGTGGGAGGAAATATGTCAGGGGGGAAAAAAGAAAAGCTCGCACACTTTCACACACACACGTGAACGCTGCCGGCTTTAGAACAGTTAACAACCATCACCGGTCGATTTGTGGCATCCGGCGAACTATATTTTCACCCGAGGGAGAAGCTTTTCCGACGGCTTATTTGTGTGTGTATATGTGTCTGTGTATGTTTGGAAAATGCGTGTAGAGTTGCTGTTTATTCGTCTAAACGGTCTCGTTTGGGGAGCTCACCGGAAGCAGCAGGAGAAGGTGAAGTCAAACCGGGCTCTCTCCGGGCAACCGTTCGCAGTGACATGGTGATGGTTGTAAATTAATTCAAGAAGCGTACGACGCGTTTTCGAGCCGTATGGCCGTGGTTCGCTAGCGTTTGCTGTGGGTGTGTGGGAGTTTTGTGTAACATTTATTGGATCGTTAGTAGGGAGGAAAGATTTATTGGCTTTTCAAAATGGTCTGTTCGAAGGGTATGATTTTTGTATCCCATGATGTCCTTGAATGTCGACTTGATTTCGTCATGTACATTTTTAACATGTATTTTATTAAAATCATCAAGTCCAAATTGAGCGAAAACAAAATTGCTTACATTACGATCGATTTTATCTTAGAAGCAATAAAAAAACAACTCTGCTAGAAAACATCAAAAACTTGCCCTAATTTCTTGCCAATTCTTCCGAACGACTACAGAACATTCTTCCTGGGAAAGCTGTCGAAAAGTCAAAACACACTCACACACACACAAACAACCCCTGCCCCATCCTCCCCCCCGGGGGCGGGAAAAGGATCGAAGACAGGCTTTTTAAATGCGAACATCATGTAGATCGCACCGTTTATCGACGGTGTTTGCCCGCTCGCATTGTGGTTGTTGTTTGCATTCGTTTCCGTGTCACGTATCGAAGGAAATTTTCGTGCCCTTTTCCTCTCTTTTCACCCTCCACCCAGTGGTAGGTGGTAGGTGGAGCACACCAATTTCCGAACCATCCGTGACGCTCGCGGTACGGTTTTGGTTTGCGTTTTGCTTCAAGTGTCTAATTAATGCCCGGGGAACAGAAATTCTTTAAATTCCTGCCACCCCTACCCCTGGTCCCCCACCCCTCCCCCCTTGCTGCGGTGAAAAGCCGGCGCTCTCTTATCGGTGGATCCCGTGTTGGATAGTACGTAAGTCCTTCGTAGCGGGAAACGTGGCGTTCAGGGAGAAATGCTAGCCTTCCGGCTGTCAGCTACAGTAGCTGACAGCTTTAGCAAACAGCTTCCCGCCACGCCACAACCCTCCGATCCTCATTTCCAACCCGGGCAGGAACGAGCTCGGTGAGGAAAAGTAAACCCCGCAAACAAGCACCGACGGTACAAATAAAAGCGGTCGCAAGGGGGAGCACAGGAAAAAAAGGACAATTTGAATGAAGCGAACGTACGGAAGTGGCAAAAGAAAAGAAATTAAAAAAAAAAACAGCAAATCTGAATCGAAACACGAGAACGATTGAAACGATATCTTCGCGCGGGAGAGCGGAGCGGAGTGGTTGCGACGAAAGGCAACAACTTTTCCACATCCCTCCAAACTTTCCTCGCACACACGCACACAACCGGAAGTGATTTGTCAGTGCACGGTTGGGTTGGAAAAGTTTCACTGAAACGAAAGCTGGTGCCGTCGGGGGCTTTTTTTCTTCTTTTTGTTGCTCCTGATCCTCCTAGAAAAAGGAATGAATGTTTTTTTTTGTGAGCCCTTCTCCCGGGCACACTGTGTGCTTTAGACTTTCCAGCTAGCCGGCCGGCCGGACGGACTTGCACCGGCTCGAATGACAATCGGCCATTTCGTTTCCTGTGTACGTCATTCAAACCGGTATAGGCTTCGTTGGGAAATCGGTATGGGCAAAAAAAAAACAGAAAAGTCACACACAATCGGAAGGATATAAATTCTCGTCGAAAGCTTTCGTCGTGCGTTGGATGGGGTGTGATTTTTTGTGTGGTCCTTTACTACTCTATGAACTAGATTTGAACTCACCCAGATATTAGTGTCTTCGGTGGCCTTTCCCTCCCACGAATGGTTGGGAGGATGTGTGACATCACGGATTCTGCCGCACGCGCTGAATGTTGAGTGGTGCCCGAGTTTCCTAATCGCCTTTTGCCGCCCACTCCCCCATTGTCATGATTTATGATACGGGAGTGTTTTTTTTTTTTTTCGTTCGTCCACTGCGAAAAATCCTCCCAAATCCGTCATCCCGAAGAGTGTGTGTATGATAAAAGTAGGAAAAATTCGGTCTCCACTCATTTTTCCTCCCACCGGAGACGAACGATCAGTGAGTGTGCGAGATTTTACTTCAAGAATTGTCACCGGTCGTTGTCAAGTGTGTGACGGAGGCGTTTGCAAATATTGAAATTGGAGCAGTGCCAGAACAATTGAATCAAAACGAGTTCATATGCTTTTTTTTTTGCTCGCTCGTTGATTCTCCTCCCGGATTGTGAACTTCGATGACAGCTGTCGTACGGAGAAGGTGTTGAGATTTGCTGAGTAGAAGCTCACGGTTCGCACAGTTTATTGACAAGGAGCTTCACACTGGGTGGCGGTGAAGCGGGAGGAGGTTGGGAAATTGAGATAGTGCCGACGAGAGAAAGGTATCGATGAAATATGAAGGACGGTTTCACCGGTAGTTGATTGAGTTAAGTTTTCATGAGAGCCGCTTCCACGTGCGTGTCAATTATTGCAGGAGCGACAGAAGAATTTCAATCGTTTTCAGTTTGTTTTTACTTGATGATATCTATCTTCATCCTTATAAATTATGTAAATACAAATGATGGTTTTTGCATTATATTTTTAAAAGTGCTCTCTCAATAATCGTTGTAATTTTTAAATTAATTTTTAACCTGCTATCACATTAGCGCTTCCTTGAAGATTTGAACATTCGAAAGCACTAGGTTGGGTCAACATATTCATACTTTAATAAATTTCACTAAAATTGCTATAAAATCCACGATAGGGTAAACAATCTTCATGGTCTTTTCTTGGTGTTAAAAAGCGAGTCCCTACTCCTCTTTAAATCTCTTTTTGTGTGAAAAATTTTGATACATTTTGCATTAGTATTTGCAAAATCAAGCTGTTGATTTATTTATTCCACGCACGACTTTCTCATGTTATTTCGTTGCTATTTATTATTTTTATGCTTAATAGATAATAAAATGGAAATTAAAATCTTTCTAGTGGTAATTGCGTCAGGAGCAATCTTATCGATAATCCTTAAGGTATACGATTTGCATACAAAACATGGTTTAAATAGAAGGTATCATCCACATATTTTATTTCTTTCTCCACTCACTACTCTGTTGTCACACAATCTGAAGAAAAAATTGTCATAAAAACTGTTAAAAATACTCTGAAAGTTTGCTCCTCACACGCTCGTTAGTGCCGGATCGATGATAGTGATCTCGAACTCCGCGAATCCGCACGTCGCTTGTCAAAGAAATCTCATCCACCATACACAATCTAGCCATACATATGCTCGTCGCAGTGCTTCTGAAATGGTGTATTTTTTCTCTCACCCACATGACGGTTGTATCGCATCGCATAACGCCCGGTTGCAGGGTGCTGTCTTTTATTCGGAGTCTTTTTCTCTCCCTACGCCGTAAACTGCAAAGTTCGTGACCAAATCGAACCGAGGGAAAATTGTCTCTAGAAAGAGCAGCAGCAGATGAAGATGATGATGATGATGATGGTGGTGATGAGAGAGGGAGGAAAAGAAAATTTAAATAAAGCGCAAAGTGTTTCAAAAACCCCACTGTCACCGGCACAGCCTGGTGAAACTGGTGATGGAATTGACGTTTCATCGATTTCATCGCGTATCGAGGTCGACTTGGGGGATGCAGTCGGCGAGGGGATCCAACCGAAAACCGACACCCTGTCACTGCGGGTGAGGGTTGGTTTGTTTTTTTTCCCCCTGTTTTATTCCCACAAATGCACATTTTCTCGCTTACTTGCACGGCGCAAGAAGCAATCGACGCCGACGCTCGACCGATTGCACAACTTCACAAGTGACATTTTGATATTATTTTTCAATCAGCCGCACTTTTGCACATGCACCAAACCGACCGGCGCGCGGCGCGCTATATATTTTGCATTCGTCCTTCGGCATCGGTGGTCCTCCCGCTGCCACTTGATCGGCAGCTCGTGTCTCGAGCGCACAAGTTTGCATAATAATTATTGCAAACCCGTCGCGTCACTCTCGGCTGGCTGGCCATCGTCCACAGTGTGATTTCTCGTGTGCGCGCAGATTCTCGCCGCCGCGTGGTGGAAAATGATTATGCCACCGGACGAACGGGCCAACTGACACGGTTTTTTTTTTCATGCTGTTTTCAATGTAAACAAACCATTTTTTCTCCTCTCGCACCGTCTCTCCTCCCCGTTCGCTCGCTAGGCAGAAAGGCACTGGTGGCAAATTGTTTTCCGAATGCACAACACCACCACCACCACCACCGCCAGCTCGCTGTGTGATAATGGTTGCACTTTCTGCACCCGGGGAACCTTACCCGAGCCGCGCGCGATGGCTTTCGGTTTTGGGGTTTTTACCCCGCTTGGAGCATGGCTTTGTCACCGGTGACCCAGTTTGCGGGGCGCCCGCTTTACATTGTGCTGGTGCTTTGGACCCCCTACACATTGTACGTGTGGTATGAAAATTGCACCGCACATTTTGTGCCTGTCAGTAAAAGCGGGAATTACTATATTTTGTAAAGTTACGAACAACTGCTTTCACTATGCAGCCTTTGTTTGTATTTTTTTTAAATCAAATTTATTTCGATGACTTTTTATGTCTTTAGCTCTTTTCGTCTGTTTTGTGATATTTTTCATTTTTTTTACAGTTTTAATGTAAGTTTCATCAACGTAGATGCATTTGAAACGATTGCCTTTCTTTCTATTTTTATCGATTTGTAGTATTGCTTTATCTTTTTCATGCAATATTTCAGAAGAATTTGTTTTCATTCATTCGTTGAAATATTCTTTCGTGATTTGTTCATTTTTTAAACGTTTTAATATCGTTAGCTGTGGTTGGTATTTTCTAAAGCTTTCTTTTTTTTGTTGTTTTTTTGTTATACTTTTGTTGTACCTTATTGTTTAAATTATTTTCTTATTATTTATTATGTTGTTGTTGCGTTATACATCTTATTTGATTCTAGATTTGATTCTAGTTATAATTCAACTATTTTACATTGTTGGTCAAACTATTGTGTTTTTTATCATCTCATAGTGTGCATGCATGTTAATTAATTTTGTTAAAAAATAATTTCATATTGTTTTAAGTTTTTTTCCGCAGCTGCAACCTGATTGTTTTTCTCATTGATTTTCATTTAAAAATTGAATTAATAACGCTGTGTTTTTGTTTTTCGTGCCGCAAAATGTGTGTTTCTTTGCCCATGTTTAACGCACTTCTCAACCTGTGGGCATCGAATTAATTACACCAAAAAAAAGTAAAATACACATCCACATTGCGCCGCACGCACACTTTCCCACGCGGCTGCAACTAACGCGCACTAATTGGGCACGTAAATATTTCATACCGTTTTTACACGCCCCCTGCCCGCGCGCGCTCGTATCGATTACGTTAATTTGCAAGCCAAAATAAAATGAGAAACAAATCCGGCGCTGAACGACAAATCAACCGAAAGGCAAGAGAAAAAAGTGCACGAATACGTGGTGAGTGCCCGGCACGTTCTACCGATTTCCGTTTACATGTCTCGCAGCGGAAACGGTCCGAGCTTGCGATACGCAGCTGCAAAATGTTTCCAATACTCGATTTTTGACGAATGCTTGTGCCAGTTTATCCCCGCGAATGCAACCCAAATCACCGCCCCGCGTGCGTCCTCCTTTCAAGCCGAGGAAAATCATTTTTCTTTACGCTGTCGTCATAATTTTCCAGCAATCGATGGCGCACAGCAAACACAACGGTACGGGAAACTCCGCCACCGGGATGCATTTTCCGGACGAAATTGGTGTTGTTTTTGTTTCTTCTCTTGTTTGCCACAGGGCTTCTGGTGCTCTGCTAGCCACGGTTGGTTTGAATAAATCATACACTATCCATTCGTCGCACTGTGCGTCGATGCTCTCCGGGGAAAATGAACTTTTTGACCGACCGAACGCCGACAGACGGTGTTCGGTTGTGTACGCGTTCTGCTGACCATCGAACACGGTTGCTGATCCTGCTGCTGGGGCGACCGATTTGCGACTCGATGTTTATTGATGATTTCCCTGTGTACATGTGCGGACGTGCGTGTGTTTGCTGTGGTAATAATTTATTGGTTATGATTTTTTATCCATCGCAAATCATCATCACGCCAATCTTCTTTCCGCCCCTTTTCTATGCTGTTCGCAGATTCAGTTTTCTTTTTTGGTTCATTTGTTATTGCACTGGATAGTTTTGAATATAGGGACAGTGAAAATAAAAAAAACACAGTAAAAAATGAAATCAAAAATAACTTCTCTCCTGCTCTCGCTCCCAATTGATGGCATTCTGATGCATTGTAATAAATATGCGACGCGGTGAGGGTGGTGAAAATGTGTCATGTTTCGTGGCTTATAAATCAGGAGTCGCTTTCCAGGAGCCGGATGTGTGTGCGTGTTTGCGGAAGTTTATTGTGCGATTCGTATACTCTGTGAGCTGTGATGAGTTTACTCTTTGTCGCTAGTCGAGTTATGGATTGGGTTGGTTTTTACATCCATCATTTGAAGCAGGACATTTCACCTTGTTCAATTATTGGTCAAATGAATGAACCTTCTTGTGCAGGACAAATATAACTCAGAGTTTTTAGTTGATAAGTTGACAACATGATGACTTTCGAAAACAAGTGGCAGGGTCGTTCAGGCCATTCTTGAACGATTACCCTTATCTTCTAAGAGTTATCCAAGACGTTTATTATCTGTGCGAAATTGTTAGCAAGAGACATTTGAACGATTTTTGATCGTTCAGAACTTAATTTTGTTATTTTAAGCGAAAAATAAACTATTTCTCTCGTCCTGTTCTAAAACTTCAATGCCCGTTTTTTGGTGTTCATTTGAAAGAACAGACTTAAATTAACCTAGTACCGATAATTGCTCGATCATGTAAATGTACTTTTTTGTGAATTCACTTCTTTAATCGCATTTCTTACGCTTCTACATAGTATCCGGCGAACAAAAAATGAAAAATAATGCTCTAACACACATTTCTGCATGATTTTTTTCTTTATTTGTGACACGATTGATTTAATCACGTTTTTAAAAGAGGTTGATAAATGATAAAAAAATCAGGTTTAAATAAAAAGTAACACGAAAATAGAAATAAATCAGCCCTTATAAAAACGATTAAAAAATCAAAACCTTTTGTTAGATCTATGACTTAAATAGTCACTGAACATAATTTTAACAGTCGAAAAAAACAACAAAATCCCGAATCCCATCATGTGGCGCGTACAAATATCGCACTAAATAAATGCGGTATAAATCATCCTGATAAACGAGCGCAAAGCTTCAAGCGAGCGATATTCTAAATCACAAACCCATCATCAGCAAACAGATCCTTCATTCAAAAAACCGGCCACCGATGTTCATTCCCACCATTAGAACGAACCCGGAAAGAATATTCTCCAAACGCATCCGATCGGCTTCCCCGCAACGTTGTAGTTTATTTTCCGAGCGAATAAATTACATCCGTCTGGGGTCAGTTTGATGCCATTCATTTGTAGTACCATTCTTCCTGTGCCGTGCCAAAAACCTATGATTTGCGCTTTCGTTCACTACATTCAGCACCGTCGGGTTGAGGTACCGTGCTACCCCGGCACTGGCCGGAACTTGCACTGCAATCGCATAAACAAACATCCACACGCCCGTGTGCGCGATCGCGCACGCGGAATACTAGCGGTAGAAAATGATTACCGTTTTCCATCCACCTCGGTGTTCCTGCACGAGGTGAGAATGGGCACGTTTTCGTTCGCTGCAATCGCAATGAATGTTGCTCGAGTGCTTGCAGCTGGAAATGGGGCGAGTGGTTTCCGATAACAAACCGTATCCTGGAGGGTGGATGGGTGGTGCATCTTGCCCGGCTAACGCTAGCGGTGGTTCCATGTACCGCTAAACATCGCTCACCTTTCGAATGGGACGAATAAATGGACGCAGTTTTTGGGTAGGTTTCGCTAGGAAAACGACGACGCGTTTAGAACGGTGGAAAGATAATCCGTTTGCTGGCGCGCTGCTGGTGCGGCTCGCTCGCGATATGAATTATTTAATTCACCATAAAAGCATATAATTATGAGGGCGGGGGTTTTGGAAGGTGGGCAAACGAGTGTGTGTGTGTGTGCAGAGAAACCGTACAATAATGGTGATCATAAATTGTTCCAGGAAAATTCATGATGAGTTTTCTCCGTCCATGTGCGAAGAACTAACCGGGACCGAGTTCTGCATAATTTCATTAAATAATATTCCCTTTCTAGCGATGGCATTTCAGTAATTCAATTTCGCAACAGAGTATTTGCGGAAATGTACATTAACTCTTAGCGAAAAATGTGAATGTAGTTTCATATTGATATTTCGATAAATATATTAGGACTAAATCGAGAAAGCATTTCTTGGCTTCATATTTCATAGGCCACTTTAAATAATTTTCAAAATCATTTTCTATGTTCGGATAAGATTTTCAACATGGAGCTTAAATGGAGCTTGCGAAGATAATTAACAAAATACTTAATCAAACATTATGCATTAATTTTCTAGGATAGAATCCAATTTTTACAAGCCATTAGCTTCAAATTTTATAAAATTTGATTGCCTTCGTGAAGTTTTCCGAGATTTTTTATTTTTTGCGATGAAATTCATTAAAGAACGGAAAGTAATAAAGAAAGATATTAAATTAATGTTTTTTTTTTAGATCTAATTTGGTGTATGCTACAAGGGGAAGTAAATTCTGTGCAAAATTCTGCGCCAGTAAAGACCTCGAGGAGCCTTTACCTGTCAACGACAGATGATCCAACATGGGGGTGATCAAAATTAGAAAAAAAAAGAATTTTTAACATGCAAAAATAAAACAAGATTAACTATTTTCTATGAAAACCTTAGAAACACATAATCAATATTATTTAAACCATTAATTTTCGTTAAATATCTCCATAAAATCGATTGAGTTTTTTTTCTCTTTTTAATTTTTTCCAGGTAAGCTAAACACGCAGCCTTCAGTTGGACGAACCGATCGGCAAAAGAGATATTCTCTGTTATCTAATCGCGTAAGTGCATACAACAACAAAAAAAAACACAGTTTTACCTTTGCTACCCACGGATCCTCCGCCCAACCCGGCTGAACGTGTATGCAAATGCACATTTTGCATGCTCTGCGCCGACGGACGCTAGCGAATCGGTCGTCACATCCAGCCATAATTATGCCAGACGCATTATTATGCGATATTGTGACCGAAGGATTGAGCAAGCCGCAAAATTCACCATCGAACGAATCGGTTTTGTTTTTGGTTCCCTTTTTTTTTTTGTAAGTTTTAATATCGTTTCGCTCGGGTTCGTTTGCATTTACTCGTGTGACATTAGCAGCAGCTCGATGCCGGCGCGACCGGTAAATGGTAAGCGAATTTCGTAACGAAATTCATTCGCAGCACTCACGAAAGAGTCGCCAAGATTTGCATTATTCCCATCGCGACGATACGCTCGCAATAATCGATCGATTCGGGTCGACGATGCGATGAGGAAGAGGTCGACATTAATAATTCAACTAGCATCACTTTCTTTCCATGTGCTGCTGAGCATACACGTGTGTGTGTGTGTGTTTGTGGGAATGTTGGAGGGTTACAAGTGAAATGTTTAGTATTGAAAAAGTCACAAAAAAACCTTTCAAATTATCGTGGAAAGCGTTGAAGAGACATGCAAATATAAATCACTCTCACTACTAGCGCAAGGTTTATATGATTAACGAAAAACTTATGGACCGGAAATGGGAGCGTACTCTAACGCCCAAAGTAATCCGTTTAGTCCCCTGGGCTGGGGTGAAAGCAATAAAAGTGTACAAATAAACACGATGAACTAAAACCCCCGAGCTTATGTTGATGTGTGTTTTTTTATTTTCGGGAGAAAATTTGCCCCGAGAAAACACACCGTACGGAAGCGTTCACGCGTGTCGTTTGCTTGCAACCATTTAAATTTATTTGAACGACTGCTGACGACGGCTCTAGCGACGAGGATGATGCTTCTGACGAAGGTCAAGAGTGGTTCGCGAGAAAAAAAATAAATAAATAAAAAAAAAACATCACAACCTTCAGATCATGTTCCCAACGAGCGAATGCATGTGTTCCCGGAGGCGATTTTGTGCGGCTTTCTAAAACAAAAAGGCGCTCCCGTACTCTCGAAAACCAGACGGCCAACGGAAGCTGGCTCGATGGGTGTGTATGGGTTTGTCGAATATTTTTCGCCGCATTTCGCCGCTCCACTCCGGCGGCTGGCTGGGTTCAGTTTCTCT
This sequence comes from Anopheles farauti, assembly GCA_000473445.2. Taxonomy (NCBI): domain Eukaryota; kingdom Metazoa; phylum Arthropoda; class Insecta; order Diptera; family Culicidae; genus Anopheles; species Anopheles farauti. Next base: position 12,821,917 of record KI915041.1, read on the forward strand.
TCTCAGCTCCCGAAACGTTTCATTACAGTCATAAGGGTGAAACGCGCGATGCATCTGTTTCAGCGTCGAACAACACCGGCTTTGTTGCAAACCGCGAAACTGATTGGTCACGAAATATATATATTTTTGTTTTTTTTTTTTTTTTGCATACGGAAGTTGCTAGCTCAGCACTAGTGCCTTTAGCCGAACACGACTCCGGTGATCGTCAATCTTGCCCTCCGGGGCCTGGAAGGAGCCGCGAGTCCGTTAACCTTTCGCACGCCCGGATTGGGTGTATTTCGCCCAATCTGTCACGGTGTCCGCCGCAGCAGCCCCGGAGCGTACAAGGTTAGGTATGCATGAAATTGGTAAAGAAGAGGAAAATGAATGAAAAAAAAACGAGTTCCCGTTCAAGCCCGTTTGTCCCAAGTCCAAGGCACCTGTTCGGCGCCTCCCCGGCCCTACCCGCTCGAAACGGGCGACAGTGAGAGTGAACTGCACCACACGCACCACCGCGCCAATCGGTTCCATTCATCTCCATCACCGACCATCGGTTAGCTTTCGCTTTCCGTGTGTATGTACGTACCGGGTTGCCCAGGTGCGCGGTGCCGGGTTAGTTTCTATTTAGCCATTTTCGGGAGACGCACCAAGGTCCAAGGCACAGACTCCGCGTGTGTTCCTCCCCTCCCCCCTCCCCCTCCCCCAGGTGTCACTGGTTTCGGGACGCGCGAAAGTGCGAACGTTTCGTGTCTTTCTCCCTGCTCTCTGGGTCCAATTAGTGTGGCAACTCGCGGCTCGCGCGGCGGTCGTTGGGCTTCGAAGTGAAGGTTTCGTTGACCTTGCGGTGAGGCTCTCGTGATTGACGAAAGGGAGTGCCGGCTGGTCGCAGTTCGTGTTAGGTGGCAGCGGTGAAATGTTAGACCATTCAGCGACGGTTCAATGATTTCAACGGGGACGACGGCGACCGGGACACCACCATCCCAAAACAAATAACCGAGCGTTTTTTTTTGTTGTTGTAATGAAAGAGATTTTATTGTACCGATGGTGTCGATGGAATGTTTTTTTTACTGCTGTTGTTTTTGATGTCTACCGGAGCTTTAATTTCGTCCCGGAGCGAGAGATGGGATTTTTATTGTTTTAAGAGCACAATCCATGGGTGTAGCAGGGTGGAGCGACATCGAAATGAGATTTCTTTGTGAGGTTCGTTTGAAACCGTTGAGCTTTTAAACTGTTATTTTGTTGGAACAATACGTGGAGTGTGGTCAATTTTTCTCACTATTTTGATTAGATAATGAGCTATTTTTATTTATACTGGATGTTTGATTTGATTGACCATATATTTATAGTTTTCAACCATATTTTACGAAACAGTAAATTAAAGGAATTATACTTGAATTAAATTATCAACAAAAGCATAACTCCATTTTCGAGTCCAGCTCGGTATTGACTGTATCAACTTTTAGTTTCATTTTGTGTCGTGGTTGCCGTAACCGACGCCGCTAGTCACGATCTTGAGCCCAGAGAAGTTGTGGGTTCGATCCTTGATGGGGGAAACTTTTACAGAATTCAAAAATTGCAAAAATAATCAAAAGATTAACAGCTGCTTTAGTATGATTGTTTTCATGAACGAATTATATACTATATATAATATCAATTCTTAGATTGAACTTTTAGAGCTCTTAGATAACAGATTTTCCAATCAATCAACGAATTTAAATATTGAAATTAATATTTACCTCAAACTATCAACACATTCATCACCGCTGAAATTAATCCTCTGCAGTGTTTTCGAAAATCCCAACTCATCTATATCGATGTTGCGAAATGCGCTCGCTAGCTCGAAATCCTTCCAAATTCCCTCCGAATGTTGATGTTGGAAAAACATCAGCTGCTGCAAAATACTCTCTCATCAAAACACCAAAAATAGCAGTCCACTGCATCAACTACACCACCATGTGCTCGTTGGACAGGTTGATTCACTGCTGTGTGTTCCGCATCATGCACCTGCAGTGGCGTCGCCCGAGTCCGCAGCATCAACCGTCCGCGAAATTCCACCTTCCAATCGATCCAAACGAGCGCGGGTGCAGTGGTTGTTTTGCAGAAATTGCAGTGTCAGAAAATTATCGCACCACCGTTGTAGGGCGGCGGATGCATGTTGTGATTGAATTTGCATAACAATATCACAAAAATCACACCGATCGCGGCACGGTGCCGGGTGCCGGTGGAGTTCATCACCGAACTGGCGTGAAGTTCGTCCGTCAGATTCCTTGCGGGATGCTGTCGATTAATCGCCCGGATATTTGGTCGAAAAGAGTCCTCACACTACCTCGTGCACTTTCCCAACCATCCCTAGTTTGGAAGTGGAACAGCATAGGATATCTGAAGGTTAAAGTTCCCGTGTGTGTGGTGGTCTCTTTCTCCTCATTACAATACACCCCTCCCGGCTGTGTGTAAGTGTTGCAAACTTTCTGGGTCACCGTCGTAAGCCACGCAGCATAAGCCACGAGACCGACCATCGCGACGACACAATCGTCGATACACGGCAAGAACCGAATCGGCCACAAAATTAATGATCTGTCTTGTGGTGTAATAAGGTGTCATTTGGCTCGGCGTTCCCGGTGAACCGGTGTTGATGGAGCGAAAAATACCCCCAAAATGTCATGCCGCCCGGATTGCGCAATGGTATGTTGCGATCCTGGTGCGTTGGCTATGCAAATGCAGCATGCAGCAGCGTGGCCGATATTGCAGTATTTATGCAAAAATTTGACCGAATTACCACCGGCGACGGCAAATACGTGGCTCTGTGTAGGGAAGAGGCGTCGTACCCTCCCTCTAGTGCTGTCCGTTGTGGAAGCAAATGCATCTTTATGCGAACGGGGTATGTACGAAAACGAAGCAGCTGCCGGCCGGTTACATGCTCACGTTTATATCGAGGTCAGCACATTTTTGACCTCAATATAAAGAATTTTGAAAGGGAAATGTAGCAGTAAACCATGTTTGAATTTTTAAATTATTCATGCTTTTGTACGTATAGGCACTTCGACAACGTGTTTACTTCTTCCACTTTTTTTTTGTTTGGAAATTTTTATTTGTCTGTTTTATTTATTTTGAATATTCTCCTTATCATTTTTTTTTAAATGTATCTCCTTCCTCTTTTTCATAACGCAATATTCAATTCAATGTTTCACTTAGTACAATTATCAGCATCTTAAAGAATACTTTAAATTTACATGTTTATGTAACTGTTACAGTTTATAATTACCAGGTTTATTCCTATACATATTAGTTATACAGTTTTAGTCCGTTGATTTATTTTTTAATTACTTGTATTTTTATGCATTTGTTGCTTACTTATATTTCAATTTCGTTTTTTTATTTATTTCTTTTAAACAAGAAAGAATTCTACATTTAACATGTTTTTAATTGTAAGATAAGATTGATCTTAAAAGTCTCTTAAAACACCCCTTATCAATTCATGCAATTCAAAACCAATTTCATCCACCTCAATCTACGTCGCAGTAACACAAATCGTTCCATCCAATTTCGTACCGAAGTCAAACCGATCCGAATAAAGCAAAACGAGCCGAGATTGTAGCTATTTTTCACTTCAATTCCCGTGGTGCCCTTTTTTGCTCGAGCCGGCAAATCAACATGACCCCAATTCTGCATGAAAGCATCTTTTCGGCGCTTTCCTTTCGTCCCCGGAAAGTCCTTCTCGCCCTAATCTAGTCCGCTAATCATCGATTAATCAGTCTAATTCGACCGGATGGAACGAAGTCGCGAACGGGAAGGGCCAGCACGGGCCAGCTTTATGACCCGACGATTCAACCAAATTTTTACGCTTCGTTACAAGGGTCAGGTCGGGTGTTTTTCTTTCATTTTCGTGTTATTTTTTTGCTACCGTTTTCCCATCTGGTACTTGGAATATTGCTCCAGTACACAAATTTGGCAGCTCGTTCGTTTTTTTTTCCTTCATCCCATTGCTTGTCCTGTGTGCTTGTCACGCTCTTCCGTTTCTGAAAAACATTGATTTTCTTCTAGCTTCCGATTAGGATGAGCGCAGCGAAGCGAAGTCCCAGTGGAGACGGAAAGGCAATCTTTTCATCGTTACACTCTGTGTTGTGTTTGCTTTTTCTTGAACCGGAGTAACGAAGAAAAGGAAAAAAACAACCGTGGATTGAATCCTTCCCCCGGGGCAAGACGTCTTTATCGCGTCCAGCGGACGGGGCGACCGGAGATTGAGAAAAAAGTCCTTTTTCCACGGCAAATAAAAAAGATAGAAAAATCCACTGCACCTCGTCAGTGAAGGATTGTGAGCGGCGAGCGGAACGAAAAACGGGACGGTCCGAGAAGAAAAAACAGAAGGAAAACTCCCACACGAAACTGTGTTTGGAAAGTTTGGCCATTAAAGGACGCCCGAAGGAGTTGGGCAATTTGTAGCACTCGAACGGAACTCGCGCACTCCCGGGGGCGCTTTTCTTTCGCATGGACGAGATTCAGTTGTACTACACGGCGGACGAAACCACTTCATTATTACGCACTTACGAGGTGGGTGGTTGCTTTGGGGGAGACGCGTTTTGAACGCGGCCTAGGCATACCACTAATTGGACATCATCATTGGTGTGTTTGTCGACCGGTCAAAGTCCATCACGCACCGGTTACTAGAGATTTAATCTCGTCTGGGAAGGTTAATGCGGGGAGTTACTGGCTTGTCGCATTTGTTCTGGTTTATTGCGACATCAAGTTGACGAATTGTGTCATTTTCCGCGGATTGTTTCCGTTTCATGTTAGAATTTCTTGTTCTACAATTCGAGATATTGTGGACAATGAACGGTTTTGAAATATATTTTGAAATGATTTCACGGTTTAAAATATTTCACAGGGAAAATTAATAAATTAAATCCTGCAAAACACACACATTTTTGGGAGTATTATGCATCCAATCCAGACGAATATTCACGCCAGGAAAGCATCAGCATTGCTTGGAATGAACCAGTTAAACGAAAAGTCTCCCTAGTTGGAATAAACTAGAAACGAAGATTCAAATAAAACTATCTCAACATCATTGATCAATTACTTTATCTACCGTCGGACGAACCAACTAACATGTTCTGTTCTCTTCGGTAACCCATTGAGAGAAATTTCGGGAATTTCGTACAGAAAGGCACATTGAAAATGACGAAAGTTTTCCAATCCCGTTTCGTAGTCCGCCCGCCGGGGCGCTCAGTGATTTCACTGGAAAAGTTGATCTTTTTTTAAGCTTCACCAGAATTCCTCAAATTCTCCGGATCGAAATTTTGCGAGGTTACGTTTGGTGGATACATAATTTGATCCTGTTTCGCCAGACGTAACATGAGATGAAACGCACAGCGCCGTGTCGGAAACGTGGATTGCGTGGAGAAACAAAAAAAAACAACACCACCGGCCGAAAAACAGGGAATATGTCCGCGGTGCCACAAGTCACAGGTGAAAACTCTCACTTTCGTCGCAGGCGTTATCAAAATCGAGAAAGTTTCTCACCCCACGGGGACTCCGCGGATCGCGTGAACCGGTTCGTAAGAAGGGTTCGGGGGTGGAGGCAGGAGGGTCTTTGGAAGTGTTTGGGGGCTAGTGACGTGCTCCACGCGTGTTGATCATCCCCGCGCTGGTGTCCGTTTTTGGCGGTTTCTGGCGAAACTGCATCGTTGAGGCTTCTCTTCGGTGGCTGCTTCGTTGGACGATCGTGCTCCCTTTTGCGATGGTGACCGGTTGGGACGAGTTTGTGGATGGGCAGGGGCGATGGATGGTGACATTGGGACCCGCGATGTCGATCGAACGCTCCCCCAATGGCGATGGTGTGGCAGTGAAAGTGAGGCCGAAAGTTTATGAAACGATGAGCGAATTTCCATCTTCATTTGAATGTCTTACGAGAGCTCTGAACCGAAGCAAAGGAAAAGGGTTGTGTGAGAGTTGCATAAGCGGGGTAAGAAGTGGCTAATACTTGGTGGGAAAAAAAATGTCTACTATTTGTTTTGTTAAATCGTTAAATGTCTAATCGTTAAAGGTCAATTAAATAATGTTGATAAAAGAAACATACAAAAATTATCCAAAATCAGATAGATTAATTAGGATAAATATGTTACACATATTCTGCTAGCTCGCTGAGTGAGTTTAAACGATGTAAAATATTAAAATTAAGTAGTGTAGCAAATCTAGAAATTAGTTAAAAATCAGCATCTCTAAACTATTTCTCAACAGATGGCGCTACTGAAGCAAAGTATTTTATTGAAGCTATTCAAAATTTTAACGCTACCTAAGCGAAACTTATTCGTCCATGTTTACCATGGATTGTAAAAATGCTATTTAAAAAAGTATTTAAACATATCCTAATTCAAATAAAGAAAAACAAAAAGCATTCATAACTACGAAAACATTCGGGATATTCATGTTGTTAAGTAACAACCACAATTGAAGAGATTTTAAACTCTATAACAGAAACACTGTCACTCTCACTTTTGTTTTCTCATTCACTTTTAAACTCTGTCAGAACAACAGAAATATGTTTAAAGCAAAATAATAAACTTCACCTCAAAAGCAATTGCTGTATAACATTTTCTTCACTTAGAAACCACAATCAAAATAACATCTCTTGTTACCACCTACACACGAAAGCTAGCTCATAAGAACCTTCTAACCAAACTTCGGTGCATGATCCGTACAACTTCCCAACCACAAAAATAACCTACCAGCTCGCTCCGATCGGTAAATATGCCACCGGTAGCTTTATTTATTTCGCACCTGCACACCCATCATCCGGTGGCGCTGTCTAGAAGCGTCGATTCTTCGAACACGAAGAACCATCTCTCAACCATCGTACACCACTAAATTAGTTCCAGGTGCATAATGCAAACTACGCTCCGTGTGTTTCACCGTTCCCGAAGCATCGATAAACCGTCCACGCCACGGGTGGAGTATCTCCCGGTTGTGTGTGTGTGTGTTGATGAAAGTTCAATATGTTTTATGTCTGTCGGCTCCTGCGGGTAACCCCCAACTTTTGCCGCAAGAAGATCGGCTTGCCGCTGATCCAGGAAACATTTCTCGAGCGCGCAAGCGTGCAAGCAATTGTACTAGTGCGTGTTCGAATGTTTCGATTCGCCATCCACACCTTCGACGGGAAATTGAAACACGGTTCACGTGCAACCGCGACCGCGAGCCCTGTGAAAAGCGCATCCTTCGCGAGGAGGTGCCTTCGGGGCAAAACCCCGATGATGATGATGCTCCCGATCCGGGCGGAGAACGGAACTCTTTCGAACACGCTTTTTGCGTTCGTTCGGAGAACGCTGTTCGAACGTTCGCACCGGCGGTAAAGATGCACGGCACAACAGCAGTGCGAAACTCAATTACTTTACCTCAGGCGGAATAATGGTTTATTCGTAGCGTTGGTGTGTTGTTGAAAATTTTATCATGTTGTTGCTTCTTCTGTACAACGCGAGGCTAGAGAAGAAAAAAAAAACTTGAAAGAAATATCGCTTTATGTGTGTTCATTGCATTGACAGTGCAAGCAAGAACAGCGATACATGCTTCTCGTTAGTGCATTTTATTTCTAAGCGCATTTTATTTCGATGCATGTTTTGCCTTCAAGTTACGAGCAGTGTAAAATTTCACGCGGCTAAAACCTCCTTTTACATTCGAAATGCATTGGAAAGTATGCTTTCACGTGTAACACATGCGAATGGGTAATAAAATACCGCGGTGTGAAAAATCGACCATAAGATGCTATTCACCTTTATGCACTCACCGAATTCCGCCTGGTTCGCTTTCCATTCGCAAATCCTTTTTTATATTTTACAATCTCACCCGTTCGATGCGATGTTCGGTACGAGCTGATAATCCTTACCATTGATCCATGGCCGTCGAAAAATAACCACACGGAAATAATGGAGCCAGCCGGCTGCGTGTGTCCGATTTTTGCGTTGGCGCTGCAATCGATGGAATTAGTGGGCTTAAGCTGATTGTGCCGCGGTTAAACTACACAGTCACGCGGATCGATTTCAGCGGACGGATGATAGATTTTCACTCTCGGGGGGAAAACTGCTGTAGAGCTCACGATTTAAACTGCTTTTTTTAAATCCCGAGCATTGATAAACCATGAGTTAATGTGCGGCGTTGGGGTTTGCATTGTGTTTAAAGTTGAAATAGTTTATTGTTTGGGTTGAAATGGCGGTATTTTTTCTTATTTCTTGATTCCTATATTTTATTCAAAATTGTAATGAAATTATTTTATTACTTTTTTCACATATCTGTTCAGTAAAAAGTAGAGACATTATTTGTTATTCATAAAAGTATAAAAGAATTATTTTTTTATCATTCACTTTCTCAGACAATGAAAGAAAAAAATGTAATATTATATATCAATATAATATTATTACACACGCATAAGAAATTAAACATTTGAAATCGTTTTATATTTTTCCAGAATGTTTTTAAAAAAAAAAACAATATGAAATACTACTCATTATCAAAATTGAAAGAATAAATAAATAAACAAAATAAATATAAAAAAATTGTTCATAACATAAAATTACTGACTCTACGTCACCAAAGGGTATGGAATTTCTCTTTAAAGCGATGATTACAATGGAAAACATTTTATTTCATTGTTTACTAGCGTCGTCGGACGCGTATTGTTTGACATTTCTCGTGCGATTCATCTCAAATGTTACCAAAATCATAACTGCCACTTCCTTTAGTGCCATACAATATAACCCATTCGCGTACGCGCCAGTTCAGTGCAGTGCAGCAAACGTACCCCACATAATGCCCTCGTTACAGTATTTGTCCCGCGAAAACATACAAAATTACTCCAAATTGCAAATCATTAGTTCCTCTCCGGCGAGGACGTTTCGCCCTTCGCTAGCCCGGCTCGGAGGCATCCATTGTTCGATCCCGCTCCGAGGGAACATCTTCCGCATTTTGCACTCCACTTCCAACCGGGGCAGGCTCATTAATGTTCAAATAAAGCCATAAAGTGCCTGCTGCTGCTGCTGGCGCCCGTCCGCAAAACCGCCCGTTTGTCGTGCGCGGTCCGTGGTGCAATAAAAAATTCACCCCAAACCCGTGCCGGCACATAAGGAAGACGCTTCCCTTCGTTCGATTGTGCTAAGGACGGGGAAGGAGTGAGCGAGAGTTTCTTGCCGGCGAACATTTCTGCGGCAAAAGGGATAAAAGTTTTGCCGTGGAAAGAATCGTGCCTGCTGGTGCTGCATCGAGTGCAACAATGGACGAAGAAAGCGGTGTAGTGCGATGTAAGGCTTGCGAATAAGAGGATGTTAAACATTCCAATTCAATGCTAATATTTCATTTCTCGTTGCGAATGTGGGCGCTGAATGTGTATGTTTTTTTTAAACAAGGATTTTATTTTGTTGCGGAAGAAAGTTCAATAAGGGCGTTGAGTTACATTAAGGTATATTTTTTATCCATTACGATTATTTAATATTGTTACTGATAACGATTCTTAGCAAATTGGCGAAACAATAACATTAGATATTCGTATTTATAAGATTAAAATATAAGATAAAAAAAAATAAATAAAAAAAAATCGTATCAATCTTAAATCAAAGCTTTACCTTATAAACTATAAAAAACGATGTTAATCTAAATCTAAACGAAAGAGACAATTTCGAATAATTTTACTAAATATGAAAGTAATACCCAGATAACATAGAATAGCGATCTGTTAAAACAAATATAAATGAAAAATAGACAGTGACAGTTTCTTACGAGTTTAATAAATTCAATACTATTCATACTACATTTTAAAGCATACAATCGAACCCAAGCGAAGACGAATCCGTAGTAATAAATAGTTAACTGCATCTCAACCACGATAGAGCATCTTGATTGCGACGGCGGCTGCCCGCATCGTTTACGCGCGAGCTCAAGTAAATTATGGATGGAAATTTAATTAATTAAGCCCAAATGTAATGACTCATCCCTTAATCGGACTCAACCACTCAACCTCGCACACATTGCTCCGGCGAGAATGTGGCGATGTGAGCATCCACCCGCCGAAGAGACGTCGTTATATTGAAGCAAAATCGAAACATCATCCTCGAAACCGTCCGCTGGTGGACACTGGCTGCTGTCAAAACGTCAGCCATAGCTAATTCTGCCCGTTCCGCCCGCGCCGCCCTGCACTCATGCTTAGGATGATGCACGTCGTGGAACGCACCGAAAGCAGTATCTTTCCATCCCGATCTTGCAACGGGCCCCGGGCAGCCAGCGCTGTCATTATTATCTTCGATCCTGGAAATTAACACCCATAAGACGAACGGACAGGGCTATCATTTGTCAAGTGGCGAGTGGGGCGGAGGAGTTGGGTGATAGTGAGTGTCCAGCTTCTTCCCCCGTTCGGAGGAGCACGTTGATGGAGCATAATCAATTTAATGGTTCGCTGCGATAAATAAATCATCATCGATAATTAGAAAGCAGTATAGCGTGTTTATCATGATTTGTTGACGTTTGAAGCCAACGCTTGGGCAAACATGTCGCAGATCGGGCGGAGAGTGGGAGTTGGGTTCGGCGAAGGAACGAACTTTTGGGAATGTCTTCGAGTAGGAAATATGGGTCAGTTTGCAGGTAACGTTCTGTTTGGGTCGATTTACTGGAACGATTCGTAGTGTTTCTTGCGTTTTGAAACGTCAACATGGTGTTTTTAGTAGTTTTCTCCAACAGATTTCGAGCAGCGTGTTTCGTATCATCCTTGTTTTGCCAAACACCTACTCGTTCGGAACAGGTTAATGGAAATTCACTCGGAAATTGTGTAGCGTACTGTCTTAGGGCAAATTTTAAAACATTGCGCCTTGAAGTATGCAATCGTGTGTTATATTGAAATAAAAATCCATCAAATCTTGAAACAAATTGTATTTCTCAGCTTTGTGAACACCCCCAAAAACCGCTAAAAGTTATTAAAGACATACTTTCCAGTGACAAAGACTATAATTAAAACATCCTAAAACGCTCACCCGCTCGTATGTGCACCTTTTTCATTCACTGTTAACGATTACGACCCAATTCTACGAACTCGCACTCCTTCCCTGTGCGTTACAGCGTCGTAAAAAATCTATCCGTTACGAGCTTCGTCCATTTTCGCCGCCCTCCATGCGGAGCTTCCGAATTCATTTGGCCCACTTCATTTGTCAGCTCTAATAATAAATTCATTAAAACATAACAAAAACACTCCCGTGCTCGGCTCGTCCCGGCGGGGGCTGAAGGAGCTCGATGTTTTTCTTCTTACCATGTATCCTTCCGGCTGTTATCCTTGAGATGATCTAACTTTCGAAACAGCTCGCAGATTGTCAAGCGAATTTACGAGCTCTTTCACCCGGCAACACACCGGGTCCTGGGTGGTGTTGCTATTTCTTTTTCCAGCGGAAGATATTCGTATGTGTCTTGGAGAGAAAGAGAGAGAGAGCGTGTGGAAGTAAATTAAAAGCTCGTAAATAGGTTTTTGGCAACGATGTGTCCTGTCGGTTGCATTAAGAAACCGAAAATGACTCTACTCGGAACCGTGTCAGCTGTCGGGGCCAATGGGTAATAAAATGTGACACCACTTCGGGGTTCAGGAAGCAGGCAGGAAGTTCGATGAAATGTTTCGAGCCATATTTCTAATTTGTTTTTGTGTTCGTTTGTGTTTTCTTTAGAATGATTCCATCAGATGGCGAAAGTTAGCCATCTTCCAATGAGGCGCTATCCTACCGATCAGCCAGCAGCCGTCAATGTAGATCCGATCAACTTCTATCCACCAGCAAATGCTGCAACGCACCATCGGGTAAGACTTCTGAACCGTTTCACAACAACATATATTTGGACAAAAAATGCACCTGCTCACAAACCACGAAACGGTGATGAAAGTCATCGTCGGAGTCGAATCTGTTGTTCGTTTGTCCATTTGTTTGTCCATATTAATGCAAAAACATTAGGCAAAAAGCCCGTTTTTGCGACGCAAAGTAAGGCCTAAAAAAATCCCAACCCCAGCAATCTCACATTACCAGTGAGTAAGCAAAATCAAGCGTTGTTAAATAACATACAAAATAAATTTTAAATGACCCAAGCTAAAAAAACACTCATTAAAGTACAAAATGCTCCTATTAGCTGTGTATGTGTGATGACGGTAAAATGATTTATACTGCTCCCCAACTCCTCGTCCGACACGACACGCAAGGGCTGGCACGAGACACATGATCCGACGGAAGAGGTTAACATAGGATTAACAACCAACACAGAAAAAAAACTATAACCGCGAAAAACATAAATGAAACGTGGGCAAACAAACGGACCATCATTAAGCGCCTTAAGTTTCTTTTTCTACCAGTCTAAACAGTGAAAAGTACTGTAAAAGTACGGATAAAAAGCGCACCACAACACGGCCTGCAAAAGGTCATAAAAATTATGTATCCCTGCTTGGTGGCATCGGGCTTGTCATGGTGGAAAGTTGTTTGGTTTAACATTTCAATTTATATTGACGATTGCTCGCGAAATGTCGTACCAACTGATGTTGTGATTATGCAACTCCAGATTAGGAGACGATTCTTTTAATAGTTTTTGTTAAATTTTTTTTACTATCGTGTGGCAATGAATTGAACCGATAATTTAAGATAATGGAAAAGACTTATTCTCACGCATTACTTAGCTGACCTTTTTGAGAGTAAATCTATGCGATCTAACGATTGTGTTTAGTTTTTTGATACCATGCAAATCAGATTTTGGTTATTGACACGTTTTTTTTAAGTTATTTTATTAAAACACGAGGCATTTTTAAAAAGTCAAATACAATATGTTTAAGTATTGAAGATGCCAGCAATCGAATTAATCAAACAAGCTCGCATAATTAACCTGTCAGAATTGTATCTTTCAACTACTTAGCCACCAGCTCCCTCTAGCGGCAAACGGAACAAACGCTTTCCAAGTCCTCTTTTCGAACGTCAGGTTTTTCTTACGTTTTACACTGCCGCTTCCCACGACCTAATCCCAGTGCGGAGTGTTTCAAACCGGTGCGAGCATAAATCCATTTCCAATTGAATCGTTTACAAATTTTGTACCAAAAAGAGAGAGAGGAAAATGGGTAAAAAAGCTGAAACAAAACATCACACCACCACCAGGGTCGGAATGTACAGATTTCCCTCCCGTGTGCGAAAACGGATGCAAAATTGTCCCCAGCAAGGATTTCATTGCGGATGAGGGAATAAATGGCTCGCATTTGAGTAGCATTTCAGCAAACCAACCCGGCTTTACAGCGCGATCGAAAATCTCCCAAGTACAGCTTCGTGGTGGTGCTTCGACGGACGTCCTTCGGGCCGTTCTTTATCTACGGGCGTGACTGTGTGGCTTGTTTTCACAACCATTTATAGTGACGGCACTGACTCTTCCCTCGATGAGAACGATTGTCCTTCGTTGGAATGTACCTTGGCGAGCGCGTGTTCCGTGCTTCACTTCCGGGACTTGTGTTGTACGTTTCCGGTTCTATTTTCCTCGCATCGGTTTTGTTTGCTGGCACGCTCCTCCTCAAGCCGAAAGCGCCGCCAGAGTGGCCCTACAGAAAGTGTTTTTTCTTTTTTTTTGCCAAGGACGCCACTGGGGTATGGCTCAGAAAATCTGGTTTCCGTTGCGCGCTAAAAAAAACACAAAAAAAAAGAAAATAAAATGAAATCCTTCTGCTCCCCCAGCAGGACACGTTGGGTGTGTCTCGCGTGGGAATTGCACGGTACTACCTTCCGGCCATTTCTTTCTCCTGTACCTCCTACCTGACGAGAAGTTGCCCGTTTGGGTGTCGGTTATCGTTTCACATTTGCGTTGTTTCAACGCGCCAACCGCCAAACATCTCCGCCAGAAGATCCCGACACAAAACCCTTCGGATGCTCCGGTGAACTGCACTTACGGGAACGAGCAAGGAAGTGAAACGACACAAATCGATCTGATAAACGAAATACCGCGAGGAATTAGTTCACAACTGACGGTGGCAGAATATCTCCTTCGCCGGTTCCGGTGTTTCGTTCCGATTTTGGTGGCCCAAAAGGATTTTCCCCGCGGGGATAGAGAAAATGGGAGAGAGAGAGTGAGAGAGAGAGAAAGAAAGAGAGAGAACGGCAGATAGGATTGGCTGCTACCTGGGCCGGTAAAAATGTGACATTCATCGACCGCCCGGAAGTTAATACAACTTCGGCGTTCGGTTCGGTTTCCCCCGTACGTATGTAAAAGTGTGACCGTATGCACGAGAGTGTGTGTGTGCCTGATTGGTGGCAGAACAAAAGGATAAAGCGGCGGGAAATGATTGATCGTATCGTGTCTTATCGGGATGGAAAAGTTTCACTGTTTCCGTACTGTTTCGGGCACATGTTTCGCGTCTCATGGCGTGCTCGTGTTGGCACACGGTTAAATGGTTGCAATGAAAGGGAAATGGCTAGATAACGGCAGGGGTTGGCCTCATTTCGTTTCGAAAATGGCAAGACAAAAGTCACGGCCGAAGTAGGTTATTGGAACTTTTGCAGGATGTCGTTCTATAATATTTTTTGTCAATTAGACAGCCGTAAATGATTGGGCTTTGTTTCAAATGGGTACAAGTTCACGTTGTATTTTTCGGTGCTATTTTGAATCATTATATGATTAGAAATTGTGTAAAGAAATGAATCGAAATTGACAATGTTTATTTTATTATAAATTTGAGTACAACTTAGGAAAAAGAACAAACTGTTATATGTGTATCGGGGTATTAGTTTTGCGCTTAATGTTCATGCTGTGTAAAAAACTTCGAATTAGTTTGGGTTTTTTTTGGGTTAATGATCCGGATGAAAGGGCTGAATTATTTCAATTATTTCAAGGGCTGAATTCAAAAACTGTTCGAAATTCGTTCCCATATTTTTTTAAATTTTTAGCGATTATAAATAAGTTAACGAAGTTTTAAATTTTGTAACCACATTCAACTAAAATCCGACAAGAAAAACCGAAATTGGCATATTTTTTTATCACAATATTTTATTTATTTTTTATCAATATTGAGTTGCTTCCGTGGATTCTGCATATTAAAATTATACAACAAATAATTTTGCGACTTTCGAAAGGTTCAGTTTTTGCGACCTATTTTGGCAAACCAAAGAATACCTATTGGAAATCTCTTTTATGATTCTTTTTAACCTCCTAAACCATTCCTTCCCGAAGACCCTCTCGATACATCTCGTATATGGCCTTAAGAGTTACAAAACCCTCTTAAAATACCCGTTTCTTTGATGACACAAAAAACCCGTGCTGGGTGGGGTTTCTACCTCCCCAAAATAATGGCTGCTGGATTCGTCTCGACCCATCCCACCGTCATGGGTCGACTGGGTCATCAAATTTCATCGTTTCGGCATTTACGATCACTCATCGGAAACCGATCGATCGAGATCGAAGTACGAAGTGACGTTTTCCGGTCGCCGGGCGCAAATAAAAACCCCTCGGGAGGGGAAAAACTTCATGTCGATGTAATTTCCTGAGCCAAAAAGTCACGTCCCCCGGTAGACGCAAAAGAAGAAGCGTCACCGGGGTGGAAGGAATTATCGCGCTCACAAATGCCGGAAGTGTGGGCCGTTGCGGTCGATCGTCGTCTAAGACGTCAATTAACCCGTGTGGATGATGGTTGCATACCTTTAGGGGTTGGTTGCGGGAGAGTGTGCGATAATTAGCGGAAAAGCTGAAATGGACTCCCTAATTGAGGTAGGCCTCTCTTGGGGCTTAATTGATAAAACGAAATGCGTGAGACCCGTGCTCTTGAGGACACATTCACACAAAGATTTTCGATACTTTGACACGGCTCGACTAGAACGAGGGTACAGTACGTGACTTTTGGCATCAGTGAAGAGGCGTTAGTTCGAGCTCATCCTGAGTCGTTTCGGAAGAAATTGAGATTTATGATTAACAAAATCGCACACACCGAACAGTTCGAAATCTTCGAATACTCCCCATTGCGTAACACCGTTCGAGGCACATTTCCGTCCAGCAAACCAAATATGGGAAACTATCACAATGCCAGAAATGTCACCAATTTGTGCAAAATTTTAATGCGATTTCATAACATCGCTATCTCTTCGACCGCGAAATTTCGTAATATTCACTCACTTTCTTTCGTCCGAGCGCAGGAAGAGGCAGTAAAAAAACACATCCCGAACCGAAAAGGGTACACTAATGTGCGCGATTTGATAATCGCTTATCGATCGGTACCGAAATTATGCATCCCCGGGCGTAACACTCCAGACGACGACACAACGCCAACGACGTGTGGCATATTGGGCGGCTGAGTATAAAAAAAAACCGAAACCGGAAGATATCACCGACCAAAAAGGCGCCGGTAGTGATTTAAAACATAAAAATAAACCAACCTTCCCGCACTCATCTTCGCGAACCAGAGTGCCCAGGTATATGGCCCGGACCATCTTAAATGAATGTCTTCTGATTTGCTTATAAATATGCAAATTTGATGTGTTTTTTTCTCTTCTCTCTACTCGATGAAAGTTCACCGATGAAATGAAAGACCGGTAGAAGGGGAAGGAGAAAGAGGGAAAGAAAGCACATGCAAACGCATGCAAAATTTAAGCAAATTTTGTTTTTATTTGGGCAAAAATTTAACGTCCCACCCGAACAACCCTCGACCTCTCTTAAAACACCCAACAACGGACGAGTTTTATTGTGTGTCGTGTATTTTTTTTTTTAATTTGCTTTGAAGTCTCCTAGCAAGCGGCGCCCTCTTTTTATGCGGGAGGCATTATGGAACGTTTTTTAAAAATTTGATCCACCGTGGCGCTTCCGGTATGTGCGTTCGATTTCCGGCCGGTGGCCCCCCGGGGGTGTGGGAAGTGTCATCTTCCACTCGAATGCTGAATGTGATGTCGAATTTTCGAACGTCATGTTTCGCGCTTATGCATACATTGCCATTTGGCGATCGGTAATCGATTCGGCGGCTTGGTGAGTGACGCCGATGGTTTGTTATCTGCCGTGTCGTTCCGATTTGCTTACGCAATCGCCGAAAGAACGTAACGAACGGTTTGATTTTATGCGTTGCACTCAACGCACGCGGAACAGGCTGATGAAAAGGTTAATATGGTTATCGTAAATTTTATTCGGTCGACCATCTTGAGCCGTTTTTTCATTTTGCATCGCTACGTTTTTTTTCCAAAAGGAGGATTTGTTCAGGTTCGGTCGCATGTGTGGATGGGAGGAGATGGCGAGCAAGCGGTTATTTTAAGAGTACGATTTCCATTGCAAATTGTGCTTTTGAAGTGCGGGAGGGGGTTTGCATAAGTAGCAATATTACATATGCTCGATTTTAAGAGCATGTTCCGTGCGAGTGTTTGTGAAGCACGTGGATATGTGTTGCAGTGTCAAAGAAGAAATTTTTTATGCTTTTTTTCGATCCAATATTGGTGTTCGAAGGTTGAACTCAATCAGATTTTGGAAAAAATATCATGTGCTGTTTTTACACTAGAAAATATTCACAAAATGAAGTATAAATTTAAAAAAAATGTTCTAACAAAGTCATTTGAAGAAGCATATAAAATTTGAACATGTGGTTTCTATCTCACAAGCGAAATTTTAACAAAAACTTGGTAGCATGAAAAAACAAAGGAAAATAAAATAAGTAGAACAAAAACATTTCGCAAACATGTAAAATCATTAGTAATTGAGGAAACATTATTTAAAAATAGATTAAAATTCATGAAAGTATAAAAAGTAAGTTTTACCTCTGTAGAAAAGTATCAGCTCACAAAATATTCCCAATTAATAATGTAGAAAAACAACTAAAATATGTTAAATATTCAGAAGAAAACTCTTTGTTGTTTTTAGTGTTGCTAATGAAACATTTTAATTACTTTAGAATTTATAAACGACTATGGTCTGTTACCAATAAGTTATATGATCCTGAAGATTTTTTTTCTTTCTTAGCATTTTGTTTACCACAGGCTCAAAGAAGCGTAAACGAAGTCAAATAAACTTTGGTGTCCTTTGTGCGCCATATGAAATAAAGTTTTGCAGAACTATTAATTTGCATGTTTCAAGCCCGCGTGCCTTCCTAATGTTTCCATACATATTTATGAAGAAGTGAAACATACAACACTGCTGCTCTCCCGCTCCTCCCTTTTCTCACTTCTTTTCTCATATCCAGTTCTATCCATCAGCTATCTTCTCCGCTGCAAGAAAATTTCTTTATCAAAACACAGGTTGCTTGTGGAAGAAGGGTTGCGTTTTTACGCTTGCCGAACCCGGTGTGTGCGAAAAACTTTTACACCAGGCGCACGTATGGGCGGAAAATTAAAAGGAAAACACATCCCATTTGCAGTGACAACAGAAAACGGTGACTGGTTGGTAGAAAGAACGGGGGTAGTGCAACGCAAAATTAAAAAAGACAACCTAACCGCAACCGAACAGAAATTTACATTTAATGAATTTCAACTTTTGCTCATATCCCGCCCGTCGCTCCTCAGCCGCTTGATCCTGATCGCGTTTCAGCTGCTCCGGTGCTCGAACGGAGCCCGGGAAAGCATATTTCTGCACCTTCGCTGTTGCAATTTTAATTTGATTAACTTTCCTGACGGGGAGCAAAACTTTTTCCCGGTCCCGTTTTTTCCTCCATCCTCACCACCAGCACCAGACGAGAGGATATCTCTTTCGGAAGGGTTTATTACGTTCCTTGGTTTGCCCCATGCACGTATGAATCCTGGGATCTTTTCCACTTCTTCCCGCTCCACTTGCACCCGCAGCAAAGGGTAAACTAAACTCAACACATGATCCGTTCGGTCGTAATTTGTGTGGTCTTGTTTGCTGCATCGTCGACAGTGGCGGCGCAAGTTGTTCGACGGATGTGTTGCATATCCCGATTTGCATAGATGATCCTTTTTGCGCGGAACGTGCCAGCGATGCAGTCCTGTTTGCACAAGCGAAAGAGTGTGCAGAGTGTAAACACGAAATGAAATTTAAATGCACGACATAACATCGCTTTGTGTGCATAGTAATTATGTTGCCAAAACCTGTTGGAAAAGAAATGGTGTATTCAAAATTAGTTAGACAATGAAAAACAAATGGCTAAAAAGAAAATAAGAAATAGTTTTTATTTTATATTGCGAAAAAAAATGCTTTCATACAATGCAACTAATTCTTTTACTCATCAATTATGCCATCATTATTTCAGATTATTTCAAAACTCATGTGTAAATAATTAAAATAAGTTAAAACATATGCTACTAATTCTTGACAACTGCCATTTATCTGTTTATATGTTTACTATATGGAGTTCAGAGATCGAACTCGAACAACTGGTGCCGTCATTGCCAGTTTTCAACCCGACACACTAAACTATTAGATCAAACTAAACGCGAACATTTATATTAGTAGAAGTAGTAGCAAGGATGAATCGGTTGACCAATTTTTAACAAATATTAATCTTTTATATTCTTCCTTGAAATTAACTAACGTCTAACTAAATTGTCTTTCTTTCTCTTTTTCCTGAGGAACCTTTAAATATTTCACATTATAAAAATCAGAACCGATATATTTAGGATAAAAAAGCGCTGTATTTACTCTAAATGATGTCAATAAGTGACCCGATTGGAAAACTTCTACAGAAATTAAAATAGAAATTAATCGTTCGTAAAGCTCACTAACGAACCCTAGCAGTTTGAGCATAGTTTTCCGACAGATGTGTCCACTGTTTGTATAAAGTTCAACCGATGAAAAAATTCACTAATATTATCATATCCTTGGAAAAGCAGCTGGTAAGTTTCGTTGGGAAAACTTTCAGCCATCATCACCCACGAGTCAGTCGTTCTCATCATTTCCCATTGCACCTGTCTCGGTTGAGCAAATCTCAATACTTCTGCCGGAATCTACCTCGTCCTGTCGCCCACCTCCAAAAGCCCACCTGGTTCCCCGCTCCTTCAAGCGCATCCTAGCGCGTCCTTGCGTTCAAACCCACGGTAGGAAAGGCAGCACCGGTTCGCTGCGGTAGATTGACTTCATATGCCGTAACATAACTCCATCGCCGCCGTTACCACCCCGGCCGAAATTGAACCAATCCATATGGAAATGGGATCACCGATCGGTTGGCTGCGGGGGAACCGTTTATGCTCGCTTTTTTCACCTTCTTCCTCTTTTGCCGGGGCTGTGCCGTTTACTCTCGCAAGAAGCGAAGAAGAAAACGGGCTGGCAGACAGCAGCAAAAATCGGACCGAGGCGAGGGGAAAAGGTTAACTGGAAGCAAACGGCCGGAACTTATGAGTGCTTCCGGTGCAAATAAGCAGAACGAAGTGCGGGAGGTTTCAGGGTCTTTACGTGTACGAGACGCGGTGGACGTCGCGGGGAGACGAAAGAGGGACAGAGGTTAGGTCTAAGTTTCATCGCGGAACTCGTTTATGGTGGTATGATATTTGGAATCGCTTCTTTTACTAGCACCCGCACTTGGATGGGTGAAGGTTTTTGTCTTTTTATTTCATTTCTTTTTTTTATACGTTCACCACGAAGAAAGTGATCGCGTTTTGTTGCAGTACCGATGAGCCTTAGGTAACATACGGTGGGGATTGGATTGCAATTACGTTTACGATCGTAATTGGTCCAACGTTTGTCTCACGCTGAACAATTGGTATAAAAGAAAACGAATTTTCTACTCTATTTTCTCTATTGATTTTTTCATACATTTTTCAAATAAGCGTGAGATTCATGTTAAGCATGATTATCTATAGTTTTTTTAAATTTTTTTATGATTGTGGTAAATACACCAATTTTTATATTTTGTCAAATCAATATTGTACTTTTTTCATGTGGAATTAAATTAAATTAAAACAAATCCAAAAAATAAATAGAAATAAGGAACTGAGAAAATTTCACATTGTTTTTTTTACGAACTGTTAAACAGAGTTTAACTGTATTGGTAAAAATATATTAAATTTATAAAATAATATATTTTTAAACTTGAAAAATTGAAAATAAGAAAATAAGATATAAGAAAAACATTTATGCCTATAAAAAGTATACAATTTTAAAAAAACTAAAACATCTAGTACATAAAATAAAAACATTTTTATTACAAGGTTAGAAAATTTGTCTACTTGTTGGAGAGATTTTGTAAATTTGTTTTCAACAAAGATAAAAAAAAACAAAATCAAGTTTAAAATTGGAAAACAGGTTTATTAAACTATGCAAATGCAGCTAGGCAAACTGGAAAAAGTGAACTCAATAAATTTGTAATGCAGTCGAGTATCAGAAGAAATTGGTCAACCTCAAAATCGTGATGAAGTTTTGTTCTTCGAAGCGAGTCAGTGTACCTTCTTCTTTTGCATCCATCTAAACGTGCGGTGAGGCTAACACGCACCACTTCATGACTCGCATTAACGACGCGAAACCCTGATTTAATAAGCTTCAGAGCCCGGGACAGGCGAACGTAAAAAAAAAAAACAAAGCTCGCCCCAAAACCACCTTCTACATGTGTGGCGCGTTGCGGTTGGCCTTAAATGTAATAAATGTAGCGAATGTCATGTGCTCCACGCCTCGGAACCATCAGCGATGGCTGTTGATGTCGGGAAGCCGTCACCGTCTCCTTTTCTGCCGCCGGAGGAGTCAGAACCGCTGCCAGAGAACGCACGGGGGTCGTAAAATCATGTGTAAATACACTCATAAAGCTGCGTCAAGATTATCACCATAATCCCCGCCTTCCTCCCCCTCCCTCGCGGGTTGGAAAGCCGCACGTTTTACGCGTTGGCCGTAAATCGGAAATTCCATTTGCGCTGCCGGAAGTCGTGGCCGTCGTCGTCGTCGTCATTTTCGGCGTCGGCGTCGTCGGTATTCCCGTGGGCGGTAAAATTGAAAACACGGTGCAGCGATGGAAATGAGAAAATCTTACGTGCGATGCTGGCGGTTCCCGAAATCGATACTGTTTAGATTTACTTCCCCGAGCGCCGAAACCAAACAAACAACGAGAAGTGAAAAAAGCCCTCGCGTCGCGAAGCCCAAAACCGATCGTTCGTATGTCCTCCGCCCGGGTGGCCAAAGGAACGACCCGGCTCATAATGTTGCTAACTTACGCAAATCGCTTTGTTTTACGTGGAAAAGCATGGCCGACGGGGTACGACGTTCATTTACTAAACCAATTTAGCGCAAAGACAGCGCCGGCTGTGGAACGGCGTTGTATCGAAACCGGGCCCGGCCAAAGTCGACCGCATTTTACGACAAGATTTTCGTCCGTAAAGCTCGATGAACTGTGACTACTGGGCGGGCGGGAGTAGGAATCGATGCAAATTCACCATTCCTAGTGGCGATGGTTTGATGGTTTTTCCCGGTGGGACGTCCGGGTGACCACGGAAAGTGTCCCCCAAAACCGACGTAGCCCATAACCGCAGAGTGGCGTGAAAGTGTAGAGTACGTGATCCTTAAAACCTCTCCGTCGGGGCACCAAAAACTTACGCTGGCTTGCCACCGTGCGGCTTTGGACGAGAGGGCGAAAAGAAACGTAAAACCCTCCCTCGGCCCAGGCGAAAACCCGGATTTGCGTGTTTTTGGCGCACCTCTCGAACCCTCGAGAAACGATGGATGAGAGTTTATCGTCGTTTCTCGCCCGGCTTGAGCGGAAGGCTTTGCGAAACCGATACACTATACACACCGACTGACTGACTGACTTGCACACACTGGCTGCGGTCTACCGCGATCGAGTTCTTTCCCCCCCCCCC
>KI915041.1:12849462-12890593 GCA_000473445.2 Anopheles farauti
GGGGGGGGGGGGGGGGGGGGGGGGGGCGCCCGCGGGCGCCATTATGCGCGGCCCGATGCGGCCACAAAAACGTGCCACGTCGGCACGAGGGAACGAAAGGGGAGGGAGGAGGAGGGGAGGGTCATCGCTATCGCTACCGAACAAGTGCTGCTACACAAGATGGTGCGATTAATCGCTGCAGTGGTTTTCGGAAAACGCGACCGGTGGACTTCCCCTCTTCCCCCTCCCACCACTCTTCCACCCCCCATGCGCCGTGCCAAATCGATGCACTCGATCGATTTTCCAGCTCCGCTCGAACGCGTACATATTTCGCCCAAAAACGATAGCCACATAATACGCTGGTGGATCGAAGAAGTGCAGCAGTGACCGACGGAGCATCGAATCGTGCGCTTTTGCTGCCGCCATTATCACCGCTCACTGGAGTGATTTTGTTTGTGAATTTCAAACTGGTGCTTGTTTGCTGGATGGCTGTTTATTACCGGGATTTTTAAAGGACAGCCTTACGTTAAACTTTGAAAGCGTATATAAATATACTGATGTCCTTTTTTACTAAAATAATAACTTAATACAACAAAAAAATAGAGAAGGTAACGCAAATTTCTACTTTTTAAACACATTCTAAAGCGAATCTTTCGAATTCTATCACCACACGCTTGATTTAGGCTACATTGCCAGAGCAGATTACGACACTTAAATCATGTTTCTTTTCTATAAATAATTTACTCTTATTAGATAGATGTTAGGGACTGATTATGACGACAGTAATTAATTTTTAAATAGTCACAGGGCCTATAATTGGTCCCTTTTCATCAAGATCATCTGGTATGCAGATCAATATGTAGTAATTTACAATATAAATATTCTTTTAAAATAACACAATTAGCTTTATTTATGAAAATTAGAAGAAAACGGCTAGAAAAATATGAAAATCGTATTTTTTTATTAATATTTTGAGTTCAACTAAATGATGGCGGAATTCGAACAAAATTTCAGTGATGATAATTTGTGATTTTTGGCATACAAATTTTTGATACATATTTTTTAAAAATTTACAGACGTACAAAAATTTTCCTTTGATTAAGACAATGGATTTCCAGAGCTCCCAACCGACATTCCTTAGCAAGCATAGACTTCTTATCCAGGCATCTGTGTCTTTCCCTTATTTCTTGTTATTCAAATCAATCTTTTGCTGACTCGGAAAAATTGGTTAAAAAAAAATCATATCATTTTCAACAAAACTACGGAAGTTACAGCGTGAATTCTTTAAAATTTGTTTCAAAACATTACACCACGATGTGACGAAACCCATTTAAAAGTTCCGCTTACTGTGAACGCATTCAAATTCTATTTGCTTCCTTGCGGAACGATTTATAAAAGCCTGTTCCGTGTTAGGAGCTCGTCCCGAAACAGAAACGGCACTGAACTGACAAGCACCCCGACCTCCGATAAGCCATTGATCCTTGTTGCGATAAAACCTTGACCTTTTGCTGTTGTTGCGGTGCGAGCAAAAGCGACTACAAAAGCGGGGCTACCCCATCTTGCCGGTCTGCCTGAGAAAATGGTACGGCTAGTGCGGGAAAAAGGTCAGAAATCGCTCAAGTAAAATCTATCGTAACCCCGTAACGGACAAAACAGCACGGCCTGCCTGTGGGGGAGAAGATTGAAAAATTTGCCTACCACGTGGCACCCTGCTACGCCAGGAGTGGCCGAAAAATTTGTCGAAATAATTCGACACGCCGCTCTAACCGGTCCTCGAAAACCCGCCCACCTCCTTCACTTGTTGTTTGATGCTCCGTGCAAAGTACGCGCGTCTTGGGATCCTTTTTGTGCACAAATTCTACTCCCACCGCTCCGAGGGCTTAACGGGAGGCTTTGCGTTTGCGGAAGAAGTTGAAGGGCGAAAGTGAAATTATGGCAAATATTTTACAATCCCGGTCGGAGCAAGCCCGTTGGGGGCTTTCTCGAGACCCGATCGCTCTCGGAGTTTTCCCTCCGGGGACGCATTTACGGGATGCGGAGATTTTTGCCAGGTTTTTGAACCATTCGCATAAATCACGGTGGCAGGAAATAAAATAACATGATTGGGACACACGCCATCCTTGCTTGTCGGCAAACCCGTTGTGTAGTTGAGCGCAGTACACAAACCGGATACACATTGCAAATCCCCCGCTCGGTACATTCGTTGTGTAGTAATGCCAAATGTGCTCGTCCCTCGCCATCGGTCGGGCGGATCGAATTGGCAAGATTTGGGTCATCGCAAATCCCCTGCAACTATGAAACAACTTACGATAAAGCAGCGGGTGTTCCCGGGTGTATCCTTCCGGCTGTCGTCCCGTGCAAAACTATCGAACCTGGGGTCTGATTTATGCGCAACCCGTGCGGTTCCCCGAACGGAGCCTGATCGGAAAAGACGCCGCTCCCGGTTCCTGATGCTGCTGCTGGTACGAGTATTTACATATGAGCTTTGATTACGATTCGCTTTCCCTCGGGCCACCGAAGCATCACAACCTTGAGACGGGACAGTTCCATCGCAGGCGATAATCTCACAGCGAGCTGCGACGGAGCGGAGGAACCAAAGCCCGGGTGCGTTCCGTGAGAAGAAAGCCCGAAAGCGTGAATATCCGCCTGCGACGAACGATAACGATAAGACGCTCGGCAAACAAAAAGTATTGTCCGTCGTCGAAAAAGCGACCCCCCCGAACGTTTGAGATCGTCGCGGGAAGGTCGGGAAGTACCAAGGATGTTGTGCACCCTTATGCTCTCCCTCGACGGTGTTGCAGTTGTTCGAGCAAAAGTTTGTACCGCGTTCGTGCTTTCGTCACTGTTGGATGATGCTGTTTTCTCAACTCGCATTTCCCGCTTGTGTAGCAAGCGGTGGGACGCTCTTTTCTCGCAAGATAAATCCAATGCAGTTCGGTTGCAAAGGTGGAACATTCGTAACAAAAACACCGAACCATTCCAACTGGAACAATCGACCACGGTGTCGGATTTTTCGCGTTGGTAGCTCGGGATTATTTATTTTTTATTTTGATACGTACGTTTCGAAAACTATAACCCTTGCAGGGTGGGCGAAGAGATAAAAATAGTTTTTTCTCTTCATATTGCAGCAAGTTGGTGTTACAGATGAAGTAGTGTTTTCCTATTTTTGTTTACAGATGGCGCTGCCTTGTGACATGTTCGTTTGCTTATTCTGGCAACACTGCCATTGCGAAGAACCAAGCTGTCATTTTAGGGTAAACAACATTTTTCTGTTAGTTATGAGAAAATGTTGGCTTGTGTACGAAAAGATATGATTTTTTAACAAACCATTTACAGCTAGTCAATAAATCAATTATTGTCGTGTGAATAAAATGATTAGAACCTCCCTAGGTTACAACCATTAAAAACGTTGAATTCTTTTAAATGAAAATGTTTTTTCTCTTAATTTAGTTTTATAAGAGAGTCAAAATATTCACTAAACAGTAGAAGAAATGTTATTTTTGTCACATTTTTTTTATTTCAATGCCTCTTTATGATTTCGAAATTACATTGAATGAAGTTTGCAAAATTGGTTACAAAAACCTGGATATTTCTTTCTCATTACTAAAAACCTCTTGTGAGATTAAACGTAAGGTGTACTTTTGATATAAATCGATACGGCAAATTTGAATAGTAAAACTAGAAAAATGTGGAAACACATTCTACAAGCTGTATAAATAGAGCTACTGACCGTGCTCGAGTGCACCTGGCAAGTATTTGCCAACCAACCCCTCTGGAACGCTTCCATTTCGGTGTGTTGGTAGCCAAATAATGGCAAGCAGCCTGAAGCACGGCGATAAACACCATCCAACTGCATCCAACTCAACTTCAATTCAACGTCCCACTTGCCGCCACCACTAGCTGATTACTAGCTGGTTGCAATCGAAACCAAATCGCACATAGTACGTGCTCATTATTCATTCATCAAATTTGTTCAGTTTGGCCCAAATGCGGCCCTCCAAATACGTGTGAGCGGCGGGTAGCGTATGGGAGCAAAAATACCATTTTGAGCGTATGCTTCTGTGTGCGTGTTTGTGCTTGTTTCACACACCGGATATTGGAACACGTTCTCGCACTCGGTGCACATCCCCGCTTCGGACAGCAGGTGGCGAAGTATTCGAGAGGGACGGAGTCAATCACAATATCCTGCAGCGATCCTGGCCGGTGCAGTCAATGTGATTCGCTCCAATAAGCAGCGGCACCGAGTTTTGTACGTACTGCAGCAAAATCGGAACTGACCCGGAACGAACCGGGCTGGAGGGATGGGAGAACACGTGTCGATACACTGCGTGTGGTCTAATTAATGTTACTGATTTTAGCCGTGCCGACCGCATACGGTGGTGGAAGAGTTTTAGTTACTCCTGGTGGTGCGTTATTTCATGCTTCCGAAGTGTAATCAGTCCGCGTTTCGTTTGCTCTTTTCTTGCCCGCTTTGCAGAACGAACGAACAAACCGAGTGCCGTGGCGACCGTGTTCCAGCGAAGGGCCGGTCCAGTGCGACGTAGCTTCAGCGACAGATCATCACCCACCAAGGCAAACCACCGGGAGGATCATCATCATCATCATGCTCTCGTTGGAAGCACCTTCAATCCGACGGCTCGGGGTGATCAGTTCAACGATACGATGGCGTTGCGCGTGCGAACACCACGCACAGACTCTCGGTCGGCTTTCGAGGACGAGACGGCTTCCTCCACGTCGTCTTCCTCATCGTCGGAGTCATCGATGGGTTCGGTTGCTTCGTTACTGCTAGCGGCCGGTCAGGCCGGTGGGAAAGCTCGCCCGAAACAACCGCCACCTCCGCCACCACCGGCAGCCGGGAAAGGACAATCGCCAACGATGCCTTCCTCGCCGTCCCCACCGTCGTACGGCAACAACGTGTACGAGGATTTTTGCTTCGGCCTGATGGCGGGCGTCAGGCGTTCGAGTAGCGATCGGAGCAGCTCCACATCGACCTCGTCCCGCACGGTGGTGCAGGTGCTCGCCAGCTCATCCCCGATCGCGGCCTCCTCGAGCGGTGCGATCCATCGGCTCGAGATCCGCCACGATCCGGAACCGGACGAGGAACAGTACCAGAAGAAGACGTCCATCATGATCACGGGCGACGATTGCTACTCGACGGTCAATGTGGACGGTGCGACCGATACGCCGATCTACCAATCGTCGGTGGTGGTGAACGATGGGAGTTTACTGCACTCGCCACCGGACAGTGGCGACATCCGTCAAACGGCGTCCAATACGATCACGATCAGCGTCAGCTCACCGACGTCCACACTGCAGGGAACACGGGGAAACAAAGCGGCTAGCAGGTTGGAGTCGCCCGAGTGCGAGAGTATCGTGGACGAGGAACGGAACGGTGGCAGCGTTGCTGTGAATGGAGAGGAAACTGCCACGATGTCCACCGTCACGATCGGGACGTCCATTATTCCCATCGGAGGTGGCGGATCGTTGAAGTCCGCCAAAGGAAGCAGCGGTCGGACGCTCATTAATCTGGACTTTGGTGAGTCGCCCGATAAGAATGCAAACCCACCGCCGTCAGCAGCGTCAACAGTCGTGATCGAAGACGTCACGGAACCGAAAACGATCACACCAGTTCCTAGTAGTGAATGGTCCAAAGACTCCAAAGATCCACCGAAGGTTCGTGAAGATTTGGATCGCGAACGAACCGAACAGCAGCAGCAGGTTGTGGTGAAGCAAGGCACGGTGGACCCAACGCCAACTCCTGTCGTTCTGCGGCGTGCGAACAAACAGTCAACCGAACCGCCAGCATCCGCCGGTAGCAGCCTGCAGGCGAAAGTCTGTCGGAATAGCTTTATAGCGAAGCTTCTGGAAGATCCGTCACTGAGTCAACTGTCGGAGGGGTTGGATTATGAGCTGATTGCGAAACTGATCGAAAACTCGCTGCTCCGGTTGAAGGAAACACGCAACGGGCTGGACATGAGCGGTACCAAAGACGAAGATGACGTTTCGAAGATGATCGAGCAGTCGCTGCTGAAGATCCAGGAGGAACGCAGCAAGTTGGGAAACGTCACGGGCACGGCTGCTGCTGCCCCGAAGCTTCCGGAGCAGAATGGAAGCAAGCGGAGCAGCGTTAGCTCGGGCAACAGCTACGGTTCGGCGGCCGCGTACGAGCTGATGGAGTTCGATCAGCTGGGCGATTTGAGCGATTGCTACCAGAGCTGCAGCAGCGATCTGACGGTGGACGACGATGCGAACTCGTCCCGCAGCAAGTTCTACCAGATGCTGGTCGATGCGACCCTGTCGGAGATTGAGATCAACACGACGAACGACGACGATGACGAGCATCACTACGAGTCGATCCGGTTGAACGGTGATCCGATCTACGAGGAGATCAATGACATACCGCCACCCTTGCCGCTGACGGCACCACCCGTTGATGACGTGGACCTGGAGAAGCAGCGGAACGCTCGTTCGATCTTCGAGGGTGCCTCGAAGTACGACATCCTGTCCTACCTGGTGGACGCGAAGGAACGCGTGCAGGAGGACGGAACGTATGGGTTCCAGTTTGGCGGCGCCGGTGACATCATCCTCGAGGAGGAAGAATCGGAACCGATCACGGAGCTGCGGCACCACCAGCGCCAGATATCGGACATCAGCAGCCGGTTGAGCCACCTTTCGGGCATTAGTGATTCGAGCGAGGACGCGTCCCTGTCGGCGGGCAACGGCCGGAGCAGCAAGGCGTCGGCCGAGATCGAGCGGAACGATTCGGGCGTTGGTTCGGAGACGAGCAAGACGTCGCGCAGCCGGTGGCAGAATCCGGCCGCGACCGCGTCGCTGCTGACGAAAATCACACCGATCCATCTGTGCGAGGACTGCGACGGACCGGTCGAGACGCAGGTGACCGAGTCGGGCGTGATGTACGCGCCGCTCGTTTGCCGCAAGTGCGGCAAGAAGCGCGCCGAGCGGAAGGAGATCATCACCGAGATCGTCGAGACGGAGGAGAAGTACGGGCGCGATCTGCAGATCATTCTCGAGGAGTTCTACCAGCCGATGCTGGTGGCCGGGCTGCTCAACCAGGACCAGCTCTCGGCAATCTTTTTGAACGTGGAAGAGCTGCTGGAGAACAATCAGTTCTTGGCCGAGCGGATGCGCGACGCGCTCGACATCGCCAACGAGCAGGGCGACGACGACCTGCTCACGGTGAACATCGGCAAGATCTTCCTGGAGGCGGCCCCGATGCTGCACGCGTTCGAGAGCTACTGCGTGCGGCAGGGCGCGGCCAGCCTGCTGCTGGCGAACCTCGAGAAGGAGAAGGAACTGCTGCGGATCTTTCTGCGCGTGTCGCAGATGGAGAACGCCGTGCTCCGGCGGATGAATCTCAACTCGTTCCTCATGGTACGTTGCGTAAACAATGCATTCGGTTCTGGGAATGGCTCGCGTGCTAACAACCCCTCCCTTCATTCGTTACAGGTCCCGGTGCAGCGTGTCACAAAGTATCCGCTGCTGCTGGCTCGTCTGTACAAGGTAACGCCCGCCCATCTGGAGGGCAAGGAGCTGCTGAAGCAATCGCAGGAGAAGATCGAGCTGCACCTGAACCACATGAACCGTGAGGCGAAGGACGTACCGACGAAGCTGTGGCGCCGGATCTCCTCCTCCAGTCCCGGGCGCCGCCTGTCCTGCGAGCTCGACATGATCAACATCAAGCTGCGCAAGATGGCCGTGGACGTGCTGGAGTGGAACCACGAGGAGGTGCGGTTTGCGATCGAGGGCCGGCTGCTCTTCACGCAACCGAACGACGGCAACTGGAAGAAGAGCCGCACGATCAAGCTGACCTCGATCAATGCGCTGCTGGTGACGAATGGAAAGGTATTAGGGGGCGTGCACTATTAACACAAGTTTGAGGTTATACGGCTTTGTTGCTCTAAGAAATCTATCGAGGGTTAATACTGTTGAAACATTCGTGTTTTAAAATATCAAAACAGCAAGCAAATTATAAATACTACCCCTTCCTACGCAGCTTTTAAACTTTTAAGAAGCTCTTTTATCTCATTTAACTCGATGGAAAATCATCTAAAAAAGCATAAACATTAATCACCTACATGCAACAAACAAAGCTGTCCACCTTAAATAATAGTTTCCTTTAAAGACTTTTTTCAACTCTACCGTCCTACGCTAATGAAAATCTGCAACCCGCTTGGAAAGGACATCCGAGCGACGAAAGCACGGATGTGCTTCCAGTGGGCGTTCTGAAATCTTGGTTAACAAATTTTCATTCCATCCATCCCCGCTTGCCCACGCGAAAATGCAAAACCTGCCTGAGATGCCGCTCGATCCAAATAACTTATCACGCTCGTTTCGCCGTGCTTACGTGTTTTGCAGCCAACGGCCAGCTACAAGGCGGACCGGGCCCTGTCGGAAACGCTCAGCTTTCCGCGGCACACGGGCATCCGCGAGGCGTCGCTGCTGCTGGTGCGCGAAAAGGGCGGCCGGTACACGCTGCTCCGCGAGCCGCTCTTCCTCGACCGGTGCATCGTCTGCTCCGAGCACGACTGGGAAGACTATTTCGAGGTGCAGGAGATACTCTCGAAGGAGTCCTTCATATTCAAGGTAAGGCTGACTGGCGAAGGAAGGGTGAGGGCATCAATCAATAGCACCCTAACGTGTTCCGTTCCCTTTCGTTCGCAGGCTGAGGATGGCACGAAAACCAAACAGTGGTACGCCCAGCTGCAGTACCATTCGCAGGGCATGGGCACCTGGCGTAAGCGTCGAAATGCGCTCGCCAACATCATGATTAATGGCATGATGACACGAACGTAAGCGCGCGACCGAAGCAGTTGGAAGAATCCCCCCGTGCCAATTCCACCGCCGCCCGTCCGCACGTGTCCGGATGTTTGTCCGTAGTTTCGTATGTAAGTAAGCGTGAATGATTGTATTGTGATTGTCGTACGTGTGTAGATGCATTGCGCCATGCAAGTGAGCGTTTCGGTTCGGTTCGGTTGCAATGCTGGAGCGGAATTTTGTACAGACCTGCATCCCGGCCAGAGCTCTGTGTTCGCGGTTTTCGGTGGTGGATACATACTCCCTTCCCTCCCACCCGTTCCAAAAGCGCACGCCCGATTAAGAGTTATTTATTCGATTAAATGTTTTGCGACGCGCAATTCCGCGTCTCCCTTTTTTAAAAGCTGTCTCCCTTTTCCCGGGCTCTAGTACTAGTGCTACTACCGCTACTATTACTACTACTGCTGCCAACATGCTAGCCGAAAGCGATTTAGGAAGAAGCAACAACGACAAAAAAAGCCCAATTGTGTAAGCTTTCCTTTGCGAAAATTGGGTTGTTTTTTGCGGTTGAGTTTTGCGCGCTGCGGAAGGAAACTAGTTTTACCTTCTTTAGATTATAGATAAATGAATGTTTTCTCCTCCTTCCATTACTCACTTTTCTCGTTAGTACATACCGTAAAGCACACATTTGTTGCACTGTAAACGATCGTGTAAGTAGAGCCGAATATATTAAACAAAGCGCACTAGTGGAGGTAGTCGGAGCCAGCAGCAAAACAAAACAAAAAAGTAAACACGAACGAAAGATTTACTGCGAAAAGGCGAAAGAAAGCATCGATTGAAGCTTGTGAACAAAATATGAAAGGAACTAATTTATCTTGCTTTAGGGTTGAAAGGTAAGGATGGTCGAAGATGATGATGAGAATAAATCGATCGCGCTTCCGATTCGGCGTTCGTTCGTTCTGGTAGGGGGCCGTGGAGCAGGAAAGCGATGAAAATAAAAACACGTTAATCTCCTCCTAGTGCAACAAGTGAAAAACAGCAGCATTCGAAATATCAATCACGTAAATAGAACCCCATCGCAAGGGCAGTGAGAAGTGAGAAGATTACATAAGACCATAACGCAAAACAAACGCAAGCAGAACTCATAGCAAACCGAAAGGGACTAAAGAAATGTTAATAGTAATATAGTACAAGAAAATGCAAGAAAAAATATGCAAAAGGAAACATACAAAAAACGTTTGGGATAAGAAAAAGGAAAAAAACTGCCGAAAGAGTCCACCACAATACAAAACGTTCACGCCGTTTCGCTCCGCGCTAGAGTTAGTGTGTCGGTTGTAAAAAATAAATACACACAAATAGAAAAACTGGAAACAAATAAAGAAATAGTAAAAATGGATCTACACTTTGTGGGTTCTTTGGGGCTGTGTGTTATTTGTCCGATGATCCCAGCCGTCCGACCCGAGCGATTTTCCTACCTCGCACCGAGGACATCATTCATATTCATGCCCCATCATTTTCTGGGCGAACGTCCGTCGGTCGGTCCGGTTTTTTTATGGCTTATGATTTTTTCATCTGACCACCGGTTCACCTTCGCTCCGATTTCCCCATCGCACCGCCGGGCTGGCGCGTCCGGAAAAGCGGTGTTTGCCGTGTACCAGTCGGTGTATTGTATTCAAATTCAGAGGTTCAGAGCTTTTTGGCGAGTCCAAACCGTCGGACGAACCACGTTTGCACGTAGAATAACAATTAGCTAACGTGTTGCGACCGTTTCCCGGGCATGCCTTAAACCCATTTTGGCTCATGCAGAACGCTGTTCGCCTGCTCCTCTCGGTAAGCTTTCGAATGAAGCTTCCCACTAGGCTGCCCGGATGGATGGATGGTTTCTGCCGGAGTTAGATGAATTGTGAGCGGATTACAAAATCATCCGGCGTTTCTGACTGACGTTTGGATTTGAATTTCAGCGTTCCGCCCGAACACGGTGGGGCCGTGTTCATTTGTCAGTGAGAGCGCCCAAGAACGGCAGGTGAAAAAGTGTGTACATTACGAACAAAAAGATAATTCATCACCCGAAAGGTACACTATTTCGCTTTCATGCTAATTTCCTTTTGTTGAGTCTTACACAAATGAAATCCAATTTCACATGTTTTTTTCCCCCGAGTTTGACAGTAGATGCATTTTTCATGGCTTCCTATGATGGAGATGTAGCATTAATATCTGATCCCATTTTCTTCGTAGGTTGCGTTTCGTTTCGTTCGAATATCTTTTCACGCTGGAAAAAAAAACCGTCCCATCCACGATCATTTTTGTGTAGCCCAAAATATCCTTAAATTTTCACCATTTCCTCCCACACACACACACACACCCTCCTACCCAACCGGTCGCGACGTTTACGTGCGGATGAAGATGAACCGGATGAGCATATTGCACCAAAAACAGACCGGCTCGTTTTATGGCCGGCGGTTTTCCTGATCTGATGGGGCGGCGGAAGAGCCGCCGGGGAATGATGGGCCGTGTGCCTGGAACGGGCTTTTTCCGATAGGTTCGATTGTTTATCCGGGCGTTTTCATTTGATCTCTTCGGTGCGGTTCCGCAGGCAC
The DNA here is from genome assembly GCA_000473445.2 of Anopheles farauti. Classification (NCBI taxonomy): domain Eukaryota; kingdom Metazoa; phylum Arthropoda; class Insecta; order Diptera; family Culicidae; genus Anopheles; species Anopheles farauti. The sequence continues at coordinate 12,860,814 of KI915041.1, forward strand.
TTCCGGCTGCTGAATTTGAGAGAGAGTGGCTGCCGCTGGTACTAATAGAAATCCCTGAACGCGGAAAACCGTCACAGTAGGCTATTACGGTGGTGTACAGTGCAGTGCACGTGTTGAGTGTGCTTTTAAAATAATCACTTCCAAGATTCGCCTCATGGTAAATATCTAATCCATTATTGATTTTTTGTTCATTTTCTATCCTGTCTTGTAAAAATGTAGATAATATAGTAGGCAGATGATATAAATCCTAACCTGAAATCCTAACCTAAAATCCTAACCACTTGTGCGATCTGCGGTTCACCAAACGCACATCACTGTCTCTTTCCATGTTCTCTGACACCTTTCTGCGACGTCCAAAAGAAACCCCTCATCCCTCATGAGGGCCGCCGGTCGATTGAATACGCAACACTATGTGTCGACCGTACGGAACGGGGCTTTAAAAACACGCCACCGTGCGTGTTTTATGAGCCGAAACTAATACAAATGTTTGCATTTTGCGTACAGACCTATGGTCGACGGTATCGGATAAGATCGACCCCGGTCAGCAGGGGCCGGTGGATTGCTTTTCTTTCGAACGCAACCGAACGGAATGACCCTTATTTTATTTCACTCATTGCTCGGGATGCTGACCCGGTTCCGAGTGGCGCTTGTTTTTCACTCCTCCCTGCTGGTCTCGTATTGGAGTGGATTTTACGAAAAGTGAAACACCCATGCGTTTCGCCGCACGCTACAGGTTGTCCGGGGCGTGCGGGCGACGGTTCGGCCGCCCAAATCCCTTTCGGCAATTGGATACGTTCGCTCGCTGGCGTGCTTTTCAAGAAGGCTCCTTTATCCTCAAAGAAAAATATGCCCCAAACTTAATATCGGCTAAAACCCACACAACCGCCCCGCAAAAGCTACGTTCGGTGTCGTATGTTTATCGGCACCGGTTCGAAAATGTGTCATGTAGTTGAAAATTCGGTGCTGAATTTTCGCTGCCGGCCGGGTTTGAATAAACTTCCGAGGCGCCCGGTGAATGATGAATCTCATGTTTGACGGGTTTCCATCAATCAATAACTTCGAGTGGGGTTAGGCAGCGAAGTCCCGGCCGTCGGTTTCACAAAACCCGCTCATCCACATCCGGGCGGGCCATTAATCACCGTTCGATTCCGAGCCCCGGGTTTCTGGACTTGAAAGTTGGCACAATTTGTTCCAAACTCCCAGGCTCAAAATAATCGTAATGTAGGTCGGGGTAATGGTTGGACTAATGGTTGACATGTTGCCGCCGAAAAGTTTACGGTGCCCCGGTTTGGGGGAGTTCCTTACTTGTGGGAGGTGATTTGTTAGACTTTGCTGGAAGGTTAACTCTTTTGGTGTCCTGTGTAAATAAAATATTCAAGGCGTGTTGTGCCTTCTTCAGACTTTTTTTGTTGTTGTTGAATCCTCTAGTGTACCATCAATCCGACGGGCTAGCAACTGGTTGCTGAAATATGGAGTTTACATCAAGGGCTTCTGAAAACTAAAAGTACACTCCTGTTCGTGCCGAGCACTATACGGGTACTTCTCCAACACCTTCCACTCTTGAGCAGGGTAGTAAGACCAACAAAATCGCATCCGGCGTTAGGTTTACAATTAAGAAAGGGAATGTAAAATAAATCCATCCTTTTTTCATCCCACTCTGAGGCTAGGCAACGTAGAGAGTTAGATTATACGCTTCTATCGCACCACCACCTAGCATCGAAAGCTCTTCCACGGAGAGGTTCGCTTTTTTGGAGGGAGAAAAACTACTGCGCTTTCGCCGTGTCGTTCCGAGAGCGTGGAACGCGTCGACGTTACCAGGGAAACAGCATCGAACGTAGGTCGTTACCAGTGTCTACTACTTTGGACCATTCGGTTGCGTGTGCTTGGATCTACTGTATCGGCGGGCTACAAATGCTCCCGTGCGCTCTGTGTGTCCTCGCAGAAAGGCGGCAAAAGACTGCGGGAAAATCTCGCCGTCAGCCTCGTGGAAAATTGCGGTGGGGAAATTCGGCACGTACTTTTCGTCGGATACGCTTCGTCTCGGGAGCCGGTAGTTCATTCCGAGGCATGAATCGGTTTGTGGAGCGCATGCCCGGGATGGTACCGGGAGGGGTAGTTCGGGATATCTTCTGCACCAACACTGTCGTCGACATCTAGCGGGAAAATTCTGGCGCTGGCAAACACAATTTCATTCATACGATGACTGCGAAATACCTCTGCTGTCTGTAGTAAAGCCGACCAACTGACCCAATGAGTCGCTCGTTGGGTGAAGGGAGTAAAGGGGAAGCTTTTATCCACCCAACAAAGCAACATACACACATAGCCTCGTAGCCACGGATACGGTTGACTTCTGAACTAAGGCACCGGATGTTGACGGATTGCGCGTCTGGGACGGAACCTACAAACGACCGGAGGAACCGGGAGTGAAAAATAGCTCGTTTATATTGATTTATTGCCGTAGAGTAACACATATCCGAGTTTCTGCCATGGCATTCCACCACCACAACCACCGTCACTAGTGTCCGTGCTGTGATTTGCGGGCCTGGGCCTAGCCTCGACGAACGACTCACCCACCTGCCGCCCTCGACGGTTCCGAACGGCAGACGGTTTTTACGTTGGCGCGAAAGTTAGCTTAAAGTCCACGGGGAATTCTTCGGGTAACCTTTTTAGTCAAGGCAGCCATGGCAGCCGGGGCGGAAGGCAACAAAAAACACACCGGACTGCTAATGACATGCTGACAGTGGAATTGAAAGGAAAATGAGGTAAACTGGTTGGGTTGCGGTTTGTTTTTCCGAATCGAATTTGTGGTAATGATTCTATTTTCCCTTTCTGGCGGGAGTCGATTCGTTTGCGGTGCAAACAAGGACGAAGGATAATTTAACGAACCTCATAGTAAACAAGGTAGGAATACGTATTATGTTTATATTTATAGTATTTCAATACCAACCAATAAAAATAAAACCAATCCAATTGTTGTTGCCTTTTCTAAGCATGCTAATCAATGAGCGCAGTATACGCTTAGTATTAAACCAACGACCATAAACGAAACCTCCCACCAGTTGTCAAAACGTTAGTGAAAATCGCAGGAATCGAGAAACGGAAATTAAAACCTGTACTGAATTTACGCAAATTTCCATCGTTAATTAACCTACTGGCCGTGTGTCGCCGTGTGAAAATGTGTGAACCACCGAAAAAGAAGCAAAAAGCGTTGCCGAAGCCCAAAATGCCGTCGGAACGGCTCCCCCGGGAGCAAGTAAATGAATTCGTTAACCACGTACTGTTCGGACGGTGCATCACGATGGACGATTTGCATCAGCAGCATTCGTTCTACGCGAAACTTCGGTTCTGGTTCCAAAGCGCACTGACCCAAAGTTGCCAAGATAATAGTTCCAAGCACTCGTCGCCGACTACGATGAGCGCAACATCGTCGCCGAAAGGATGGTCGATGGAAGCCCACCACCGCTACCAAGGCTATGGTCAAGGACTGCACGCACAAATGCGTCCCATTGGACGCTCCTTCCAGGCAATACCTGGACCGCTCGAGTCGCATATTTCACCATACCCGATCGTGGCTCCATTCACCAGGGATGAAGCAAATCTACCGAAGGGTGCCGTAAGTTGAGGAAAAATGGGAGTGCAATGGCTGCACAAACGTCGGTCGCGCAGGGTTGATGGAAAGATTAATCAGTTCCGTGTTCATATGGTTTTACAGGTGAAAGATCGCAGGCGACTTCTCGAGCATCATGTACGCCACTGGAAAAAGGTACGCCAGAATTGGATCCTCCATCGGCGAGTCTATCTCGCGCGCTACAAGTCAAGTTTTGATTTTATAAATTCGCATTCCATTCCGTCCGTTGCTTTGGATTGTTAAGTCACGCGTTTGCGTTGAGCTGTTTTGCCTTTTCGCTTTATACTCAATCATATAAATGTGTAAATAAATGTAGGGTTTCACGCACATTGTAGCCAGTTAAATATTCGTGTTATTCTTGTAGTTTCGACAACTCAAAATGACAACGAATAGAAGAATGTGGTGTAAGTTTATCGTAAGATAAAATCCTGTTTTTTATGTGATAACCCGTGTTTATATGCTAAAGTACATTCTCATTCACCACATCGCAGACCTCATTACGGGATTAAATCATCTAGAAATCATATGTTAAAACTTCCAAAACAATAGTACCGGAATGTCGTACTGTTCTTAAACTATCCGTGTTGTAGATTTCTCAGTTTTGATGGCAGCGCTATGCCATCGCCTTACCGCATCCGCCTTCAGCTTGTCCTTCACATGTGACATACCGGACAAACAACAAAACTGCACCTCAAACGTATGCTTCATCTCCGGTCTCCAAGCGGTCCGTAAAGGGACACAATTGTGACGTATGGCCGTGCCGCATAAATTACATCGTTATTGATTAGAATGTACGCACGTCCAGTGTGGGCCCTCGTACCCGCAAATGCACTCACTTTCCATGAGCCGTTTGATTAATGGGCTGGTGCAATTAGTCACCGTACGTAAACAGGAAGTATACTAATTTTATTACATTCAAATTGTGGGTGGAACACGGATGATGCATCTCCCGGTGCATGACCCACGGGCTGGACACCGTAGGCACAATTGATAGTAAGCGGTGTGATAAGAGGAGGTATCACGTACTACCTCCGTCCGTCCAGAGCTGGCTCTTTCGCTGTTGCATATTTATGGCTTAAAGTGCGCTAAATTTGACCTCCCCACGTCCGTGTTCAGAGCGTGTGGACGTGCGTGCGCCGTGGAATTGTATTAGAATATGGAAACTAACATTGTACCCGGCTCGTGTGGATAACATAGGATACGATCACCAATAGCTCCCGAAAAGCCTGTCATTAAAATACCCGATATCCTTTACGTACATTGATACGGTCCGTGTCCGGTTGCGGGATACAGGAGTCTCTGGGTTTTGTGCGCAAGATTTCATCGATGTAAACGATTATAGTGGTTGCCGTTTATGTCTACACCGTCACGCTGCATCGTGAGAGCATAAAAATAACCGAGCCCTTGCGGTGGCGGAGGGATTATCGGGATGTCGTCCATTGATAGCTTAATGATAACGAACGTCATGGGAACGCGACGACAGTACATGACACGTCCAGTATCCTTTAATCACCGACGGGACCATCATTACCGTGAATGGGCTCACAACAACCGGAGGTTTTATTTTCTCGCCGCAAACATTAAACTCGACAACAACCGAGAAGTTTGGAGGACGAGTTTTGTGCGCGAAAGGGGTGCCGAAATGGATGGAGCAGGAGGCGGCTAAGTCCCGGTTCGGTCACGGGACACTTGGAAAGGTCTCGGCCGGGCAACCTGGCATTCGCGTTTTGCGAAAGAAGACGGGTCGGGTGGGGCAAAGTTTCCGTCCAAGAATTACAGCAAAATCCTCCCGGCCACTTCAAAACCGGTGATGACGTTGAAAAGTGTACCGAAGTGGAACTTATTACCTTGCGTTCGCTTTTTTCCGTGGGAGAAAAGAAAAGGAGTATTATGTTCGTCACAAGAGCCTTCATAAGCTGGAGACCGAGCTGGACTAAGGCAGTGTGTACGTAAAGGATGCGGATGTTTTTTACCCACCGGAATACAACTTCGTGCGCAATGAGGACATTTTGGGAAGCTTACCTGGTGGTAAAAGCGGTCGCTGGTTGTAATTACCGTTTGCGGAGTGCTTTCCGTTTTCTTGATTTTCTTGGTTGAAGCAGTTTTGAGAAGAAAAAAAATGCGGAGAAAATGGTAAGATGGAACCGGTTCCGAGTAGCGCTGCGGTAAGAGGATTAATGGTTTTGGCTTGTTGATTGTGTTTTCTGTACGTCCCGGCGCGGTTCGGCCTCTGTTCCATCACGTCACAGAACCGGGGATGGAGCTACTAAGGAGCCAATAATTTCAACGATAATTTGAATGCTTCGGAGGTGTTCGTCGGTGAATGGAGAAGGTACTCGTGGAGGCGCTAGACTGAAAACTGGTGCCGGTGGAGTGATGTCCCCTTTTGGGAAGGGAAAAAGCCACCAGAAAGCAACGATTTCAACATAGGTAAGTGTAACAAAAAAAAGAATGCACCGATGAGCACGAAGGGAAGTTTGCATCTGTTATATACACCTCTACTATAAGATATAAACGTGACGCCGTGTGCAAAGTGACAGCTATGCTTGAGAAGAAGAAGGAAATAAAGAAGTAACCTTAAAAGATAGTGGCCGCGTGTAATTTTAATCCGAAAGTACAACAGTATCATTTCTTGCATGTGCTGAATATCGCGTGTGTTAGTGTTTTTTTTTTAAAGAAATAGTTTGTTTTCAGTGAAAAGTAAGCCAAAACAACAACATCCCATAAATAATGGTATTAATTTTGCGCGAGAAACTAATTTTACTTTCGATCGTTATTCCGACAGATGCCACCGATCAACAAGCAAGCGTTATCTTTCGCTCTCTCTTTTGCTCCCTACGACACCAGTGTGAAGCCAGGCTTACGCCACTCGTTAATTAAGGTGCATCGGACGGTAGACCGGAAATCCCGACCGAATGGAAGGAGCGTTCCGAAATAGTGCGCGACACATGTGATGCAATTTTCCCTCACGCTCCTGCTTGTTTCGTCCTGCCCCGCTTCGAAGCAGGCCAGCAAGCAATCCAAACAACTTTGCCCGGAAGCGTTTTCCACCGGCGACGATGAAAAATTGTATCCATTCGCCCGGGCCTCACCCGGGGTCGCACATGTACGTGAACGATCGCGTTCGTCCATCCCGCTTGTCCTGCCCGAGTGGACACCCAATCTTCGTGAGTACGTCGTAAATATAAACTAATCCAGCAGTTGCAGCTTCACCGACCGCCGGAAGTTAGGCGGTCGGGTTGGGGTTTGGTGTGCAGCAGCAGCAACAGCACGAGCGTTAGGTCACCAGCTGCTGCACCACGACTTCCTAGTTTCGCAAAATGTTATAGACCGACCAAAGCGGCAGCACCGGGATGTGTTCTGGTGTAGAGAACCAAAAAAGCAAAAGCTTATCCTTTGCGAAAAGCTAACTGCATAATTGCAAAAGTATGTCCCATTCCGGCACGCTTTACCCACGGCGGCGAAGGCGGTGGTTCCGGGCACGGTGCTTATCACAACCAGTGTTTTTTTTTATTCTCTTGTTGCCGGTAGCTTCGAGTGGGTTTTTTTTTGTGTGTGCACAGCTGACCACCCTTGACCGGATGTTTGGCTTTGATACCGTTTGGAAGTTTATCATCACGTGTTCGGTTGATGATTTGCTGTTTCCCGGCCCTGCCTGGTCTTGTGGTTTGTGTATTCCATTTCGGGACCGGTTCATCAGGTAGCAGTCCGAACCCGTGTACGACCCGGACCCTTCAGGACCGTTCATCAATTTAATCAACTTCCATTTTCCGAAATGAATTTAAGCTTGTTTCCCCTTTCCCCTTCGCCGAGGGGCAACGGCGAAGTGAGGGATGATTTCCGGATCCCGGAATTGGCCGCAAACTCGACAACCGCTCGAAAACAGGATGCGCACCGCATCGGGGAAGGCACAGCAAAGTCAACTTTTGCTCGACAAATTAATACAATTTCAATGCCCATTTGATCCAACGCCGCTTCCGGCAAGGTGCAAGGAGGAGTTAAGGAAAAGTGAGCAAGTGAGAAGTTACTCTTGTCGAAAGTATTTCACACCAGAAATCTCACCAGATTGTTACACCGCGCGCTCCCCTCTCGCCCGCGCTCCCCGCGACCGGCGCAGCTGGGCAAGGATAAGATTATGTAAAACTATTTATTTCTTGGCCCTACCGGCCAGCCAACTATCCCTCCCCTCCTCCCCTGTACCAGACCGCTCTGGCCGTTGGGAAAGTTGAAATTTATCGCGCAAGATTGCAGCTGCAGGCGGCGCGCAAAGAAAAGGCGAAAGCGTTTCCCGCCCGCGCGCGCAAGAAAACGTAACTTTATGCAGTTTATGCTGCAGCTAGACGATGGCTGATGGTGACGGCTTCCAGGGGGAAGCTTCCGGTGCAGCATGTGCCGTTCCCGGCCGGTTTCGGGTCCCGCGGGTCGTAATCTTTGCCACCGGGCGAAACGTTCACGCGCGCGCGCAAAGTTCCACTCGGGCGATACTGACGATTGCCAGCTGCTGCGGGATCGCATCGGGTGGCCTCGGCCCAGTTTGCTGGCCACATTAATAACGGGTCGTCGCGGAAACGATGCCCACAAAAGCCATCCTGATTAAACTTTGACATTGGGGTTGCGCTCGGGAGTTGGTGTATGTCTTTTTTCGATCACATTTTGCTGTACTTTATCCCGTCGAGGCGAGTTTATTACAGTTCCTTTGGAGAACATCGCTTTGGTCTCGAATTCCAGTGCCCAAGTTCTTTGTTCCTTTCCTTTTAAAAATAACAGTTAGGAGATAGTTCTTTTCCAATGTAGAAGATATTGGTAGTTTAGAAATATTTTAAGTGTATCAAACCTATTTATGAAATATATGAAATAGTTTCGACGAACCCTGCTCATATTAAAAAAGCCTCCCACGATCCTCTGAAGTTATCATTCTAAAGCTTGAAGAAGAGGGACGCAAAAAGACAACTAACACGAAATAACGCGGCGATACAAACCGTCCTTACGCTGACGAACAGACAGGAGGAGGGCAAACAAAAAAGGCGAAGAAATGAACTCAACTTAGGAAAGATTGAAAGTTTGTCTTCCGGAAGATCTGACCCAGTTCGGTGCAGTTTTACATTCGTTCCGGCCTGCCTGTGGCCAAACCGGACACCGAGAAATGAAGGAAAAAAAAGAGGAAGCAAACCAAAACCGTTTTGCCGTTCAGTCACTCACTCAAGTCCAGCTGGGGTTGGGAGGGGTGCCAACAAAAAAAAACAAAACAAAAGAAGAGAGAATCTCACTACCGGAATGAAAATCCCATCAAGCCAGATTCTTGAAAGTTTATCTTCACCACCCTCCCGTTCTGGGACGCACACACACAGTCCCGGTGGTGGACACACGAGGACACAATTATGCAAAGCTGAAATGAAATTTGTACCGGAAGAAATTCTATTTTCTTTGGCGCACGGAAAACTCGCCCAGTGCGTGGAGGCGCAGGGTGGCACCTGCGCGATTGTATTTTTGATGCCATCGCCCGATACCGTCGTGTCATCCCGTCATCCCCGGACGTGCCGAATGTTTCACTTGTTAATATTTTCGTTAAATTATTCATTAAACACCACCCCCGGAAGAAGGCATTTATTGTGCGCTATAGCTTTGATGGATATTTTACAATTGTTGTTCTAGAATTTACACGTTCATTCACAGTGGGTGTTTTTTTTTTTTTTTTGAAAGTGGAAAGTGGCACTAGCGGCCGCTGGAAGCCACTGGAAGTGTTTCAATTTAACAAAAGCCACTTCAATTTATGTTTCTTCGTGAAACTTTTGGACAAAACCCCCGGCATACGGGCAACGAAAGCCTCCATGATCCCCGTGTGGAGCTTTGCATACATTTTCCATTTCAATAACCTCTCCGCGTGCACCCGTTCCACCCACCCCCAACAGCACGTTTCGGGTGCAGAAAGTTTTGTGCCGGTATCGTGTCGTTTCGCGGCATAACCTGTTCTTTAATTGGAAATTTTCTCCACAAAGTCCCGAGCCCCGGAAAAGAGAGCGAACCTGAGGAAGGCAGTAAGTTACAGACAGGAGTCATAACCCGGAGGATTAGTAATTTATACGCAGCTGAGGCCAATAAATAAAATTTCCAATTAACAGCGCCACCAGGACAACCTATCCGAGGGGCAACGGGGCCAAAAACGGAACCAAGCCAAGAGGTCGATGCCGCCGGTTCGATGTCCGATCCGGCGATCTCTGTTCGCCCGCGCGCGGATAGCAACCTTTCGGCGGACTTTGCCCCAATCCGGCCGCAATGATAAAGAACCACCTGCAGGCGACATCATAAAGAAAGCACGCCGGGCGCGCGGGCGCGTCCGCTTTTCCGCAAACTAATTTATGCTGCACAAATTTATTGTCATTTCGCGCCACGTCCACGTGGACTAAAGCCGCACTTTTCCACCGAAAGCCACCGAAAGATCTCTTAATTTATCTTGAAGACGAACGCGACGAATTTATCTGGAAAGGACGTAAAATGATACTGTGGCGTGTTAGGTCGCGAAGTGGGCGCTGGCGGCGTTTCCACACGAAGGGAACCAACGGGTGCTGCGTCAAATGACGAATATTGACGCAACGTTCGGCTGTGGACGGTGGCCGGCAATGCTGTGCTGTAAAATTTATTGTCGCTCGGGCATATTTTCCCCTAAACTTTGGTGAGGGCGGGAAGCTTTTTCGACTGCGTCACTTTCTGCTAGCTAGCCTGCAAACGTTTGCGGGCGCGGCGGAGTCTGAGCCCGTGTTTCGCGAGGGGAACCATTTAATCGTATTTGCATTAAACTTCCCTCATCATGAGGCTCGGGCCGAGTTGTTCTTTTTTATCTGCCTTTTTTTGGGGCTATGTGTGCGTGGTTGTGGAAGTATTTGACGCAATTTGGAAATTGATTTCGAACGAGAGTTTTGCGGGAGAGTTGTTCCGCATTTCGTGCCTGTCCAGTGCGCACGCTAATGAGTTCGGGGAAGAGTCAATTACGGTGCAATTGTTGTTGTTGAGAGCTGGGTGGGTGCTGAGTTTCATTTCATGCCTTGCGAAAAGTACGGACGTTTTTGGCGTTAGAAAAGCGACACGACGGTTGTTGTTTTGTGTGGAACAATTATTTTCTTCGAGCGCTAGGTTTTCCAATCCGTCTGGGTGATTTTTGGGGCATTTTTGTTTGTTGAAATCACAATGTTTATTTAAGAAATCATGCTTGTCACCTATGTTTAAGCTATCTGCATTAATGCTGAATTTTTTATGTAAAATTCAAATAATGTGTCGTGGTGAAATGCTTATTGCATACTTTCAGGCGCAATAACGAATATCACCCTGTAAGATATAATTATAGACCAGATAGCAAAATTAGAATTAATTTATTAATTAATTCCCATTCGGAATTTAACGATTTTACGACGTTTTAAATAAAATTAAGTGTCATATGTTATTTCGCAATTTCCTTTTTTTCGATAGGAGTAATGGAAGTAATTTCCAAGAACATAACCTCTCAATTCCAATTATCTTTTGCACAAAGCGGTAGGTCCTGAATGATATAATGATGCTTGTTAACGCTGGGAATCAATTCCTGTGCATCTTTCGTTCTATCGTAGGCACTTTGAGCCGTAAAAGACGGTTTTCCAACGCACCCGAATTCATTTTCATTTCTCCAAACTCTCAGCCCCAAAGGAAGTGATGCTAAAGCTCGCGACCGCTCACGACTCTTGCGTGTGGAAATTCTTCCACAGTGCGATAAAAGAATACCGAGAAAATTGTATCATCACGTGCTGGTACGCATCCCGCCTAAAGTTTTCTGCTGCCGCCACGCAATAATGACACACCATTAGGTAGGACGAATTAATCGCTAAAAATGGCAACCAACAGACGCGCCGAGTGTGTCACGCGTTTTCGAACGGCGGTGCGTGCCTTCCACCGGTAATGATGCTTTAAGGTAGCACCTCCGGACCGGTCCGAATATGTGCCGGCAGGGCTCGTGCCGGAGTAGTTAATTCAGTTTAATTAAATTCCACTTTATTTGTACTGTGTGAACGTTTTTTCTGCGTTGTAAATGAATTATACCGTCCATCAGAGCCTTTTTCCAGTGACAAACTGTGGTGACGAGTGTATTAAACAAGGAGAGCAAGAGAAAAATAACACCATCGCCGCTCGTTTGCAAATAGGTATGCAGAAAAATCGTGCCTGTGAAACGTGATGCTCAATCTAACCGATCGGTTATCGGTTTATGTTGTATTCGACGAAGTTTTTTTTGTGGTGGTTTGTTTGTCATGAAAAATAATTGATTTATAGAATGTAAAACGAGATGCTGCTAATTAATTAGAGCGTAAAACTATTAATCGGAATTGAAATTTATCGCATCAATTTTGCCGTCCGTAAAGGACGTCATTCTTTGCCGACGTAAATGTGGGAGAAATTTAATTAAATCAGAATTTGTTTTTTGTAAATGCGTGCCTCACAATTGCTGTATCAATCACAAGCTGTTAGAGTATAGTTTTTCCTTAGGAAAAAAGTTTTCCTATGCCGAATAAATGTCTGAAGCGGGGAGGATAAAACACAGTCGTCGCGAGGAAGGAAAAAAAGGGTTTGGAAAGCAGCAAGTTAATGTTGAATTTTCTCGTTCTAGCCACCTTTTTTGCTACCGACAACACCGGCCTTACCATCCTATCATGTCGGTAAAAACGAAACGATATAGCTCGGAAAGAGGTACCCCAGCGGATCAAAAGGTTCGATGGAGGGAAGCGAATCGGAAAACTCGCGCGTGCGGGAAAACTTTCGCACAACGTTTATAATCCATTTCCCTACTCCATCGCGCCGGCACGACAGTGTTGAAAAGTAAAACTGATTTCTTCATTAGCAGCGAATGAAAACGCGCCCTTGATCCCACGGCTTAGGGACTGGTAGGGCGCCGTTGCGTGAGCGTCGCGCGGAGAGTGGAGAGTTTTTAATGAAATCTATTAGTGGCACTTGGACATTTTTATGCACCTAACCCTCTACTCCGGACCATGTCGCTGGCAGCTCCAGCCGGTTTGATCGATATGCTCAGCGGTTCGCATCACCTGCAATCCTCGCGCAAAGGTCAGACTCTTTCCGTGAAAGCGAGCAAAGGTGGGCAAAACAGGATGTCGGTGATGTAAACTAATTAACATTTCAAGCTGTCGCTTTCGTTACGCTCGACAAGTAAAGCGGATTTGGCCGGTGGAGTTGCTGGAGCGTCGCCTTTATATAGCTCGCTTCAACAAAGCTCGCCAGCTAATTTGAAATTTGCTTGCAAAAACCGAGGACAAACAAAACGCGGGAGAGGCTAACGCAGCGCGTAGCTTTGTCTAGGAAAGCACGGAAGCATATTTCGCTCACCCACGGCACGACGATGCGAACGAGAACACGGATAATCCGTCGATAGCGGCTCACTAGCAAAAACCCAAAGGCAGACGACGGTCGCCGGCCGGTGAGCTAGAAGGATTGAAGGCTTGAAATCAACGTGCCTCTCAGACCGACGCACCAGCTGCCATATTGCCGCGGAAGCACGTTGGTACGGGAATAATGAGCACAATGTTGAGAAGTAGCTGTTCCGGGCACAGATTCTGAACCGGGGCGTCGTGTCGTGTTTGTCCGGGTGAATGGTTGTTAAATTATGATTCTTTACAGTTTCAAGAGGGGTGACGGGGTCGTGTTTTTACTTGTATAATTGTTTATGCTAATTGAAACGACCGATTTCGGTCAAGTTTTACGAAGATTGTATCATGTTTTGCACGGCGGTAGCTTTACACTCGAAAGTATTTGAAATGGAAATGGAAAACCGGGATGGAAAAAAACGAAAAAAAAAATTGTAAAGAAGCTATAATATTTATAAGTAAAAATATTGGTTAGTCAATGTTTTTGTCAAGCCTTTGTTAGTACGATTTTCTAAGATGAGTTTTTGATACAATTGCATAACTTTAGGCGTTTTATTATTTTTTTTCTAATTAAAAAATGACACATGCACAATTCTTTAACAAAAGATGTTGAACCCAGTAATACTTCTGTTAATTTTTTTACATCCGTTTTGATGTTTATTTGAACATCGTGCATTTTTCCAAAAAACTTAAAAAGGTACACATTAAATTATATAAATAGTACACTCTGACATGCCGGAAATATACAAACGTTAAAGTTTGTAATGTCCTCGTCGTCCTACCGGGAAAAGAAATGTTAACTCTCTCATCCCTTTAATCCGTGCACCTGCAACAATAATACGAGAGGAGGCAAATCTCTTCCTAAATGATGTACATTCAAATTTTACATCTTCAGACGGTGGCGAAAGTCGAAAAGTTAGTAAAATGGCTACGACGCCACCAACCGTCGGTTAGTTGGCATTAACCAAAATCACTCGCAACGTCACCCCGAACCCGGTACGTTTGCTGGAACACATGTTAACGACCGGCAGTGGGAGGCGGCTCGTTATGCGTCAATTGACATGCCCGCGCACACTGTTTGCCCTTCCTCGCCTCCACATCACGCCACACGCTCACAGATCGGGTGCTACGATCGCCAGGACCGTGCCGCGCAGCCACCGGTTAATGGTGCAGTGTAAAAATTTCAAATAAAAACTCTTAATTCGTGTAATAATATTCATGAGCCCGTGTGGCGTGGGCCCACCGAATGTTTGCTTTTGGCCCGCTGCCCGGCCCGGATGTGTGGCCGGGATGTTATCGTGTTCGACGGTGCAAAAAATGTAGCCGGATGTGGAGAGCAACGAGCTTCGTGTGCGAGGAATGGTGCAAACTGGGTGAAAACTTTTAACGATTTTCGCAATTTTTCGCCCCACGTAAAGGTGTCCGTTCGCTGAGTTCTTTCCCTCCCGCCGCTGCTGCTGCTGCCGCCGCTTCGTTGTCGTTTCCCGGATCGAATTCGCTCGTATCGACACCCGAAGCGCGTGCTCCCGTGGCCGGGAGGGTATGGGGTGCAATGTGCAATAAATTTACGTTGATGTGCTACCCCTTGCGCGAAAAAAGGGGTTGTGCTTAAGCGTTAAACACACCGCACCGCGCGCTGGTGATGACAAAATGCAGTGAACGGAATAATCTGCTGCTTCTACTGGTGGAGGTGCTGCGTGTGCCGGATTTCTTGCCGGTGTTGTTTATGAAAATATGGGAGCTTTCATGAAGTGCCGTCGGTTGTTTATGGTGCGAGACACGGGTGTTCGAGGGATTGTGCTTTCGCAGGTTGATGATAATTATTTTTTATTGGTTGCAACAATTTCGGCACGTTAGCACGTGTGTGAGAGCCACCATTAAACAGATAGAAACGGCGGGTATGTGCTACGTGGCGTGATACATTTGCTTAAAGAACGAGCAATGGGTACGGGATTCGAGAATAAAAATTGCACTTTTTTTTTTAGAAAGTTTCTAAAAATAATGAAAGGCATTTAATTTCAGTATCTTTTTTGCCCAACAGGAAAAGAGCAGAAATATAAGCTCGGTACAGTTTATTCAACTAGTTTGCGCCTAAACGTATGCAATATGTGTTTGAGTTCTTTTGGTTGCATACTGTTTGAAATAAATAGTTGTATTTGGTTATTAAAGCGAGAAAAGTGTCGATACAATTCCTCCTCATATCAACCCTATTTAATCGTGTTTTTTTATTTATCTAGTTATAACGACTTTCTCAAGCGATTGCATCAGGGTTAAATTAGCGTTGAAATAATTTGGGAAAATATATATTTTTCTTTCAAATTATTTCCACCTGTTTCCCACCCCAACGCGATGATTGAGATGTTTTGTTTTTGATAAATAGTGGTACAGTTTTGTGAAATAATAAACAAAGAAAATGTATCCTTCTCCTCGTAATTTTAATAGTGGAATGTGTTAATAAAATTGTTAAAAGAGTGCCTAAAAAAATTCAAACTATTAACCATTTACAACGTACGACTCATTTTCCGCTTTCAGCGAAACCCATTATTAGCTTGCTGACCGTGTACCACTCTTTATTCGTCTAGAAAAAAGCGGCTAATCACGTGCTCGGTGCTCGAGTTCGTCATTGTGCATTTGTATTTTCATGCGCTCCTCGCAACAGCAGCAAAGCACAACACGCTCGTCGCTTATCATCGTTCACTAGTTTTACGGATCATTATTCATTCTGATTGGCAATGCGAGCAAACGTGAGGAACACAGCCGAAGCTACCGCAGCGAGCTGCGAGCCAAACCGAAACCCGATTGCATTCGAAATGATGCGTACCGCCCGTCTGCCTTTTGCCGGGTATGTTGGCTGTGGCCTCGCCGGTCCGTCGAATCGTTCCTTTGTACCCTGCCAAAAAAAAAAAAACAACAACTTAAAATAAATGACTCGGAATGAAACGCAACTCTTGCGAACCGGGTTTGGCGGTTGAGTCGAGCAGTTGATTGAAAATGTTCGTGGCACGCTTACGGAATGGCGTACGGTTTTGGCGAAAACCCAGCAATGATTGATGCAAGTATTTAAAAAAAACATTTTTTTTGAAATCACAAACACGCACCTGTATTGTAAGCAGCTTCCTAAGTGAGGCGCATAAATTCGAGGGATGAAAAAAGTGACTCAAAAAAAAAAAAAAAACATTATGAAGTCCGCACGGGCCCTCAGAAGCTCCTCGTGCTCGGAGATTTTCTTGTTCCGGTGGTTCAAAATTTTCCTCCGACCCACTTCTCCTGCAGTGGTCGGTCGATGCTGCGAGTGTGCAATAAAAACCTTGCATCCACCGCTCGTGCTTTCGCAAAATTTTCCGAGCGTTGGACAGGTTTTCACCCGGCGGTAGCCGTCCCACCAGTGAATGAAAATAATCGTTAAACTTAACTCCGCAATAAAGGAAAATTGAATTTCTCGCATTGCTGGCGGTTCGGTTGACACACTCATCTTACATGGCTTACCGATGCTCGCCGGGGAAGCTCAAAAGAGAGTGTGAGGGAGAGAGAGGGAGAGAGAACTGCGAACTACCAGGTGGCCAAGCCGATAGAATGGTAATTTGATGGGTGATTGTGTGGATTTCCTTTCACATACACGCTATTTATCCGTCCTCGCTCGCCACCGGAACCTCGAGCGACCGGTGGTCCGTTTTTCTCCGTCCCGTTTCGCACCGGTTCGCTTTGATATAAAAGTCGTTCGAACGATATTCTTATGATGTTGAAACGCTTTACGACAGCCGAGCGCCAACACGACGACGTGCGACTTCAATTGATTTCTCATAAAGATGCAATCAACTTTATTGCATATGTGCGGCGAATGCTGGCCTGGCTGCTCGTTGTTGTGGCCCGGTGCCGTGGGAAAGCGGTCGGAATGCTTTCATGTTGCTCATCAGCACCCGAGTGCGCGCGTTCTCCCGTCAGGATGAAAATCAATTCGACCGGTTGAATAAGACATTGACTCGCAGGTATTAATCGATATCGGTCGATTCTGTCGGCGAAAGGGAAAGGGAAGGGGAAAGGGTCGATCGATGTCGAGCGTCGGGGTGAAAGCACCTAACCAGATAAAGGGAAATTATGTGCTTGTTTGGTCCACCGTTTGAGTTGACTGATTCTGCTGCTGCTGCAACTAGAGAGCAAGCAAAGGTGACGTTCCCTCGCCTCGATTCGATTCGCATCTCGATCGACGACGACGACGTTTAGTTGCTGGGTGGGACGGGACATGAAACAAATAACAAAACAAAAAAAAAAAACAACCAAACACAAACGCATCGAACCCACCAACCCCGGGGGGTGGGAGATGAAATCCTTAGAAGTGTTTTGCCGCGTTTGCTCACCGGCGGGAGAAAACAGTTTGACGACCTCCGTTGTGCGCCCGCAGCAAGCGATCCGGTGCGGTTTTGTTTTGACTAATTTAATTTCGTACAATTTCGGGTGGAAGGGAAGGCGGGAAGGGGGAGAGGGGGTGGAAGAATTCCGCAGAAACACCGGGCAGCAACAAATCTTCATTTTCGGTGTCGGCTATTTTGGCTATTCGGTACGGTTTGTTTTGCTTGCGATTGCGATGCATGTTCGGAGTTGATTGGAAATTCGTTCTCTAGCTTTTCTCGGTATCTTTATTATGCGCTTACCTCGCAAAGCGCAATGGGTTTGGATATGGATTTGGATATTTGACTTTATTTAGCCCTCCGGGCTGATTTTGTTTTGTTCCAATTGCAACGCCAAAGTAAGAAGTCTGACACTGCGATTTATAAACAATTTTTTTAAAACTCTCGTCCTCAACTGATTTGAACCAAGGCAGGGAGAAAATGGGATAAGATAGGAGGAGGCACAATACGGCTTCATGATTAGCTATCTTTTTAGAATATTTAATTAACTAACTAATGAACTAATGAATCGATTGAATGAATTGAATTGAGTGAAAATTGATGATAAGAAAATGAATTGATTGCCACATGCTTTGTGTTGCTAAAATGAACTTCCTTTTAAACACGGAAGCTTATTATAGTTACGATCTGTTCGAAATCCATAACAACATTTTCAAAATTTATTTTTAATTTTAATTTTTTGTTCAGATTTTTTTGAACTTCATATGTTAGTGATTTTTTATATTTTATACGCAATATTTCATGGTGAAGGTTATTAAGGAGGGCATACAATTAGTTTTTCTGATTCAAGAGCTAGTTCGTTCGGTTAGCAAATTTTGATAGATTTTTTTGTCCAAAATTATTCTAATTTTTTTTTAATTCAGGCTATCAAAATTCTGACTCAAAATTTAAATTTGGGAAAATTATTTAAATTACATGATGAATGTGATTTCAGAATTTAGTGTTCAAATTTTAATTCCTAATTTCAGTCCTACGTTTATAGAGTTCTTCTGCAATCCAAATCCAGGACAAAGTTCTACATTTATGTGCGTGGATCATAGGAGGAAAAAAAAGAACACATCCACATATTACACAAACAATGATCCAGCAGATTACGGGCTTTTCATGTTACAATGCTGTCCGGAGGATGCCTATCACCCTCTCGGGTTTGCTATGAATGTCTGCTGATTAGCCGACGCATAGCTCTTTGACGGAAAAGGGCAACCCTAACGCTTGCCACCGACGGTTTTGCGGCGAAAAACGTATCCTTAAGCTCTTCTCCACACGGTAACCCTTCTTCTGATTGATCGCACAATTGGCTGTTGTTACGCTAGCATCACCACTCGGGTTTACCTTCAATCGCCACAAAAATCTCCACTCGCGCACCGTGTGAACCGTGCACCCACTAATAGAACAGGACGGGCATAATTTAGGTCCAATTAAATTGACCCTTTTTCTCGCAGCTCGCTTTCGCTCCGGCAAAACTGGGTTCTTTTAATTTTGATCCCGCAACACTCACCACAAGCAAACGGCGGGTGTGTTTGAATGGGGGGCGGTTGGATATGGTAGGATTTATTTTCTCGTTTTCTCTCTCAAAAGGTATGTGTGGGATGGATAAACCGGATCCAAACCGGATGCGTGTGTGGGTGCGTGTTCTCTTGTGGTGATTATGGGACTCTTATGGTGCGAGAAAAGCACCGAAAAAGGATACAATTTCCTCCAGTTTATCCTTATTTTAATTGAGTTGTTGCGCGCGCTCTCGCGTCTGCTTCCAGCGGAGAAGGGAGTGAAGTGTGTTTTAAACGAGTTGGGCAGACCGTTTGATGATGGAGATCGTAAAGCAGGGTTGAAGGGTTAGTATTACATCATTAGAAACATTAGCAGGCATCAAAGCCACCCCGCCAGACGTTAGTAGAGCAAGTGGTTACGTAGAACTGCCGTAACCTGAGCGAAAGCTTTATTTTGCTACCTAATTTCCATTTTTGATGGTTTACAAAGAACTGTGGCAGAATGTAGAAATACGTGCTGAATTTGTTTTCCTCTTCTTTTTAGCTGCTCCAGCGGAAAGTTAAATGGGGAAGAGAGTGAGGAGAGGGAGCCATCTCCCCTGCAAACCAACGGGAGCTGTTAAATTGGTCAAGTGGAAAACTTTCACCTTTAGTTTTATTTGCCGACCACCACCACCACCACCACCCCCTCCAACGCAACCCCGGCAGCAAAATCAAGTGAACAAATAAGGCAAATTCTCACGCACACGGTATCTCTTTTCCACCATCGGGAGGGAAAAAGCTTTGGTGGCGCTTCTGGTTGAGTTTTTTCTTCCCCTCGCCGTCGCTCCCCCCCCGTCCCCCCTCTTTTCGACTTCCTCCTCCACCGTTTCACAATTCAACCGCAGACCGGCGACAATCAGCTTGTTTAATGTCGCCCGACCAGCGAGTGCCGAAAATGTACTGGTGCAGCAAAATGGCGCAAACGTGCGAAAATTTCAAATTAACCGACGATTTGAGTTTTTCGTTCGCTCCGCTCTCGTTGGCAATGGTTTCGGAAATAGGGCACCAGGAACCGGACCAGGAAGGAGGACCATCCGCATCCGCACCATCAGCCTCGAAGTTTAGTTAGTTTGGTTAAAAATTTTCGCAAAGCTGTCTTCCTCTCGCTCCGACAGCGCTGACGGTCAGCGTGAGCAGGGAAATGGGGACGAATTTTGCACATCCAAAAAGTAACCAAACTCCGAAGTGTTGCAAATAAGTTTCTCGTTGCCCAGTCGACTTCCTGTCCGTGCGCGAGTAGGAGAGAAGGGGAGGCGTAAAGTGCAGTTTAACCGTGGTGCTAGGCGAAAAAAAAGGTCACTATCGGAGGCACCCTTACACACAGGAACACATCCAGCCGAAAACGGAAAGGAGGATCTGGACTGAGGAGAGCGGAAAAAAATGAGCCCCGCAGCCTCGGGCAGATTCGAAGAATAAAATCCAGCGTGTGCAATCGAAGGAAAAGTTTCACTTGAATTGCGGTGATGAATACCGAGTAGCCCACCGAGTCGACCGAGCAGTCCGGTCCGGTCGGGAGGTTTTTAACACCGGTGAAACGCCAGAACCGTTTCTGAATCCGACTCATCATGGAACGAAAATGAGCGACACGAAAATACGGCAAAGACACACGCAGGCAGGGAGGTGGGCAGAACAGGAAACTTCCGGCTGCGAGCACAATGCGAACTGTTTCTAAAAATGAAAAAAAAAAAAAACGCGGGCTCAAAACTCTAAATTACATTCATTGAGTGGTGGCGATGCTGCTGCTACTGCTGCTGTGGCTCCGATGGCACACGAGAAGCAATCTTTCCTCTGAAGTGTGAGTTTTTTTTGTACGCGAAAGTTTTCGAACCGCGCATTGCCCGGTGCGCTTTCGCTGAGTTTGGGATTGGTTTTCGGCGGATCGTACGCAGTTTGGTCATTTGTTAGTAGTAACAATTGCTGGAAGTTGCTGTTGAAACAGCAATTTTAGCTTCATACATGAGTTAGAAGATGATTGTGAGTTTTGAATTTGTAGATTGTTTTCTCAAGCAGGTGCAAAATCAATTATGCAAGAATAACATCCATAGCTTAAAAGAAGATGCATTACAATGTCCACATAAAGCTTCACAAACCGTATGCGATAGTTCGTTTTAACCTTTCTAGGAAACGATTTCATCAAAATTTAATTAATATCTACAGAATATTTTTGCTTGTCATTAACAGTTGGTTCAATTTACTTAAAAACAATGTAAATATTTTTTTATCGATAAATTCGGTCGTAAGGTGAAAATAAAAGTAAAATGTATAATGGGCTGCATACTTTTAGATGCCATTTTTTTGTCTATCAGCCTAAAAGTATGCAACATTTTGCGTAGTGTATTTTGTAAATGCTTTACAGAATTTTGAACCCTTCAAAATGTGTGTCAAAAAAGTTTCACAAACTCCAATTACGCCTGAAAGTATGCAGTGTATAACTCCGTACAACGCTTCGCTTTTATCGGTATGTTAATTTTTAAAGCACCATCATTTTGTTTGCGTCATTTTATTGTTGAAACCTGCTGTCGCGAAAGATCCCCTGCATTTCTAGCTACAACAAACCATTCCAACATTCGAATTATTGGTGTAAATTGTTCTCTAATTGTTGCCGGGCGTTCCGGGCGTCCTTCTCCAGCCAAACCGGTGACAGTTCGGTTCATTGGTATTCGCACCCCGTAACCAATCCGATAAATCACCGTTTGAAAATACCCAGGACGCGGGCGCGCGCGTGCTGGGTGGGGTTGGGAGAGCCCATAAATTTGACCTCAGAGCACCAAACCGGGAACGACGAGCCCCGACGATAACACGTCCCGGTGCGCTTCGGTATGCTAGGGACACAAATCTTGATCTTCGGAACACACTACTGCGTCTAATCGATCTCGGCGGTTCGGTTGCCTTTAGACGTATGGACTCACTTTGGATCTCCCCATCACTAGCACTCTCCCTCTCTCTTGGGGGTGATTTGTTTCGTTTCGTCGTTCGATGAAGGTGGAACCGTGTCGGCAGTTGCCACGGCTTGTGATGTATCTTGTGTCGTTATTTGTTGATTTGGATTTTTATGTGCTTTTTGTGGATGCGAAATTTGCCATTTACCATCCGTGTGATGTACGGCTCCACTGGCATGCGTCTGATAATCAAAACCACATCAGGAAGAGTCGTTTATATTCCTGGAAGATTCGGTTAAATCATTCGGGAAAGTTGTACCTTTCCAGGTCGGGTAAGCGCCGGTAAGCAGGACGGGAAAACCTTCGCATTAATTTTCAAAACGAGCAACAATCAGAGATCGGGGTGATGTAAATTGGAACACACATTTTTGCACAACAACAAACGCTCTGATGCGACGAACTCGATGAAAACAAATAAGCACAAAGTGCGGTAATTTGCCACTGGGCCTGGCCGGGCAGGCGCACCTTTCGCTCGAAGGTAGAAATGGCAGTAAAACTTTCAAAATTTCCGTACATGGGATAGTTTTTCAGCCGGGGACACATTTTGATTTCATTTTACTCCCCTCCCTCCCGGCCATGAACGGCCGTCGGCGAACGGTGGGTGATCGAAGTGAACGGGTTGAGGAAGGAGTTCTGCTATTGGGAAGATAGTAAATTGGAGCCAGCTGGTCCGTTTCATCTCCGACCGGTGCAGCAATATAAACACTTCCCAGCTTCCCGGTGTGTGTTTCGGTTCGGTTTGCGTTCGAAATGGAAGGACACAAAAGGAGAAGCGGAACGGGCGATCCGCGCTCGGAAAGGGTTCTCCCGTGGCGTTCCGTTGTGTGCCCTGTGGGAGGCAAAACTTGAGGAAAAATAATATTCACCGGTGGGAGAAGGAGAGAATGGGCCGTAAAGAAAGTAAGACACAAACCAAAAAAACATAGAAGAAAAACACGATACCAACATAATAAATTATGCACAGGGTGTGCTTTATGTTCATTGCGTTTGTATTATTTTACTACGGCCGACGCGGACACGGACACGGTGGAAAGTGGGCAAAAAGGAAAGCTTACGGCCGTAGCCAAATTTTCCATTACCGTGACCCCGTTGGCCGCTGGTCCATCTGCTCCTCGTCTCCCGGGCCGGACCACCGTCGGAGATGGATCGTGAAAATCCATTACGACAAATGGTTCTCGCTTTTCCGTGACCTATTTCAGCTGCGGCACACCTGCCGGTGTCGCCAAAGGGCCTTCCCGGTCAAGCGAGCGGGTGGGAGTGGGCGTGAAAATACGGTTCCACTTTTAACTCCACACTTTTGGGCGAAATTTCCAAGACAAAATCCGGGTGGTGCGTAACCGTGGGAGATGTATTTTGGCTTAACAGGGGTATTTTTATACCGCTTGCTTTTATTTTTACAATTCCGCACCTCACCGCCCCCGCTCGAGGGTCACTCGGGGCCATTCGATTTTTAAAGTCATTAGGTGATTTATTGCGCCGGGGGTAGAGAAAGGGTTTTCGACCGGTGGCAACACTAGGTATGACAAATTGTTGAACGTTAAGCATGTCCGTTTGGGTGCGAGGAGCGGTGTGCAAGGAAAGGTAAATGCGCCATTTTTGGCGACAGGTTTTGATGCGTTTTCTTTTTTTTCCAACGTTATTGTTGCGAGCCAAAAATAAATACGACCCTGCTCAATGTTTCATAAAGCTTTAGCTTCTTTCGTGGGACGAAAATAGCAACATTACTTTTGGGATTGAATGGTTAATTTTTTTATGCATACGTTTTGTTTCGTTCGGTGCTTAGATTTTATGTACCAATAAATCGTCAGAAAATGATACATTTTTACTATCCAAAACTGACAGTAGATGAATCATTTAGCTTCCAAGCAAATGCATCTTATTAATTTTAACTGGTCGTAATAACGGAGGAAAATTAAATAAAGCGAGAAAGGCGACTGTCATTAACCTTTTCGATGTGACCTAAAATTTTTCAGTATTTTTAGCAATATTGAGAGAATTAGAAATTGAGAAAATGCTTTATTAGATATAAATGCATTTCGCATATGTTTTATATTTTTTGCTAATGCATTGTTAATTTATAATTTCTCTCAGAACACGATTTAAGCTACTATGTTTCTCGAAAAATTAGCAAGCTAAAAATCTGTCGGATGCTGTTTTTCCTTGCCTACCTCTAGGCGCAACGAAGATTTTCTATCCAAGATACGAACCTTCTTGCCACAAATGAACTTACACAGCTCCATGCCGGCGCATAAATCACTTTGTGCAAAGGGAGAAAGCGCAGCTTTCTGCGGCCACTCCAAAAACCCAGTCAGCCTCCGAGCATCATTAGCAGAGATAATGCATCCAAGATAGACTCACCTTCACACACTACGGTGGGAGAAGTCACGGTTCAAACGGAATGGCTAGAATGCGACTAGACTCCCTCGAACTGACTGTGCTTGTGTGAGTGTGTGCAGAAGGTGAATTGCAATTTTCCCTACCCTGGGACTGGGTACGGTAAGAGACCTTCCGCTAAATCACCATAACGTCCCATGCAGTGTTCGACTGGATGAAAGCGGCGAAAGAGTCATTCGCAGTGGTCATTTTATCGGGGACATTGAAGACAGGCACACACGGGGAGAGAGAGAGGAAGAAAGAGGAGGCGCAAAAGTCGAAGAGGCCGGTGTTTGTTTGTACGCCCGTCGCCAACCGATCCGGCTCGGGCTGAGCTTAGTTGATGTGCAATTTTCTAAGCAATCTCAACCCCGACGGTGCCCACTGCGGGGCCCTTTCTTGTTCTCGTACTTCTCGGGAGCTCGGTCCCGGTGGGCGGGAGAAGCACCAAGCAGCACTATCTAAAATTAAATCTTAAATCTTTGAATTATATCGTCCACACTGTCGGGTTTGTCGGGGTTGCGCTGGAGCAGCGAGAGCGAATCGCAAAGTGTTTATTTTCGCTCGTCTCCGACCTCGCTCGTCGGTGCATTTTCCCGAGCGAGCACCACCAACTTCAAACGGGCGCACCGTGATGGAAAAGAAAAGGAGCTACTAAAAATGTGTTTTCGTAGAAACGGTTGGGCCCGCCCGAGAAGTGTTTCAGGAGCTTCAAAGGAATTGGTCGTAGGGTGTATGTGTGCGTGTGCGTTTTTTTTTTCTTCCAGTCGCCGTCTCGAGTACAGGCCTATCTATTCAGTTTTTCAATTTGCTCAACGTTCTTTTATCACTGCGACACGGGGAACTTTCAAGCGCGCGCGTTTCTTCACACACACACACACACAAGTCCGGTGAGGGCTTAAAGGATCTTGCTTCAATTGAAAGTTATTAGAGGAAATAGCTCACAGCGCGCGAGCAATGGGATCGTTTAAAACAACTCGCTCGCCCGAACTGCAGCTTGCTCTCCACCACCGGGGAGGCAGATTTTAGGAGGTTTTCTCCAAACTTTCTGCAGTATCAGCCCATGGAATCGGTCTCCCCGCTCGAGATCCGCTCGTGTGTTTGTAGCTCATTCGTTTAATCAAGTGAATAATGCGAAATTTATATTCAAACAAAGGAACATCATTTATGATTATGAGTTCATAAAATATTCCACTCGTGCGTACGTGCCGCTCAATCAAGCCGTCGAACGAGCGGGCGGGCGGTTAGGCAGGCTAGAAGGCTTTGTCTTTCGCCGTGCTCGCAAAGGAATTACTTTGATCCTGCGAAAACAACCGTCACATATCTCTCCTTCTGCCGTTCTCCTGGCCAAGTGGGCCATACCTACGCATGGCTCCCATGTGCACGCACGTGCCTGTGTGCTGCACACGCGTTTATGTCCTCACCCGAGGTGGAGATCACGGACCGCAGATGACAGTCGTAAAGCATACGGGTACAACAACACGGACACGCCGATCGGTTTTCGCTTCACTTTCGGGAGGAAATATCTGCCGTCCTGATTTCCGAACCGGTCTACGGCATACGTACATGATTTGAATTTACCGATATTGAGGGAAAACGAGCTCTCGTGCGCGCGCTTTCATCTAGTGCAATCGGCCTACCACGGTATGGGGCATCGTTTCGTGGCTTGTGGCCGCCAGCGATGCCAGGGTGAGGCACCACAGGATTAGGATAGCGAACGGAAGACACATCCTATCCCGGCCATCATGACTTCATGCCATTGACTCTGGCGCACGTGACAACCGGTTGGGTCGAGACAGACCGCGTCGGAAAAAAGACCACCATATGTTTGCGAGCCTGTGTGTGAGCCGCCGGCGTTTGGCGTTTCATGAATTTAGTGGATTAGTCTGGCGGCTGTGTCGGAATGGTGACACGGCCGTCGTCATGGAATCCTCTAATATTGTATGCGTACCTGTGCTGGTTTTGATGCCGCCTTTGCTCAGGTCACGCTCGTTTGGATGTCGTTAAAGAAGGAAATCGATAAGTTTATGTCGATGATATTATCTGCGGAGAAAGAGAACTGGTTGTGTTTTGAAGATTTTTAGGTGGGAGTGATTGACGAATCGCTAGGAACTTATGTAGGATGTTGTGCAATTTTGGGTCCAAATGAGCTGTGAGCTAAACGCTTTACAAGAGCGAGCTTTTTACAAAAAAATCATCGAAGATGTTTAGCACATGCAAGATTTATTGTGTAGATTGCATACATTCAGGCTGACTAGTCATATTCACGCCAACAAGTATGCAATCTGTTCTACACCAACGCTTGATTAGTGCTTTAGCGATGGTTTTTAATCTTCATTAAATATGGAAAGATTGAAACAACTAGTTTAACATGCGTAGAAAATAATTTATTGCACACTTCATCCAAGCTTAATTACCACAGAAGGAGAGGTTATTCGTTTTACTCATCCTTGGAATAGGCCTTGTATTTAATTTAGCCAATCAATCGAGTAAATACAGCCGGGTGCTTAAAAGCAATAACGTATGGTTTTAAATCCCCCCCGAAATTAGAATCCTTAAATTGATTTATTGCCTCCGCTCAGCTGCCATAAACACAGGTAATGTTTATTGCTGCAGAAATGCCTCTTCCCACATCAAAGCGCTCACTAGCAGCAATCATTCCAGATGAGCGGGCGTACAAACACAGCCTTGATAAAAATCATCATGTGGAACGAAATAAAACTATCATCCACTTTCCTCCGCCCGGTCGGAAGCGCTTCCAGTTCGAATAAGAAAATACCGAAAGCTGAAATAGTAGAGACGTCGTAAGGAAAACCGAGAACTCGGGATGGATGGACGGCTATCATCGCAACGAACGAGACCGATTAGAAGGCTAGACTAGCCTGCTTTTGGATGCCGATGGCTTGCTGTACGACCGAGGCCGGTAGTGGACCGGCAGATTCGACGTCTATTCGAGTGCCCTCAGGTGAAATCTCTTTTCGTGAGCGGTGGTGAAAGCATTGGGAAAAGATTTTGAAAGCACAAAAAAACAAGCTCAAAGCTGAGCTTTTCCCAGTGACACAGATGCCGGAGCAATCCTGTTCCTGTAGACATGACCGATTTGGAAAGGTTCAAACGACACGGGGAAGGAAACCGGATACTTCTTCACAACCCGTTTGCTGCTCGACCGATGGGAGAAAGGAAGAGGAAGACGGGAACCCCCTAACCGAAAAGATGTTCTACATTTATTTAGATGAGCGTGTGCGTCCTTCTGCCCGTTGCTCATGTTTATCCCATTTGTATAATGCATGTTTAGTAGCGTGCTTACCACTGTCAAACGGTGAAAAAAAAGAAATGAATGAAGCAGAAGAGCCACCACAGCACACGGCAAATCGGAACGATATGATGGTAAGGGGTAAGGGTGGTGTGCCAAATGTAGAAGGAAATGTAGAGCATTGCAACAGGAGCGAAATGGTATAGTTTTCTCGGCTGGGGAGTGGGATCGGTCCTAGCAAAACCCAATGGCAGCGGATCGAAAAAAAGAAACCATATATTCTGCTGAAGAAGAGGAAGGTTTCGTGGAGTGGTGACTCATGTTTATGAAGCAAACAATCCGAAAGCTTCTCTACCAAAGGTGGCCACCCCCGAACGACACGCTGCGGACGAGAATTGCGACTTGCGGGATTCGAATCAAAGCACGGCCCGACCCGACAGGAAGTGACGATTTGTTGCCGACCGGAAAAGCAATCTCGTAGGGGTTCTCTTCCAACGTCCGCCTCTCCAAACCCCGGATGGGCCAGCGGATGTGTTGTTGACTGTGAAGATACAATTTGCCAAATTGAACAAACTATTAAGCGACACGGCGAACGAGCAGCAGTAGGAATGATTGACAAACCGAAACCGGTGTGTGTGTGTCGGGCCTGTGGGCCGTGCAATGGTGGTCAAATAGTATTTACGGAATGTAAAATGGGGAATTCGTGTTCCGAACGGCCAGTGCGCGGAAATGAGCACATCAGCGACAGGGTTTTGTTTGCATTTAATTAAACCTATGCGTGGGAGCAACATTCTTTTCCAGAGTTTTTCCCAAAGTACACGCCCGGATGGGAGACTGTATCGTTTAGAATATCAATACTAGTATGGTTTATATAAAACAGCATTCAACAAAGGATAGAAGAAATTCGCTTATGCGTGTGTTGCGAAAAATTTTACAAACCAAATCCTCCGCCAGTTTTGTGCACAGCGGGTCGGAAATTATCACCGACTTTGTGTGAGTATGTGTTGTGTTTTTTTTTCTTCATTTTGAATTGGCGCCAAACTTATGTTATAAATTTACTAAAATATTGACGCGTCCTCCGGTTGGGTGTGGACTCGGGGCGAAGGTTTGCAGTGAATTTGGACAAAATTGTTTGTGAAATTGCTTATTAGAAAAAATGTCTTTTAAAAATGTAAAAGTATGTCTCTTTTATTCAACAAGTATTTTGTGCTAATACAGACAATAATTTTTTATTTTTTTTTATTTCACTTTATGTGGTAGTTGATTTTTTTATGTTTGTTTGCTTTTTTAAAATCTTCAATGATTTTATTGGTAACATTTTATTGTATTGCTTAGAATCAGTTTAAGTGTCAATTATTCTGGTATATATTATTTATTATTTTATTGTTTTTTTTTAAATGATTTCGATGTTTTTATCATTTTAGTAGCCTCAGATATTAAAAAAAAAAATATTCTCAACTTTTTCATTGAAGGTACGTTGTTAGTAAAACAAAAAAAAACAATAAATTGTACTGATATCAAATTATTGTTTCCCACTATGTAAGCGTTCCGCTCCACCAACCGAAACCGTCCCCTCTCCCAACCCCCAATCCCCACCTTCCTAAACACTCAAGGTCGTTATCGTAGTTTACGAACGCGTCGGCATCATTTTCCTCCCAGCTGGTGGCAAAGTGTGGTTTTCCTCCCTGCTGCGGTCCCGTGCACGCCAGGATGCAAAGAAACTTCCAATCAACTAACTTACCACCACCACCACCGAGAACCACCCACAGGGCTGGGTCTCCACCCACAATATGCACACGGGGTGGGGTGGTTTCTTCGGGAACGTTTTTCTTGCGATGACGTCGTCCTGGCGGCCCTGTCTGCTGCTGCTGTCAGCACACGATACCGAATTTGCATACTAAACTCGGTGCAAAACGTTTGCCCATTTGCTCCGGTTTCCTCCTCTCTCACCCGTAAGAAAATGCGCCACGGGAGGATTACGAGCGCAGGAGGATCTTCCACCCTTCCACCCTCCCCTCCCCCATTCTCTCTCCTCATCCCACACCCACTCGCATAGGTGTTAAACGATGACGCGGGGAAATCTTTTCTTTTTTATCGAGCGATTGTACTACCCCTGCCTCTCCGCCCTTAAAAAAAAAACCGTACGTACGCAGCCACTCCCGTAGTGTGAGCGGCTGGGCGTCTCCATTCAGGGTTGTTTAACGCCGATGGGAGCAGCCAACCTTCTCACACCTGCTGGGTCGGGGGGGGTGGGGGG
>KI915041.1:12890693-12929353 GCA_000473445.2 Anopheles farauti
GGGGGGTGGGCTGCCCTGTTGCCTGCCCGATGAAGGGAGCCTCGCAGCCATCTGTGAAAACACAATAGAACTAGCAACGGCAGCAGCAGCAACATCAACAGCTACAAAAATAACGTCAAAAACCACACGAATGCCGGGTGTATCACGAGCGAATGGGAGCTATATGCCCCGGACAGTGCGTGCGTGTGTGTGTTTCTGTGGGTGTGTGTAGCACGGGTGGAAGCTACCGGGGAGGCATCACCGGGAGCAGCAGCAGCTCGATTGGCTCTGGGTGTAAACTAGATGTTTCCGCTTTTGTTCAAGAGTGCTGGTTTACTTTTAAGGTTATGTGTTGTTCTGTATTCTTTCCTCCGTTTCCGCACCATAGCCAACTGTGATGGTGGTGGTGCGTATAGTTTTTGCGGCATTTGCGGGTTCATTCACGTAGTGGAGGACGGTTTGTTTTTTGTTTTGTTTTGTTTTTTTTTTTTATTTGCAACGCTTCCGTGCGCACTTTTTGCTCTTTCCAGCCTCGCTTTTTGCTCTTTCCAATGGTAAATGGGAGAACCGATGCGGAGACACCAATCGGGTGTGGGCAACCGGCAACCGTCGTCGCCCTGGTGCGCACGGCACGCTGCCAGAACATAACATTTCATGGGTGTTTAATCTCAAATGACCATAAAAATCATAAATAATAAAGACGAAACCCAGCCGCCGGTGGCGGCCCTGGGAAGCCGAGGGCATGGCCCATTCATGTTGCGGAACATTCTTGCGGCTTTTGTTTTTTTGTTTTGTTTTTTGTTTTGGTTTTTCCCCACGCGTAGGCTGCGGCGAAAAAATGGTGCGAAAAAGAAAAACAGACACCGCAAGATTCCGGCTCGCTGGAAGGTAAAAACAAACGCGGCGTGTGCAAAGCCCTCGTTCTATCCCTTTTGCGGGGTTTGATACTCTGGTAAACCGGGTACACCGTGACACCTTCATGCGTGTGATGCTGCTTGTGTTTCTTTTGCGTGTGTGTGTGTTTGGTCCCTTTTATCCGGCCTCTGTTTTCGAGCCGACCGAGCATAGATATCCTCCGAGCGTGGTTCAATGTTTGTTTTTAGTTTTTTTTCTTCTTCTGCTGCTGCTACTCTCGTCCACTCGATCGCTTCTTGTTGCTCAGCTCCGCAGCAACATGAGAGAGAATTTAGATTGGGTAGTTTATGAAGTACGGTTGGGGCTCTCGCCAACGTTATCGGTGGTTATGGTCGATTTGTTTCCCCAACACCTTCTGCCATCGGAAACCGGAAGGGTCGGTGGGGTCAGTGCGACCGATTTTACATAGAGCTGTTACTCGAACAATGCTTAAAGGCGCAGCGGATATCGAACTCGATCGAATGTGCTCTGGAACACGGTTTGTTTTTTGGTTATTTTTCAAATAAAAAGAAACACCGGGTCGCGAATTTAACCCACCTGCTTTAAAAATTTTTTAGTATGTAAGCAGCTCAATGTTTTAAATAAAATCAGATACCCTCCAGCGAAATCTGTTTATGCTAGCCCACGAATTCGTTTTTCAATCACAGCATAATTTGGCGCAGTCGCCACTGCTCAGAAATGTAAAAGCCATGCTCCGAATTTGGCCCCGAAACGGCGCTAAAGTCCATAGTGAAGCCGAAATGTTCGAAGCGGCGCGCGAAAGAAATGCAGAATTGCGCGAGATGCGAGCGAGATGCAAAGCAAAATTTTCATTCATTTTATTCATTTTCATTGCTTTTACATTCATTATTATTCATTTTACCCTCCGATTATCCCCTCCACGAAAATGAATCCACTAGTACCATTTTTATCCACCTCATGCTCCACTGGCGCTGTGATCGCTTGGGAGCAAATTGTTTTGACGGAGGAGAAATAAATAGTGGAAATTTTCCTCCCCTGCCGGCAAACGTCATCGAGAAAAGGAGAGAAAAACTCGTTTTGTTTCATTCGTTTGCAGTGATGACGTAGCAGAAGAAGTTTTCCTGTTATTATTTTCATTTTGTTCAGTTTACTAACGTGCCTTAAAAATGGAAAGAGACATAAATAACACGATGTGATTTGCGTATTGCGAACTTTTAGGCGCTTTTTGTTGAACGGATGGGTTAGTGAGCTGCAGATTATTATAAATATTTTTCCCATGTTGTTTTTTTGTTCATTGGACACATTGTAGAAGATACATAAAAATGTGTTATTTTTTAATCTTAGAATGACGTTCAACAGCCACTACAATAACGATTCCTAAGGGTTTTACGATGACCCAACAACTGATTCTATATTGTAAAATATTCAACCGGGCCGCTTGTTTGCGGCTGCAGTCCAAGACCGGGAAGCACAATTAGTAATCAAGAGATTAAACATTTTAAAATCTCCTCGTTTTAAGAAGACCACTGAAAAAAAAAGTTCATGTACAACTTCCCTTTTTGGCGGTTTAATCCAATTTCTGTGTCCTGCATCCTGCTGCACCGCCTCGTCTAACGAACATCAGACCCTGCCCCGAACGATCGGCGTTTCGCCATCGTTGCACGTACACAGTTACGAACACAAGTTTATCGCCGCACAAACAGTCTAATTTAATTGCATTCTGCACCGGGATGGCGTGGTACGCCCAGCTCAGCCACTCTCCCACTCAAAACCGGCTTGATTACCAAAGCTGTGCTGGATATCTGGATGAAATTACTTCGAAAACTAAACTTCCACCCGATGAAGCGCTCGCCTATGACCTCGTGCATGGAGCTCTCGGACACCGTCCAGATGCTAATGGAGCTAGAGAATTCTGTCCGTAGCTTGGTGCGGTGCGTGAAAGAACGCATACTTTCGCTTTCGAAATCCTTCCGCACCGAGTCCACTACGGGTCTATTTGGGGTGGTCAAACCAGACCGGATCAAACATGACAGCAACTGCAAGCGGTGCGTAATTGGCATTCATCGAAATCCAAGTGCCACCGGAGTGGGAAGCCGAGATTCCCGGAGAACCTCCCAAGAGGAGCATAAGTTTGAGGGAGAGTGTGCTTTTTTTCATGTATTTTTTTTTTGCTCTTCTAGCTTCGAACCCTCTCTCCAGCCTCCACGCAGCTCCGGATGCACCTCCGATAGGAAGCCAATGGTTCCAGCATCGAACGTTCGTGTCACACCCAAATTGGCAGTGGAGGTGAAGATCATAAATTATTCCGACCACCGTACAAACACACACCTCCTCCCGATGTCGGAATGGTGACATTTGACTTATGGTTCTGGGACCTCTTCTGACCCTTCACCCTTGGAAATCGTCCCTTCCACGCTGGTACGCATTATATTATTTTGTGTGGGTGAGTGTGTATTTCTTCCACCCCTTCTCAACCCAACGCTTGGTTTGCATCTTGTTCGCAATCTGCAATCTGCATCCGATTCGAGAGTACGTACGCGACCAATACGGGCCAATTCTTTCGGGCCGTATGATTCGACCGGCAGCAAGACCACCCGCTCTGCCTGATGTATGTATATTGTCGTACCCATCAGCAGCCGTCAGTACGTGTCCGGACTTGACTATCGGTGCTCCCGGGAGTGCAATATTTTACATACTGCAGTTCAAGCGTTTTTGCGGTGAACGAGTGGGTGAAGCCGGGGCAGCCGAAATCACTGCCAAGCAAATGGAGCGACTTATTACTTAGGAAGAAAATTGGATTTAAAAATAAATGAAAAACAAGCAGGGAAGGTCGTTTGGTTGATTAATGTAAATCTCGTTATTTCTAGGAGCGAGATAAAGTATATGTGCTTTAACGTTGCGTTTAGCTGTTACCAATAAAGTACCGAAATAGTTTGGATCTTGTTTTCCTTCGCTCCTTTATCCAACATCTTTACCATCTCCGGGGGGGAAAAAAAACCACCAGCTGTGTTTGCTTGTATGTGACGAAATCGTTTCAAATTGCAACGCTCGGTCTCGGCCTTTTCTGTGTTGCATTTTTGGTGCGGGAAAGCAGTTGCACCAGCGCGTCGAAACGTGATGCTGTCTGATTTATGAAGCGCTGTGTCACCACCGGAGCTGAGGGTGAGTGATTTACGAGCTCGTTTTAAGCGTCTTGCGTATGTTTTGTAAAAGTTTTTTTTATGTCCAACAAAAGCACATTCCACGGGAAGTTAGTTTTAAAAAAGGCAATCAAATAAATGTCATATAGCGGCGCTGCGATGATGGGGAAAGGGGTTTTGAGTTTTTTTTCGCATTTTTTAACATTTAAAATAGTATCTTTTTTCGGTGCTCTCTGTCGCCAATATATTGCCAATATTCCTCCGACTCGGGGGGGTCGGTGGGTTTTTCGTAAGCAACTTTCTTCTCCCGCCCGAGACCAGCATATAAATCAGAGCAAATCGACCTTAGCTTACGTTCGGGTCCGGGTGGCACATACAGCACGCTTCCGAGCAAACCCGGTGCGACATCCGGCAAGTGGTAAAAGTTTTGTTTTCGCATCAAAAAATAACTTTCCGTTCCGTTCCGGTCGCCGTGCGCGTCGAGCTTTCCTCGTTCGGTTTTGTTTCGCTCGCTCGGATCACGGTTGATGTGGTGGAGCCAATATGTTGTGACAATATTGTGCTACTCGAGCACGAACGGGCGGTGCTGCCGCATGATTGCATCCCGTTTGCGACATGGCAGGGGAGGGGGGAGCAGGGGGGGGGGGGGGAACTGAATTGTTGGACAGATGGATGATCGCCGTGTTTTATTGCGAGAAAATGCTAGAAGGGTGGCTGCTCTTTGGTTGGGTTTAGTGGGTTTTGATTTGACGGCTGCTTAATGTGCTTTAAATTTGTGTTTTATGGGTTTATTCCAGCGCTCAATTTTTCAATATCGCTTTATTGTTGTAGGTTCGTGAAGCAGTTTCAAAGCCAGTTTATTTAATTCACCTATTTGTAAATGCTGTATTTATTATTGATGAAATTATTCATGATGAAATGTATTCAAAAGTCATGAATTTAAACTTGATAATCGACTTTCTGGTTCTTGTATCAAAGAAATATATTTTTTTATGTTTAATATTACACTAAAGGTTCGGGTTTGGAAGATTTACAGAATAGTTTAGCAACAAATAATTTGTTTTGTTTGTTTGTTTTCTTTTTTGTAAATTATCCTTGAAAATGTGTGCACGTACTTGCTTCTTGAATGAATGATTTATTATGATTTGTATTAATTTTGTTTGATGTATGAATTTTACTCAAGAGTTTATCGTTACTGTTTTTCATGAGAAAAATTTGTTATTCTATATAATGTTTTGTTTTTATTGCTCACCAGAAATGTTAACAAAACACAATTGTTGTTGCCTGTACAGCAATACATGTTCATCTCGTTATTGTTATATTTTTCCAACATCTTCTAATTATATTCGTTTCTTATAAAATTCCTTCTTAAGATTTCTTATGAAATTTCTGCATATTAAATTTTGTTTAATGTACTAAATTTGGTCAAGTATATCGTTAGATTTTTTATAAGAAAAATATGTTTGTTTTATTGGGAACAATTCCACAGTTTGAAAAAATACCAATGTTTATTGTTGCCTGTACAACAAAACATTCATCTCGTTATTATTGTTTCTTTTAAAACATTTTCTTGTTAAGTTAAGAACTTAATGAAATTTTATTAATTTTGTTTGGTGCATCAATTTTAGTCAAGAGTATCTTGCTACTGTCGTTATAATAAAAAGATCTTTTTTTGTTTGTAATAAATTTTAAGTTTCATCCTATAGTTCCAAAAAATGTTTATTGTTTCCTGTACAGCAATACATGTTCCTCTCGTTATTATTGTTTTGATTTCTTTTTTCAACATTTTCCATTTCGCAAAAGTGCTCTGAACACACGCGCGCGCGCGCTACAGCAGCAGCATCGCACAAAACACAGCCCTGCGAAAGTAATGGTTCTTATTTGAAAACTCCCCTTCAAAACTCTCGTCAAACGATAAACAACACGTACACGGCGGCCTCGTTGAAGCGAAAAAACCTGAGCCGCCCAGCCGCTGCACATCGATAAACGTCCAACTTTGGCTATGAAAAATAAACAACCGAATCGAATCAGCCTAACACACACACACACGCTGGAAGGGCTAGGAGGTTTTATAAGAGGAAAAAAGATGCAAAGTTCAACGCTTTTTCCTCGCGCCTTTTTTTGCCTTTAAATCCGTCTCGATTCCTACTGACACATCCTGGTGTGAAAGTTTGATTCTCACCGCCAGTTGATCGTTCAGCAACCGGTCCCGGTGGTGGTGGTGGCCGG
Source organism: Anopheles farauti (assembly GCA_000473445.2). Classification (NCBI taxonomy): domain Eukaryota; kingdom Metazoa; phylum Arthropoda; class Insecta; order Diptera; family Culicidae; genus Anopheles; species Anopheles farauti. Next base: position 12,896,918 of record KI915041.1, read on the forward strand.
TTTTGATCGATGATAAGTTATTGAAAAAATGCGCCTCGAGCGGCAACAGTCCGATTGGGGCTCAATCGCAACGACGGCTCGGCTCAATTGTGGCCTCCGGTGGCCGCACGTTCGAACAGAAGGATGTATAATTCGATTTTTTTTTCTATAATGCATTCCACACTCCCGCAACGGAAGAGGCGGCAGTTTAGCGCGTTGATCGAATCGATCGCGAGCGCGTTTCGCTGCAAATAAACAATGGCAGCCAATTGCCCGAAAGCGCGATACAGACCGGACTTGTGTGCAGTGTTTTTTCCTTCCTTCTTTTTCAAAAACCCTTCGTGTAAAAAGCTCCATTGTGTAGGCGTGTACTGGATGCAAGACAATATTTCCAGCGAGATGAACAGAATGAATTGATAATTAAAACATTGCCGGGCGGAAAATTCACGTTCGGCATTCCAGTGAAGTGGTGGCGCCGGCGACAGTAACAGCACCTGGTTGGGGAGTGTAATTTTTTATAAATTAAAAACAACATAAAGCTTCGCATCGCCATGACTATAAATCATTGTAAAACATTATCGTGTTTTCTGTTCGCATGTAACACCTTTCCATGTAAACAAAAACAAAACAAAACGAAAACAGCGCGTAATTATGTCTGTCCCACAAGTAGCGTGTGCGAAGCGAATTGCATACATTCAGGCGCTTCCGTGGAGCAAAAGAGTTCCCGAGAGTAGCGAGAGTGGTGAGAGTGAGTTCCGAAGCGCTCGTCGCACTCACGAACGTGTTGCTCATGAAGTGCATTCGGAAGAAATGAAATAGAACGTGAAATACAAAAAAAAACAATTTTGCTTCAAGTAGGCGTTTTTTCGTACGCTTCATTTACCCATTTGCATAAATTTGTCAGAAAACAACAAACGAAAAAAACGAGCATTTTAAATAGTGGGAATAAAAAAAACGCAAAACAATGCAACAATGCAAATCGGCCGCGAGGTCCGTGGCACGAGCCTTTCATCAATTTAATAACAGGCACGCTGCGGCGGCACGCTATTTTGAGAAGTTCCTATTAGCTGCGTCGGGAATGCTTTAATGAAATCGGTGTCCTCGTGTGTATTAACCCGTCACGACGGCTAATGTGCGTGGGATAATCGTTGTGGAAGGTACAGGGGAACATAAAACTGAATATGACTCAACTGCCAGCAGTTGTTTTTGTTTTGTTCGGTTCTATGTGTGAGGTGTTTGATGATGCGTTTAATAACAGATAGTTGACCCAAATTTGTCCCTTTTTTCACTTTCATCCTCCAGCTGGAAGAACCGTCGGTCGAACGGCTTCTATTCGACATGCCAACAACCTGTAATTGGTTCTTCACCGCCATGTGTCAAAAAGCTACTTTGGACGCGGAGCTGGAGCGTCCCATCCAACATGGCATGCTTTGATTTATGCACCCGATCAACGCACCTAAGAGTTGCATGGGGTTTGCCTCAAGCACGGGTTTAACCTCCCGTTTTACGCTGTTGATTCCGGTCCAAGCAACAGTAGCGGTCGCCAGCGCGTACCAATAAACTCTCCCTCAGCTGCTTTTGGTGGTTTTAATAACATTTTCAACAATGTGTTCCTTGCATACGCTCCTCTCCCCATGGCAACAACCTTGCGGAGAACCACCGCGACCCCGCACTCGCCGTTTTATGTTTATGTTTATGCGTTCCGGCGGTTCAATTTCGCTCGCGCCACGCACGTATCCGAACAATAGCGCCGGGCAGCGGGAGAAGATCTTTGTTACGCCGGGTTTTTCCGATGGACACGTGAGAGCGTGTCGGCGAGTTTCCGCGCGGGAATTCGCGGTGAATATGGTTTCAATTTAAAAACGTCCCGCTCCGGCGCCACCGGACGCAAAACACGCACGCGGAGGCGTCTGAAATTGTTCACCACGGGTAAGGTTAGTTACGACCGATAGTGGTTCTAAATTAGGCTAATGTTTCTTTGGGCGGGTGGAGGAGGGTGAAACACATTTTAAGAGAAGTGATTCACACGGCGAAGCAAACGCTCGTGCACCATATGTGATTGGGCCATGAACGTGGTTCTTTTGCGGGAGAGAAATGGAAAATGGTTTGAAGCCGTTGGGTGTGCTGGGAAAGGGAAGCTGCAAGTCTTGCTCGTTTTTTTTTCTTTAGGTTTGCGGTTATGGTTGAACATTTTTGCGTTAAGAATGAGTAGAATTTGTAGCTTGTAATGTCTTTTTGAAGCGCATTTGATTTAAATTTGAATATTATATAACTCTTTGTACAATATATCTGTATAATGGTGCGGCATGATCTTCAGCATGATTAGAAGAAATATTAAACAGGTCTGAAACAAAAAAAAATGGTGTGAATTTAGTGAAGAACGTATTATTTGTTATATTAAAATAAAATCTAAACTGCCATCCGTTTAGTGTAACTTGCAAAACTGAAAATTAAAGGGTGACAAATTAATCTAAGGCGTATTTCATATCACATACTTTTTGCCATACGCTAAGTCTTTCGTCATTAAATTATGCAATCTGCACCACGAAAAGAGTTATTTTCGAATTACAAACATATTTTAGTAGTTAAATTGAAATCCAGCAAGCTAAAAATAATGAATTTTTCCGATGATTTTATGTCAAGATGGAGAAATGAAATAATTTGTAAAAGATATGAAATGAGCTTTTTAAAAATGTTTGAACTCAGCTGGCGATTATTAAAAAAAATCTCCAATTTTTCAGAGTTTTTTTTTTAATTTAAATTACGTTTTTTGAGGTTCAATTAAAGCACATACTAAATAAAAAAAATAAAATACCTTCATTCCGGTGCTAATTAAAAGCTACCCCCGCATGCAGAGAGTAATCCCTCCATAGCAATTTTCTTTGTTTTAAAAAAAATAACATTAAAAATCACATATGTGGAGAATGTTTCGTAAATTAATTCATTTAGCTTTTTATAAATCCCTTGCTCGCAGTGAAATAAAAGCCACATTGCCGCTTATTATGTGTGTTTTCAGCAGAAATAAATTGATAGAGCATGAGGCAATCATTCATTGCCAATGCTCGCCGGTCTCGTGTGACACATATTTTGCATCGACATCAAGCCGCGCGTTCCCAAGGGCAACGCAATCCCACTGCACGGAACGTCGAATAGCCTTCGGACGGGTGTTTCGAACGATATAATTTGTTGCGATCCCCACACCAAGTAGGGTGGTATTTATATTTTATGCACTGTGTTTTTTTTTAATTTTTTTTCGTTCTCCCTTTTCTTTCTATTGCATGTGCACGCGGTTAAAATAATACCGTCATATCACCATGACATCAACATTAAAGTGGCAGATTCAGCGCCCGCGCCGCAATGAAATCATCACGAAGCAGGCTCTCTCGCACCGCCGCTTGGCTACGACTTCTAAAGCCCCGATCCGATCCCGATCGTTTATGCAAATGAGGCGAAACTATGCGTCAGAAGTGGATCGCATCGTGTGTGCGTCTGTTGGATTATTCATCCGATACGGTTTCCAGTCGAGAGGCTGCCTAGAACGCTTCGTCACCGAGCTGTTCTTTGGTGGTTGATCGTTCTTAGACGCACCCTTGGTTCGCTGAATCACGGTGTGTGTTTGTGTGCCCCTTGCATCGGGCGATAATTACGAGACATTCTTGCGGGCGACATGTCATCAAAGAACGCGTGCGTACGTGTGTGTGTGTGCGTGTGTGTGTGAGTTACGCAGTGTTCGGCGAAAGGGATTCTAATAACTTTCGGTGGCTCCCGAAGGGCTCGGTCGAGCGGACGCGGCATCGGTCTTCGGCAGCACATGTGGCCCCAATAAAGGCAGATTTATTGCCGCTTTCATAGTTTTCACCGATGTCGCCTCGGCCTCGGGTGTGGAGTTTCGGTCGTCACCGTCACGCCTCGGTCTGGACGCTCTCGCACACACGCTGGCGTTTCGGCGACATAATTAGCACACATGTTTTCCGTTCCGGTAATTTCCCAGCGGGAAGATTTATCATTTCCTTCCCGATCGCATAAATTGGATTAATGTTGCGCAAAATTTCATCGACCAGGAAAGTGTCCACCACCGGCGCTGCCTGGTGGTGGTTTGTGCGTGTGAAGCTATTTCTTACGGATCGATTCGCAAAACGACACCCTCCCCCTCTCGCTGTGTGAGTCATGGTCAAGTTTGCAGGCGCTTGCTGGTGGATTCCCTGGTGCTTTGTCTCAGCCGGGTCGTCTCAGTCGGTGGCTATTTTTAGTGCCAAGTGCTGTTGGTGCAGACATGGAAGGATCTCAATGGACCAGCAGCAGCAGCAGCAATAGTGGAAAGAGTGTCTCGTTCTCGAGATTATAGTGGAATTTTCGCTTTCTTCGTCTTTAATAACGCTCAGGCCATTGGGTAAGAGAAAAGGATGCTTTTACCGAATGGACGAAGGCAGCATATTGTCGGTGTGTTGTTGCATCCATTTTGATAAGTGAGTAAACCACACGTGTTCGCTTCTCGTTTAGTCTACCTGAGTAATTGGGAGCTCAGTAAGCATCGATGCAATGTGGGGAACAGTTGGTAGTAATAAATTTTATTTGCACATTTAAGTAATTTTAAAAAAGATTTAAGTAGAAAAAGAGAATGACATAAAAATGGCTCTTGGAGTTTGAAATAAACGAAACGATGTCTGGAAAATTATTTTAAAATTATTCAAATGAAAATAATATTATTTTATTGAAATCAATCAGGAAGAGCAAAATTACATTATTCACCCTTTTTTTATTTTTTTGTAAAATAAGTCTATAAAACATATCTTAGAATTATATAGAAGCAATTTTTAATAAAAAATTTCATATATCGCCTTGCGAGTAGCCTTCACGGAGCTAAACGGGTACTTAAACTTTTCATTTAAAACGCCTATTTTGTGTCAAAAACTACTTAACATGACGTTAAAAGCCTGTACAATCTTTTTTAGCGCATGTATAGAGGCGCCCTCTAGGAGAAAAAGATAGAAATGATTCGTTCGTGTAACTATTCGTACTCACAGTGCGATTGGTGTGAGAAAATAAGTCAATCAGCATACCAGCACGGTATGCTATCACATGCTGCTGGGTTAAAGATGACGCCAGCAGGTACGTCTTGATGTGGTTCCGGCCTGAACCAATAGAAAGTAGCATAATTATCTTCAAGACGTGCTGCTTGGGTCGAACCTTCAAGCCGACAGGACGTCAACCGTATGGAAACGTGTTCGATCTGCCCTGCCACACACACACACCCAGAGGTTGCAGTTGCATCGCCGTGATTCGTTCGTTATTGATTCATCAGAGAACGAGATGCCTGATGATCCTTGGCGAGTGAAATGATTGATCCTGTGCTGACCTCACCGCCAGCAACAGCACGTAATGGGGCCCGTTCCGTTTGGTCAGGTTTTAATTAAACTTCCGAGATGAGACACGTCTTTTTCACGGCGAGAGAGCAGAGCCAGTTAGGAGTTATCTTCTTCAGGTCCGTGTGCGTTCAATCATTTGTGTCGTTTTACGAGCATGTGGCACGCTTTGTTACCGGTGGAGTATAACCTTTCAAGAAAGGTTGTACGTACTCGCTACTTGCGTGTGTTATTTCAAGTGAAATGCTCTTTTCCCGGTGGTTTATCTTACTGCTATCCGGTGCACAGGTGCCAACGACGACCTTCGACATTCGGAGGCTTCCGAGACGATACGACATGAACTCGAATTCCCACTGCACTCCATCGTTTGTTTGTGCGATACAAACCGGTGCTTATCGCGACCTGTCAGGGTTGCTTTTAATTTTAACCGACAATCCCATTTGCGGCGGTCGCAGAGAAAAGCTCACTTTAATCGTATATCCCTTTTTTGCAGGATGGCCGACTCGTTCGCGCACGGAAATGTGTGTGTTTCAAACTCCGACAACCGGGAAGTCGTCCCATTGCAACTGGTCCCAGCTTAATGTAATAAGTGTCTCCGGCAGAAAGGATCATCGTGTGATGTCTGCTGTTTCGCCAGGATCAACACATAGACGAGCACGCCGTTTGTGAGTGTGTGTGTGTGTGTGTGTTACGGCCCCAACAGGAGGCTTCCAGTGAAAAAGGCAGGACAACTTCAAAGACCCGGGGCCCAGGGATTGAGTCCAATTTTGGACGCAACCGAAATTTGAATCCACCTTCTCGTTCCGGAAGCTTTTCCGACGACCGACGTCTCTTTTCGGTGGCTGACATTTCATTACCTGTGCGGGAGCAGTTTGCGGTAAGAATCATCAAACGAGGAACGCGCTCTGAACGCAGTTCTGTTCTATTCCAGGCTCGGTTCGTGTTTGTTCTTCCGCTGCCACGGATTGAAACGGAGCACCGATTCACACCGATACGAGCAGAGCGGCTCAGTTAGTCGTCAGCTCGTTGTGTGTGGCAAAACAAAGGGCGCCATTAAAAAAGAAGAAAAGGCTGCCGATTGTACAAACTGCTGACGACAATGAGCCCAGCACTGGTGGACGGTACAAAGTCTAGAATCGTCTCTCCTTCACGGACATACACACACACCCACAGCTGGGAAGCAACTTTTAACAGGCGCTGACCACCGCACGCCACCCAGTGTACAGAAAACGAACGTAATGATAATGATGCTGGTTCGCAGCAGCCTATCTTTGCCATTCGACCGTTGCGACGATTTTCAGCAGCGGGGAAAACGAGCGAAACCTTCGCTCAAATCACCACCGGTCTCGTGAAAGTTTGGCTCGGGCGCGCACAAAAAGGGGCCACTGTTTAAGGTCAGAACTCATTATTGCATGGGTGATTTGATCCTGATGCCGATCCCAGCAGTAGCACACCGGGTACGTTTGTACATCCATTCTAGCATCACGCCCTGAATTACAATTGAATTATTACAAATCCGTTTAGCTGCGTTTGGCGGGTGATTGTTGGAAACGGAGGGAGAATGACGCGTCCTGTAACACCTAATTGAATTTATCGCCATAAAAGTGATGAGCTTTGATGGTGAATTGGTGCGCGTTCACGCATCGAAGCGGATTTGAATACGCTGTCGAAGCTTATTTAATTTCACGTTCAACTTCAATCGTGTGGAATTGTGTATTTTTTTTTTTGCTAGCTCATTTTGTGACTGATTTATTCATGACCAAATACAGTTTTTTTAATAATTCCTGTTCATTTTGCTTGTTTATGCTGCAGTTTATTAAGTTTATAGCTAGCATGGTGGAAAAAAAAAATTAATGCTAAGCGAATTGCATACTTTTAGGGAATTTTTTAGTGAACAAGTTGGGTGAAATTTTGAACTTTTCTATCACAATTTTTAAAAGACTGCAATAACACATAAAGGATTGATACATATTAAGAGATCAAGAATTGAAAAGTATGTATTTGAGCATTTAATGTTTTATCAAAATGTTTTATTCCAAGATGGATCTTTACGGAATTTATCGGTGGAATTTTTCCCCTAGATTTTGACAATGGATGGACCTCATTCGTTTTTTATATTTACCCTCGCCTAATAAGCCATTAGGCTAATAATGGAATAAGCTAAAATGCAAAATTGGGAAGTAATGGAATACGTTAAAATGTGAATTTATATAATTTAAATAAAAAAGTAATTAATTTAAAAAAAGCAATTATTGCTTTCATAAAATTATTGGAATAATATTTCACTAAATTGTCAATCCCGTGTGTAATAAATTGTGCGTAAGTTATTTCGTCAACATTCGCTCTCAAAACGCTAACATTTATCCTCTAGGGCGATTTGGGTGTGACATAAAATTGCATTTTACGATTGTCGCTCGGTTGTAGCTGAAACTGCCCGTTACACCGTTCATGTGTCACCGCTTGTTGGACTCGTTTGTTCGCTGCTCCCGGCTTTGATCCTACGCCGAGTTCAGCTCGATTTACCGGACGATCGGACGAGTTCCGGCCGGGCGCCGTACGAGCGAATCGTTTTCCCACCCGCGTTCCACCAAACACCACCTCCACCGAGATTCTAGCTTCAGATTGCCGCCACTTGACTTTAAAACTGCCACGGCAGAGAACTGCACAACTGTGATCGCACCCAATCTGGTGGCAATAAAGTAATAAAATATTCGGTAACCGAATGGAACCAATCTGGTTGGGGGGGTTCGGGTATATATATTTTTTTTATTTCCCACACCACCCCTTGTCGCACGATGCGGGTCGCAAAGTTTCCCGCTTAATGATACACCGAAAATGGCCCGGCAATGTGTCGTTTTGCACCGCCGGTTGAATCCGGTCCGGAAAGGATCATGTATTTTTTTTTAAATTTTATTTTGGTTTTCATTCTGCGTCGCCTTTTGTGGGGCGAAGAAAAATTGAGCCACAAAACGCACCACGTGGTGCAGCAGTTAAATGGCTTTGGTGAACGAGGGCCCATCGCACGCTTCTTCGCATGGTGTCACCCAATCCGAGGAACAGCTCGTCTAGGTCGACGGCTGTAAGTGCACTCGGCCCCGGTACGATAACAAACCGTAAACATGTAATTTTATATTTTATTGTCTCTTCACCGTAGGTCGGCGTTTCCCTTCCGCGGACCGGCTGGATTTTCCTCCCTGCTGCACGCGCAACCACGTATTGTGTCGCAGGCACTGGTGTTTTCCGCTTCCGAAGCCGGCCTGCAGTCGGAATGCAGTTGCGTTCGTGTGGGATGGGATGGAGGCGATGGAGGCTGAGGAGAGAGAACGTGCCAGAACGACGACCACAGAGGCTTTACACGACACACCCAGGAGTCCCAGACAGTAGGCACGCTCCCGCCGGGGCTTGGCCCAAACACTCACACACACACACACAGACGGAGGTGGGCTTGACCACAGAGACATGGCTTGCGCAACTACCGAACGTACTGCGGTCGGCACCAAAAACCTCCCCAACCCCTGTGCGTGTTGGGAGTGTCGGATTTGGCGCTTGCTTTCCACCGTTGGTGCGCTTTTGCGTTATTTGTTTTTGTTCATCCCGTTGCTTGGGAGTTCATTCCACTCAGTGTTTGTTGTTTTTTTACCTCCCCATTGTGTGTATGTGTGTGTTTGGTGTTGCCTTTAGTATCCCGGGAGTGAAAGTGTAACGAACTTTTTCCCTGCTTTCCACCACCCGCCGTCCCCAGTTCGCTGGTAATGAGATCTGGGCAGGGAAAATTGAACCGCAAAATAGCCCCATTTCTCGGCGGCGGGGCATATTGCTCAACCTGTGTCCGGTCCGGTACGCCAGGTACGCCAAGGCTACACCCCAGCACCAGCCCCGGCACGGGAACTGCAGTGGCGAGCGAGCATCTGCTTGGAATGTTTCGTTTGCACTGGCGGTTGCATTTTCGGTGCTAAATATTAATTATATCTGGTGCTGTAAGCGGAGCCTAATGCCGCTGTGCTGCTGTTCCTGGCGCTTTCGCGGCTGGGTATGATTTATCCGCAATCGAGTCGACGCTGTAGTAGCGGGAAAATGTCGATATGAGCTGTGGTGGGTTGTTGTGTGTGGCATTATGTGGGTACAAATTATTGGAATCATCCACGGCCAAAGGTGAGCCGATCGAAGCGCATTAAACTTTAATCGGGATGAAATATTTACATCATGCGAACTTACATCGCGCTATAATAATCGACACATTCGGGGGGATGCATGGAGAAGTGTACTAAGATTAACATGCGATGTATTATTTAAGTGCAGCGCTGCTGCCCCATGAAAGACTTAGTGTACATTTTTAAATAATTTATTTAGTTTTGAAATCAACTTATCAATTTAGTTAACTTTCCAAACCAATCACAACTTGCTGACAAGACTTCCTCATCAAGAGAAATGTGCGTTACCGAGTAATACAGCATTTTGAAAGACAACATAAATCGCTCTTAGTGCGTGTTGCATACTTTCAGGCGTTAAAATGAAACTTTTTTCTGATCGATACAAATGATTTATTTAAACAATATAAATGATTTATCTAAGTTCTTGTTTCTTTTGGACGTACAAATAACTCGTAAAAAGCGAGAAAATGTATATATTTTGCAAAAATAATATAAAACTAGCATGCAAATGAAGGTCTACTGCGGAATGTATCAAGATAATAGTAGTCGCTATTTTTTTTCAGATCAAAAGTTTCCTTATTCTGTGTCAAATTGTATTGAAACGTACAGGTAATATTCCTACCGTTTATTTTACATTGTAAATAACTTCAATTAGTTTTATTTGTATCTTTTTAAGCAAAGTTGTTGTAGGAATGATTGATTTTATCAGAAAAAATAATTTATAATTTTCAATTTGAGTTTCACCATCACAAACTTATTCCCTTACTTCCTTTTCACCAGCACAAACTTGTACCCTAACGTTACTTAAAGCCCTTTACGGATTAAGTTATTTAATCTCTTTTAAGAGCCACAAACTCCGCTCTCCGCTTATGAACAATCTTTCTCTCTTGTAAATGAAAAAAAAACTTCCTCAGCATCCCACGGCGGCAATCGTCGTGAGTGGCTTCGCTCGGGTTTGGCGTGAGAACCGCGCGGTACAAAACATAAACATTGAGCACGCGGTTGCTATGCTGGTTGCTATCGCCCTCCACCCCAAAAACGCTTGATGTGCGGCTTGAGCCGGCATTTTTAGCATCATATGCGCCGCCACAGGAGAGGGGGAGGGTGGTCGAGGGTGGTTAGCAGCCCATCCCACCTCCCACTTCGATGCACGAAAGCGCGGTTCAAAGCCGGCTCGCTCGCGGAAGCCATGGGAGAGCGATAAACACTCATCGCTCTCGTGTTGGTTAGCTCTCCCAACAACGGGTGATGCAGAGGAGCATAACTGGTTTTCGTGTGCATTGCAACATGATTTACAATAGTTTTTAATGCAAACAAAAACTGAGTGTAAATTTAAAATTTAAAAATTAAAATAAAATTGAAGGTAAAAATGCAAATTAATTCTCATTAAAACATCTCGATAAATTGCCATTCAAATCCAACTCGAAAAACATATCTCTCTCTTCCGCTTCTCTCGTCGCTCACGCTGCTCTGGGGTGGCTCATTCCGGGGTGGACGACGCCGCGTGCGTCGTTCCGTGCAGCATACGAATGCTCCCACCGGCAGGCAGCAGCAGCAGGTTTTAGTTCAACTTCATCAGCCGCCCGGGAAGGATCCTGCGGTGCCGTTCGACGTACGTTTCCCACGCGAAAGCCGCGACACGGAATCGCGGAAATCATCATCCCTTTGCAGGTGCTGGGATTTGGCGCGCACCGTACACCGTGTGCGGTGTTTTGTGTTTTGTGGGTGTGTTTGTGTGTTTTTTTTTTGTTTGCAGTGTGTCGGTTGCAGTGTGTAGTTTGGAAATAAAAAAAATAACAACAAAAAAGAAAATAAGCGAGCCATAATTTCGAAACACAAACGCGCGTGGCGCCCCGGTTCCGGAACGGTTTGCTAAAATTGCAGCACATGTCATGTCCATTACCGAACCAGAAGCCGTCCTGCTGTGTTGGGTGAAGAAAAACGAAGTGAAATTTGACTGACGGGGGAGTGAAGTATAGGTTGCTTCGAAATCGAAATTGTGTTCGGCGAAGCTCGAGTGGTTGGTTGGATATGGCCCACAGGATACGCTCTCCACTGCATGATTGCATGTTTTCCACCTTCGGCGGGAAGCTTCCGGTGGAAGCTTTGCATGAGGTTGCAAGTTGTCTGTTTTTTTCCCGTGTCCATCCGCTTCCGTTCACCGGCCTGAAGGCAAGAAAAAGTGCTGTTCGTGTGGTCGTGATTGTTGTTCGATTCATCAATGTTTGTGCGCGCTAAATTGAACGGAATCGGAATCACACGCTGGCCCAATCACAACCCCTTGCCCCTCCCCCTCACCTCCGGGAGGAACAAACCCCGCGAATAGAAAAAGTCAGTCAGTGGGGCAAGAAAATTAGCTTCCTTCCCTGTGAAGCCTTATTCTCGCACGTTCACAACGTCATGATTGCAGCGTGTTTACATTCGTCCTGGGATTTGTTTGTGTGTGTGTCTGTGTGTATGGAGGGGTTTCTCACCCCCGCCGTTACACACCATGCTCGGAAAAGACATGATTCTTAGGCCGGTTTTTTCTGCTGACGGGGAAAATCGCTTTTCCCCCCGTGGTGTGTTACACAAAAAAAAAAAACAGTGAACTAACACACTCGCGCGCCTCCTAATCAAATCGTTCCGTAGAAAAGGGAGAAATCTGTAACGTGCAATGGTCTGTGAAACAAAGGCCTTCCCTGCTCGGTTGATTTCCCTTCCCTCCTACCCCGACTGCAAAATCTAATCAGGCCCGAATTTTTCCGCCCGTTGTATCAAAATGTAAACGTGATACAAGGTTTACCGGCTTTTCCGGGGGGGGGGGGGGGGGGGTTGGCTGGGTGGAAATTAATTAGAGCCACACACACACACACGCACGCACTCTCACTCACGAGCGTTCGAGCACGCGCGCGGTGGAGGAAAATCGAGTGAGGAAAATTCTCATCATCCGTCGTTCGCCTTCCCCACCGGTGGGTTATTTGATTTCACTTTTTTAATGCTACTCCCAGTCTGATGCTATTTCCGACACGAGATTGATAGAAATCTGTGCGTGTGCGGGAGAAAAAGAGCAACAACCAAAAAAAAATCAAACACCCAACACCGAGTAAAGGTCATAAAGGCTTGGTCACTTCTTTTCACTTCGAACGGCTTCGAATTACATTATGATTCATTTCGATTTTTGCGTCGTCGCCGGTGCGTGCGTGTGTGTTTGTGTGCCATGAGCGACACGGCGAAAAAAAGAAGAAATCTAAAATAAGCGAAAACGATCGGTGGCAGTTTCGTTTTAAGATTTATAGATTTTTGTTTTGTTTTGTGCGTTTCGCTCTCGTTATGAGTGGGAAATTCATTGCACTCAATCGGTTTTTCGCGCCTTATTTCGGTGCGTGTGCGACGGTTAGGTGAATCGAAAAAAAAACCGCGAGCGGCGAAAGTGTAATCGATGACGGAAATATAGCTCGAGTGTTTTTTTTTTGTGTCGCTTTTGGTTGTGAAAAATCGACAAAAATCGTAAAAGACCGGCAAGGCAGTGTGATTTGAATGCAGGTGTGAAGGTGCATTTGTTTTTGTGAAGGTGTGTGTGTTCGTGTGCGTGTTTTGATGTGTTATCCTATAAATTGTTCTAATTTTTTATAGCGTAAACGTTGTGCTTATCTAAAAAAAAATATCCACCAGAAAAGTGATTTCCTAACATAGTGGTCAGTAAAACAAAAAAAAGGAGCTCCCATCCGGTTCGAAACCCTAATTGGATTGGATTAAGCAAAAGAAAAAAATAAAAAATAAATAAAACATCGCACGTGTGATTCGCACTAAGGGCCCGCCGCTTCAGCGTCAGCACCAGAAGAAAGAGGCAGCGCAGCCTCCATCGTTCCGGGCGGTTGTGCTCCACGTGGCCCAGCCTGGTATCGGGCAGATAACGAGCGCTTTGTTTTTCTCCGCGGCAAGCTAGGAGGGTGGCAACGCAGCAACGGACGGCGGAAGTGCATCGTAAATGCTGCAATGAAGTAAGTAGCCGGCGACACTAATCTGACAAATCGCTTACTAAAGGAAATATAGCGTTCAGGAGAGGAAAGCAGGCAGTGGGAGAGAGGGAGAGAGATGGAGATGTGAAAGCTAGTGGGCTGTGTGCATGTAAAAAAGAGTCAACAAAAAAAAAAACGCAAGCCAAGCCACACCGTCAAACGATCCATCGTTTTTAGCATCGACCCAGCAATCGAGAGCACCCGAAGAGCGTGGCAATTTATTTCGGGAGAAGACCAAACAAAAAAATCTTCCAATTTTTCCACCTACACCCGCTGGAGTGTGTCCAGCCGCCGGTTTCGGTTGTTTTCCTTTCGCGGTGATGCCAAAATGAAAGCAAAATGTTTGGGGCACAGCCGGCTCCCGGTGGGAGGTGGAGAGCATAATGCGATTACGTGGGAGTTTGTTTTTTTTTTGCGCCCAACGTAGCCCCTTTGCAGCATGCGCCGCACCCACAGTGGACGGATGCAACCGCGATGCCAAAGGATGCGCTGCTGGCTTTTTTGCTGTTGTTTTTATTTTTTTTTTGGGACTAACGTTCATCTTCACTTTCGATCGACGGGTTCCGGGGAAGGGAGTGGAGCTGGTTGATTGGCGATTTAGCGTGAATTTAACGTGTCGGGTGATTATTAAAACCGATTGAAACGATAAACCGATTACTGAACTTCGTCCCGAATGGTTTTCCTATTTACAATTTAATATTGCACACAAAAAATTGGGCAACGGAAAGTATTCTTTTTTTTTGTTTCAGCGTGTAAAATAAATCGTCAAAAATATGCAACAGCAAAATAAAAATGCTAAAATATTCCTTCTTGGTAGCAGAAGGAAAAATTCCTCCCAGGAAACATCGCGTCGATTGCTTTCGAATTTAAATAAAAACTTCACGATCGAAGTAAACGTTTCAGATTTTGCAGCGCCATCTGTCGGTGGGTATATTTACTATTTGATCGATAATTTGTTTAAATTTGAAACAATTGAATTTATTCAATGTTGTTAGGAATGAAGCCTGAAATCATTAGCTTATATGATGTAAAATGGATCAATACAAGAGAGGTTCATGGAAAAGCAGATTTGGGGGTAACATTTGTTGTCGTATACTGTAAGTTACTATTTCAAATAGCGGTTGATATGTTTTTATTTTTAGTTGTTTTGTATTTATCATTATGCGATGAACTAACACACTTTTCCGTCCATTTCAAATGTTGATAGTATGAACTACTGTTTAAAACTTCTGTTTATCATTCTGCAAAGCTGCTCCGGACGCTTTGCTTGAAATAGTATCCAATTATTCAACCCTGATCTATCTCTGGCAGGAAAAATTTCTCAACAAAACGCAAACTATTTCAAATTCTTTATGCTTTCACCGCACGAGAAGATGGTTAGAATTCCATGTATTTTTTTGCTTTCGTCCTTCCTCTCACAGACAAATAGCCAACTCGTGCAAGAAACTCAAAGTGAGCCATTTATCATCGCGTGAGGGGACCCACTACTGCTCGTCTGCGGTTCGTTGGTTGAATGTTTTCATTTGCAAATAGCGACGAAGCAGTGAAGTGCTTCGTCGGAGAATTCATTTCTTTCTGCACTAATCACGCCGATAGTGTAAACTTCACACTCACACTGACTTGCGATAAGTAGACAACGGCAGTGGCCAACGAAAGAAGCGGTGTGAAGTAATTTATCATTCAGTGGCGCCTTTTTACTCACACATATCCTTTCTCTCACTCTTTCTATCGTGTGAACGAGCGGGGACGTTTTTGTTCTTAATCTCCTCGGCACAGGACAGCACAAGGCTTTAGAACACTTATCCTTTAACTGACGCCTTTGGCTCGCAATAAAATGCTATCTCCTTACCCCGGCGCTAATTGCTGAGCAACGAGTTGGTGAGTTTGTCCGGAAAAAGTGAGGAAGGAGCAAAAATGGGCTGATGAGTAGCAAATGAAGGAGGCGAAAAGGGAAAAAACCTAGCGAATGCGACTCAATTGCCGTAAAATTTGTGAAACGATCCAAAAGTTAAATATCACCACCACCACGATCTTCGGTGCGCTTCGCTTCTTCTGTCTTTGCCGACCGGACGACCTTACCATTTGACGTTGACTTTAACTACTCTTTCACGACCAAGGTCGTGGCGTGGGTGGGTGGGAAATGCGCTGGGAAACGCGCCACCGCGAGCACGAACCGAAGGGAAACTTTTCGACTGCTGCTGCATGCGCTCTCTCTCCCTCTCTCCTGCTATCTGGATCGCACTTGAACTTACCGGATGTTTCCCAACCTCAGCAGCAGCATGCGAGACAGGACGGGTTTTGGTTTCCCGCAAGGATGTCGAGCGCACTTTGGCGTCTTCCGTTTTGGACTAGATTTTCGTGGCACTTTGGTGCGCTCTCTCTCGAGGAAGTCTTTACGCGAAGAAATCATGACCGGGTGGGGCAGGAAGAGACTTTCCGTGCGGTGGTCAACCAGTTAGCTGCCAGCTGCCACGCACAGGCCACGCGAACTTCTTTGGTCCGTGAACGAGTTTGACGGCACTCACTGTCAGGAACAATTTTTCTCGCCACGTGGCTTGTTTTTCTTGTTGGAGACACCCGGGGGACGCGTTGGTTCTTGATCGCACGTGACAAAATGTGGGACGAACACATGGGACGGTTCTTGTCGTACCTAAACACGGCACGACGTGCCATCAGAAGGAACCTTCGAGGCTTCGAAACCCACGGAATAGTTCTCCGGGTCGTTGTGGGGAAAAACACGAACCGGGATTGGATAGGAAATGATCTAGGCAAGCGCGTGTAAATTCACTTTAAACAGTACGTTGGATTATGGTCGCTTTTAGTTGGATTAAATTAGTTTCAAATGATGGATATGTTCAATATTTTGTCGCCGGAATTTAATTGTCGAAAAAAAATGTCTAGCATTCAATATCTGAATAAATTTTAGTTTACGAGAAATAACAACATATTTGGTGAATGCTAAGATTATCAAACCATTACAAAAAATGGTGTTTGTGTTATTTCATTTTTTTGTTTAAAAACAATTACTAAAAATAATAAACTATACTGCACAAACTTTCATAATATCATAGCGAAGATCGAAACATGATCATAGCAAAGATGTTCCTCATTGTCACCGATGTTTGTTTTTCTTAACGGGTTAGCTATATAAATCTGAATACTAATATTAAATTTTATGAACAATTTAGGTCTTAAAAAAGTTTTAAATTATCAAACATCATTTACATAAGATTTTTTTAAATGAGCAAAACTAATTTAGAAACACAATTAATTCAGGAAGAAATGGAATACGTTTGTAGTTTCCGTAAACAATTCCTTTCATAAATGGCAAACAGTTTCAAATCTTTTTAACAATTCTTTTCAAACAGTTTATGTCAGTGTGTCAAACAATTTATATCTTTTAAACAAATCCAATCTTTTAATTTGCAAACCTCATGTATCTTTCAAACAAAGTAACAAAGCAGCAAATTTTGTTTTTTTTTTTTTCATCGAAATTTTGACCTCTAAAACGCCCACTGTCCATTCCACCGCGATTCCGTTCCGTCGTACGGGAATGGTAAAACTTTTCCAATCCGCTCGGAGACCATCATCCCATCGGCGTGAGACGCCCCGCCCTTCGGTGACCCTTGCCCTCTTCCTGCCCTTTTTCCCCTCACCCGGATAGATGCATCGTCACCAGATTTTCGCAATTTTCTATTATCGATATCATCGGAGATCATCGCCGGCAAACATTTTGCGCCATTTGCTCCATTTGCTCACATTTTGGACACGCCACATCACGAACCAAACCGCGGAAAGGCATTCGTCGGATGTGTCGACGTGCGATGAGGAACATCAGTGTTTTTTTTTCAGGCTGAACGAACAAAAAAAACTCTTCCATCGCCGTGTCCATCTGCCTCGGTAGCACCGGGTGAAGTAATGTTCTACTTATTTTTGTCTTTTTTTTTCTCCGTCCCCTGGGGCGATCGGTGGTGTGGTTAGTTTTTCCGTGCCGTTTGCACAAACCACACGACACACACTCGCAGATGCGGACGTGGCGCGATGAGATCTTGTTCGCGCCGAGACTCGGAACGGTACGAGATATTGAAAAGTTGACTTACAGATAGATGAGCAGAAAAAGGAACGAATTTTTCAATTTGTGAAAAAGATTTCTCCCACCCACCGGAGGACACGAGCCAGAACGGGCGCCCAAAAGGTGCGTGCCGGGTGCGCCCGGTAGTAGGGTTGGCTTTTGGGTTAGTTTCACCTCGTGCCCGTCTGATCGACCTCTGACCTGGGGTGGGCTTGGGAAAACTCTTTTCCCTCCTGTATTCCTCGCTGCTGGCAACGCGGTTCACGATTGAGTGGATAGTAAAACACCTTCCCGGCGGGTAGACAAACTTGCGAATTGGTTGCGAAACGCTCGCACCGTCGGAAACGCTCATCAATATTGAAATTTTCGTCTCCTCATTTCTACTCGATCCACAAAAGGAGCGCCACGAGCGCGCTTCGAAATCATAGTAATCAGCTCGCGGTGCGGGTGGTGAGGTGGCAGACAGTTCGCCCTCTCCTAGCTACTGTCAAAGACGGGGCGTCTCCATCTATTGCATGATTTTTCCACGCACCAAAGTTCATTCAACTGGGAACTGGGGCTTTGGGGATGAATTGTAAGGATTCGTTACCGGGGCAGGATTCGAATTAGCAGTTCTCGCTAACAGGTGCCTGTCATTGATATGGGAACGAGATTCGTGATGGAAAGTTGAGTGAAAGAGTATCTGTTATCATCTAGATTTTGTCGCGTTACGGTAGATGCGATGTAATTTATTTTTCGATACAAAATATTATTTTTTTTTATAAAAAAAAAAAAACATTTTCGACTCTTGTTTTTGCTAGGCTGTGCATGTTTCCCTTTATTTTGTAAATATTTTCTTCTGTGAATTATTTAATTCATCGTACTCACTTTTTTATCAAATTTTTTTATTTTGCATGTTTGTTCCACAGAAGCCATCAAGTTGGTTTTTAATCTTTTAATGAATCTCGTCAGTTATTTTTGAGTTCAGATTTAAGTATATTTTCTATCTCTTGGTCTCTTCAAACAAGTAAATTTATTTCGCCCGATTTTCGATTTCGATTAAAGTTCTTTACTACGCACGTTTTTCCGTTTCGCTATCAGTGTGTTTGGCTGTGAATTATGTTGTTAAGAAAATCCCAAAGCGCCATCCCCCTTTCACCGAAAGGAAAATCCAATCAAGCCAAGCCTCTTATTACTGGGAACGATACGCACCCCTGTTAGCGAAGAAGTGCTGCCTTCCGATTGCACAGGATGTTCTTTTACACGAGCCGTACGGCACCGTTAGCGGGAGTCCTTCCGGGAAGATTCATGCCGACTATCTGAGCATCTGAATGTTTTATCTTTCCCGGCATAGGTGCCCACAAATTGCTCGATATGGTTTCGCTTTCGGTGTTGTATGTATCAAAACAAACTTAAAGCTGATTAAAATATAAAGCCACTCTTAACGCAGCGTTCGTTGTGGCTCAGAGAAACATTAGAATCGTTTTAAAACACAAAAATAAAAACCCCGAATTGAAAACATGTGCGTTTGAAGAGAAACTTTTTCGAAGAAGCTTACAATAGCACGAGATTTTATTGCCGTTCTGTGTTCGTCCGTAAATGCATCGCTTCACGGAATGTCCAGCCGCGTTCTTTTTCTTACTTCAAGAAGGAGCAGAAAAAAAGCGTTTTATAAATTCCCCGAAATGATTACCAAGCAAGGCATGGCTGAAAAACCACTCCACCCGATGGGGCGAAGAGTGGGTGGTGAACACAAAATCGACCCTAAAGGATAATCCACTTATCCTCCACACGAGGTGTTTCGCCGTCTTTTCGTCTCTTACCGGCTCCATTAGTCGCGTATCGAAGCGTTCGATCGTGTTGGGTTGGTGGTGGTCGGGGCAAAGATTCTCCTGTTTTGGCAGATTAGCGCAAGCGCACCTAATCGGATCATCGGAGGGTACGTACGCCCAGGGTGCTGCTTCTTGCTTCAAGGCGAGCTGGGCTGGGATGGATTGCAACGCGTGACGCAACCGGCTTAGATGAGGGATAGTAAATGGGGCAACGGATTAGTTCGGCTCGAAGCATGTAATATGCTGCAAATTATTCAACACGAGTGCCAGCGGGAGTGTTGAAACTAGGCGAAGGGAGAGGGAGACAAGTATATGGCTGTATCTTTATCTGTAGAAATAGTTGCGAATAGCTCTGTCAGGTTTGGGACTTTATTATTTATTTTCTTAAATTTAGTCGTCGGAACTGACGTGGCACCCAGAAATTACTAAAAGTCAAAAACAAATCAATTTTGACGTTGAAAATTGAGAGCATATACTTTTTGAACAGAACTTTATAAAAATCAATGACAATATATGTACATTGCTTGAGTACGTTCTAAACTACAGGTATTATTGAGCGAATTTTATTTTTATATTCGATTTCGGTAGAAATGAAATACTCAAATATCTCAAGGTGATCGTATAATTGTATTATAGGGAGCATTGAGCGATTTTGAGCAATGTGGTAAAAAATTAAAGTAGTTTTAAAACAACTCAAAATCATATGAATTTATTTTTTATTATAAGCTACGGCTTTGCTGAACATTACTTTAGGCTAACTTTTCAACTTTTCGTTTTATTCACAAAAAAAACTTGTATTAAAGTCTGTATACGATTACTATTTACTTTAGGCACGTTTGGGATTAAATTTCATCTATTCAAAAGAAGCAGATGCTTCTTTTGCGGACTAAATCCTCAAGAGTTATTCACTTTCTGCTTCAAACAGCGCGAGTTTCACGAATTTGTCTGTGAACTTCCAACGAACTGTCGAAGCCGCCGGTAGTTGTTACCGGCAAGAACATTTCCCTTTATTTATCTTCCAAAGAAAGTATCTTTTCAGCGAGCACAATCTCCGTTTAAAGTTTCAGCTTCTAACCGTGAAACAAACGCCGGGCCCCTTTTATTACATTTGCGCTCTCGTTACGGGGATCAGTTGTTGCGATGAAAACACACAGCCGGGAACGGCAAACACAGCTGAGCCGGTGGCTTTGATGCTGTTTTCATTCGCCCGGTGCAGCTGCACTCGGTTCCGTTGGAGGAAAAATATCCAGGGCCGCGAAAAAATTAACGAGCCCACGTTAATAATTGACATGAGTCTCGTTTTTTTTCGGGGCCTTACCGTGGCATTCGGACGCTGTTAGGGGAAGCAAGAAATACAATGCGATAGCACTTTTATTGCTGGTGGATAGCAGCCAAAGCGTAACGGGTCCAAAGCGATGGCAAAAAGGATCTTCCGTAGCTAAGAACGGAAGAAAGTGCTTTGTAGTCAACGCCGCGGTGCTAGACGTGTTTGTTTTCCGGGAAATTTGTCGTGGGCGGCGTCGAAGTAAGTGCTTTTTTCGCGCGCGATTCCTTGCCCAGGAAAGAGGCGAGGGCGCAAGGTCAAAAAGCTGCCAGCGGCTTTGTTGTAGCACGCGTCGGAAGGCAAATAAAACAGAATTTTCACTTAAAATCTGGCATACCGAGAAGCACGCGCACGCTGGCGATGCTGAATTACGCCAAAAGGATGCAAACAGAATGGAGCAAATTCAGTCAGTTTCTGTCAACAAATTGCTTGTTATTTTTTATAGTACGTACAAAGTAATCGACTGGTTTATTTGTTTCAACAGGCATCTTTTGAAATATGTGCGTGTTTTTAATCAGACCTTTAATTGATGGCAAATAAACGTGAACATTGCGCTTCCCTTTTGGTGGTCTTAAACAATAAATATCATCAATTATGGGCAATTTATGAGGCACGTGAGGAAAAGGGCAGTTTTTCATTAAAAAAATATTTCTTTAATAATATAATATTTTGATAATTATTTATCTTTTTCTGTCTTAAAAAAACCAATAGAAAAAAAGGAAACATTGAAATTTAATATAAATTTTTTAAACGATAATCATTGATGAACGATAAATTTTGTGTGTTTTTAAACGATAACTCAGAATTTTCGAACATATTCATCAAATCAAAAACTCAATGTATGAAGTTCGGCTTCAATAAAAAAGGCAATCTCCGGGTGAAAAGCAATTTAAATAACATCGATTTCGGGAACTGTTTCCCCATTCCCCACTCTCTTTTACCACACGTTGCTATGGAAATCCTACACGTACCAAAGCCCGCTTCCATCACGAAAATCACTGCCGAACAATTGTACCAACGCTAGCGAAGTAGCCAGCGCGTTCGTTTCCCATTTCTTTCCCCGGTCCAGAGCCTTCTTGACACTAAAAAAGGCACCAATCGGTTACAACCACCAACGGCGGCGCGGAACACGAGAGAGGTGGCCCGGTAGAACATGTCGATTCATCAAATTAGATTTTATTGCACTGTTAAGCGAAGCGAATGCGACTCATAAAAAAAGCGTCGTACTAGGGTGCCATTTCATTTGATAACACCCAAAATTTGGCCGATCGATTTTCGCTAACGATGGCCACCCGAACACTCCACTAGTTCGGTAAGCGAGACAACCTTCGAACGAGCGCCCGTTCGGTCCCCTGTGTCCCGGCCAAAACGCACTCGGCGGGAAATGTCATTCCAATCATGATGGGTCATAAATGGGCGGGAATTAGGGGGAGGCAGAAAAATGAATATGTCTCCTGCTGAAGACCACCAGCTCGTTCACCGAACGACGAACGTTCCGGGACCGAACGCGCTCCATAAAAAGATGGGGAACATAAAATGATTTGCCAACACACGGCTCGCCTGCTTCCCGTTTTTGGTCCTTCGTACACCGAATTCCGGCGGATGAAATTGTTATTTAATTTTATTTATATACTTACGCGCCTTACTTTTATGTGCTTCTTTCCCTCCTGTCGGGAAACTCGCCGTTGCGAGCGGGAATGTGAAGAAGACAGACTCGTCGGTGTGATTAACTTCCCAAGACAGCTCCAGTGACAAAGGGACCTTTTCTTCATTTGTTATTGCGTTTTTGTTTTCTTCTCTCGTTCGTCTCTCGTCTACGTTTGCCTTTCACCGAGTGGAATTTTGAGCCCTCCGTTGCTTATTACCCTGTTACAGCTCGGTGTGCGGAGGTTTTGTCGGATAACTGCTTTCCTTCAGGGATCAGGGATTCGTCCGTTTATTTCCGGTAACCGTCCATTTTCGCACAATGAGAAGCTTTCAACAGCTTGGCCGCTGCTCGCATCCGCTAGATCCGCTCGTCCCTTCCATTCGGGCGCTCGTTGGAGAAAGGATTTTCCGATTCCGAAATCCTTTTTATGTTGTCTTCCCCGTTGCGTGTCATGGATGCGGTTTGCGGCGAGACATCCCGCGCCCTTCCCGCTGGCTGTCTGTTCCCGATAAAAGCATCCCATTTACGTCCCGTCGGAGTGTGCGTTTGTGGTATTGGAAGGTGATCCGAGCGGACATTGGAACTGTTTGTTTATATTCGATGCCCAAGAGAGGGAGGAGGCGGAGGAGGAGGACGAGAAGGATTCAAATTGATTTTACGGAAAGTTTTTCCCCGGGCCGCCCACGTTTGGCGCTCTTATCTGATGCACATGTAATTTCGTAAATAAAACAACAAAAGCGGAAGGAAACCGTTTTCCTCTCTGTCGGCCGAATAACTCTTTTCAGGTTTTGGGCGGGAAAAAAAGAAGTTTCTCTGTGTGTGAGCGTGGGTTGAAGAGGGAAACAAACACGAGCATCTCCTGGCCGAGGGGGGGAGTTGGAAAAATGTCTATATTTAACCACAAAACCAGTACAACGGTCGAAAAACACTCGATTTGTGCGACCGAAAACGCTTTCATGCCACACTTTTCAATGTCACCGTGGCAGGCGCTGGTCACGTAACGAAGAATGATGTGGAAATTATGCGAGAATTTCTTTCCAAACCGTAATACAACTAAATCACGAGCGCAACGAATGCAACAGGAAGACCGACCCGACTGTGGTTTGCTTTGTTCCTGACGGCCGGGAATATGGCCCGTTTGCTTTTGCTGTCCTGTCGTGCGTTGTGTAAATCACACCCCCACCCCCTCCCCGAGCGGAGGATGCTTTAAGCTTGGTTGCAATTGCAGCCACCACCACCACCACCACGGTTCAAAGCTTCGGTTTCGCTTTGTACGCGACCCGTCCGGACGGACATTCATTTGAATTTCTCATACAGCCAGGTTCGGTTCGTTTTTGGGACGACCGGGATCGTGCCACACGCTCCAAGACACAGTGATACAGCTTGTAATAGCTTAAAAATCCTGCCCATCCATCGTTCATCATCCTCGTCGTCGTCGTTGTCGGACAAATCGTTTGCAACCGAAGACGGTCCCGGGGACGGTCGGCTCATGAATATGTCGTTCTGGTGTTCGATTCTGGTGCACTTTTTAGAAAAATTTCGACATTTCTGGTGCGTGAACGAAAATCCTGCTTTCGATTGCTGTTTGCTGTGCAGTTTCGAAGAAATTGCATACGAAACTGTTGCGAGAAGAGGAAGTTGTGTGTTGCGTTCTTAGGAAGAAACTGATTGTTGAATACTGTCAATTCAATAAGATCAGAACTGGGAAGTAAATGGTATGGACAACAAATTCTTTAACGATCGACATTATGTGGTTTGGATTGCTACCGGTCGGTAGCAATGATTTACACCTGCGTTACTGGATTGTCGGTCGTTTAACAAAATATAATTCTTAAAAATATATAAATTTGCTTAGTTCTGCAGTACAAATTAAAATTCAAGTTCTTGTTAAAAAATAAAAAAACACAGAGGAATCGGATTAAATTAGTTGTTCCGCATCTAAAATTATATCGGTTTTATGGAAAATATTTTACCTAATGAGCGACGGTTAGACGTACAGTTTTCCTTTTTGTCTTGAAACGCTTTATTCGTTTCCTTTAAAACCTAAAATTCTTAAAAATTATTAAATTAGTAAAATGCTATGGTGTAAGATTCAACTGAAATAATGCCAATAAAAATTCATAATATAATATTTTTATTTTAAGCTTGTTTTTCTGCAAATCAACTGCTCGACTCCCGAAACATTCAAATTTTGCGTAAAAGTTATGCAATGTGCATTGAATTTATGCTTTTTGATGGATGCATTATGGCTCGATTAAGATAAAACTTTTACTTATTGGTGACCCATTGGAGATTATCACAAAATGAGGGATAGGAATTTATTTTTCTTATAATATTTTACAAACAACAATAATTGTCACAGCATTTTCGCATAAAAAACCCAAAAGCAAATATTAATAAAAAAAAGAAAAAACTAAGTGAATTTGCGAAGAATTGCGCCGCGATGTTAATTTTTATGGCAAAAAGTGAGCGCAGAGTACAGAGCGGGGCTCCTTGATTTCGGTAACCAATTAACCCACGCGCAGAGCTTAACATCTTCCCACACTCACACTAAAATATGTAAAAAAAATACACAAACTTCATTCCACGCCAAAACTTTGCTTTCCACCGAAATGTTCACATTGAGCGAAATATTCATCACAAAACCGCAAAACGAAAATAAAACAACAACCAACGACGAGAGAGCAGAAACCGCATCCGATTTAGATCCACGCTGCTTTTCGCGCACACTCAGGGCTGCGGCCACTCATCGAACCCCGAAAAAGTCGAAAGTTTTTCGGTTTTCTCGTCGTGGTGAGGTGAAGAAGAAAAGCCTCGGGACGAGCGGAAAAAAAATTCGGCATCCTGGGGTGCGTACTTCAAAACGCCGGTACATCTTCACGGGTTTCGCTGCATGTAATAATCATCACCGTGTGGTTACACGATGCGAACTTCGCGTCTGTAATTCCATGTAACCAGGTTGCGAAATTCTGTTCCACCGTTTTCTCTCTACACCGCCGAACGGGGACGTGTCTCGTAATTCCGCGCAAAATGTAGTATTTATTCCTCCTTTTTTTTTTGGCAACGGAGAGCTGCAAGAGGTTGAAAAACGCACCGCTTAGTGGAGGATTTAAAATGAAAACGAGTCGTGTGTGTGTGTGCGCGCGCTCGCTGGTGAGAAAGTTTTCCCATTTTCGTTCACTGCCAATCGAACCGTGCTGTTGACGAGCAAGGCCCTGGCAAGGTCGGGACGGATGAAGGATTTTCTTGCTGCGTTTTGCGCTAGCAACAACTTTCCCACTTGTTTTCGCCCGGTTGCCACGTGGATCACACACTCCGCCTGCTGCGAGCGGATAAATCGTTTTTCATCATGCCCTGTGTCAAAAATCGCGTCTCTTTACAAAGACCCAAAACCCTTACGTTTTTGTGTGTTTTGTGTCGGCTGTTTTTTTTTGTTGTTGTGCGAAAACGCACATGTGAGGAAAGGATTTCAACGATATCGTACATTTTCGAAATTTCAACGACATCGGCTCGGGAGAAGGGAAAAAGGGTTCGCAACTAGTGGAATCGGAGTGAACGAGCCAGCTTTTGCTTGCCTGGTGGTGAAACGAATCTCGCATTAATCTCCTCCCGGGCTCGTCTTACTTCAAAAGCCGGCTCGGTTGGAAAAGTAAACTGACGCGTTTTAATGATTTTCGCAACCGTTTTTCGGTTCGGTATAATCCACCGCCGCCCTCCGAACAAACTGCTCCCGAGCAGACCGGCGATTCCTCCCGATCCGTCTGTCACTTGTTTTGTGTAGCAGAGACGAATACGAAGCGCCTTTTTTTATGGTGCACGTTCGTCTTCGAGCGAGCAAAGCGTAAAAGCTCTGAAGCACCCATCAAAGCCAACAACCATTTGCTACATTGTGTGACGACGCGTCGAAAGGAACGTCCACCGGGAGCTAAGGGTCTTACCAGGAAAGAGAGAGAAAGAGACAGAAAAGAGAGTGAGAGAGCAGGTGATGCGACTAGTCGCAAATGGTAATTCAAATCGATGTTGAACTATGCTTACATATGGATTAGGCTGGCATTGGTTCGTCGGTGTCGGGTTGGGTTGCGACGGGTGCAGAAGAAAATTTCGAGGGTTTCCCACCGCTCGCACCTCCTCCCGAGTGGATATGTGTGCTCGGAGCCGCAATATTGCAGTTGGCAGATGCTTTTTTACGGGTGCGCAAACATTGAATCTTCGGTAAATATTGCTGTCTGGTGGGAGGATTAGAAATGGACGAATTTTTCTGTATGACCGAGTGCTGCGGCACGATGAGCTTCTTTCGGAGTGCGATAAAACACATGCCGGGTTCGGATGATTGACGTGAAACGATCCATGGAGTCGTATAAAATTACTCGATTGACAACGATTCTCGAAAGAAGTCATTCACATTTTGTCAACTATAGGTGGTTTGTTACACTTTTATGGAAGCTTAAAGAGCTTTAATAGACCTCTTCAAATATAGTATCGCACTAAATACAAAAACGCTATTTTTTCAATTGCTTGAAATAGGCTCAACAAATATGCAGTTCTGTATAAGTATTAAATAAACCTACAAGTAGGATGAGATATTTTTCCATCTGTTAATCATCTTAATCATCTTTCTACGTTCTTTTCAAGCAAATGTATGTTTAATATTATTATTATTTTTTATTTTTATGTAAATTTTCCTATTTTGTAGAAAAATTTAGTTTGTTGTTTAAAAATATTTTACCGTTTACTGTGGTAGATATTTTTGATCATGATGATTAATTTTGATTACGATATTTTTATAACCAATTCATGTTTCAATGTTTCTTCATTCAACTCTGTTGACCTTTTACCTTAACAAAGTTTAATTATTATTAAATGTAAGATCCGTTTGGATATTCGAGTTCGCCACATTTCCATGATAAAGCCACAAAACTGAATAGTTAAAAAAAAATTCCCTCACCTTCAATCCAAATCACAATTTACAATTTCTGCTCTCTCAACACCGTGGTCGAAATTAGTACTTAAAAATGCCTTCCTTACGATGGTTTGCATACTTTATTTTTCTTCTTTTTGGCACGCCGAATTTACCTACCACCTTCGAGATAAAGAAGCAGATATCCTTGCTTCCTCCAGCAGGTGGAACACCTTGAGTTTGGGCTCTTATCTTGAAAACCCGATCCTAATGCATCCACGGACAATATTGGCTGCCGCACACCGTGCATGGCCCACCAGCTGCTCATTCCGTTCCGCTGCGAATTAACCCTTCTCGACTCGGACCGACACGGGCCACCGGAATATTACCATAAAACCGAAACCCCGAAGAACTTCGCACCGAAGCTGCATTAAAAACGGCCCTCCGAGCGAAGAGCCGCAAACGTGTGGTTAATTGAAAAACAAAATTAAATAAGTAAACAGACGAAACCGACCGCCGGGAGGGAGATACTGCGTGGGGTGTTTAGAGGGTCGGCCAGTTTCTTGGTGTGTGGACGACACTCACCTACAACGGCAGATTCGTTTCGTTTTGGGTCTCTGGCGAATCCGTGCTTCCTGTTTGCGCTAAGCAAACGTCCCTGCGCCAATGAGAAGCTCCTTCTCATTTCACATTTTCGGAGGACATTTTTATCGGTGTGTGTGTGTGTGAGTGTGTATTTAGTTTCAACTAAAAGATTGTGTGTGTTTTTCCACTAAAGCGTCGAGATGTTGCGGCTGACCCGAGAAGCTATCCCCACAAAAAGGGAAGGGGTATGAGAGAGAGCGAAAGGGACCCGAAGAGGCATCTCATCTGCAATCGGAATGACTTTTCACCACGGCGCGATGGGAAAGGGAGAAGGGATCGAACCCGCTTCTAGCAGGGGGTAAGCACAGCACACGGGGAATAAATTAATTGAAGTCTAAAACCATTCCGCTGTTTCGGTCATTATGCAAAATTCACGACTCTCGTGGGAATGATTAAATGGTAGACGAAAGACCCGTGTCCTGCTGCGGGCAGCCAGCGTCCGGAATGTCCTTTTCCGGATGAGCTGCGCCGATCCCGAAAGCCAGCCGGCGTGTCGGCGAGTTCTCTGCCCGGAATGGAGGTCACGGGAACGGACGAACGGATGAAGAATGGCCATTATTATATAAAAGGAATTGAGTGTTCTTCGGGCGACACCCGACCGACCTCTCTGCCGTCATTTTTGTTATTTTTTCCTGGGCTTTTTTATTATTCAAAAAATTCAAAACGGACTATCGGGATGGGGAGATCATTTCAAAGGGAAAGTGCAGGGAAAGTAAAATACGGTAGGCACGTAGTTGCAGCAGAAACACATACACCCAGCGGCGGAAGTCTCCATGCTGTTCAACAATATTAATAAATGTCACCATCAAGTGGAGGGCGACCTCTTCAACTTCATCGTTGAAAATCTCCCATCCCCGATGGGCTGGCATGCTTGCGATGTCTCGATCGTCGTCGTCGTCGTCGTCGAAGCGTTAAATATGATCCCGGATCTGCTAGAGCCCTGCAGA
Source organism: Anopheles farauti (assembly GCA_000473445.2). Taxonomy (NCBI): domain Eukaryota; kingdom Metazoa; phylum Arthropoda; class Insecta; order Diptera; family Culicidae; genus Anopheles; species Anopheles farauti. The sequence continues at coordinate 12,925,756 of KI915041.1, forward strand.
AGCAGTGAAACTCGCGAAAAGTTTCCTCCAAAGTGTGTGTGTATGTATTTTTTTTTGCTTCGCATACGCCACCCATTTCATTCGGGAAGGCGGCGAATCGTGAACAGCATAATAAATGTCCACCCTGGCGCGGGGTGGTACACGATACAGAGCGGGAACAATCTGGATCCTTCGTTTCGTTCGATAGGACGCGGAAGGATGAACATTTTTTAGCACAATTTTCGAGAAACATACCGTTTTTTTTTTTCGCTTGGAAAAAGGCATGCAAAAGCTATGATCTCAATGGCCTTTCGGCGCTCTGGTTTGAGGTTCCCGATAGGTGTTCGATTCGTTCGAGTGCACCGTTTTTTTTTTTTTGTATGCTTTGAACGGCCGTTGCAACCCGGAGGCATCCGAAATGACTCAATCAATTTGGCACGGTTCGTTTGCGTTATTTACAACCGTGTGCAAAATACGGACGGACACTGTAAAGCGATGCCATTCACCTGAGGGAAACATTGCACATGTATCGGAGAACATTGTTTTGGTCTTTTAAATTGGACAGGTAGAAAATATGGATAAAAAGGGACTAGTTTCCTGAAGCTTGTTATTTTTCTTTTAAGTACATATTTTCCTTATCATATAAATGAAAATACATATTTTTCTTTAAATGATGCAATGCGAAACAAAAATAAAAAAAATAATCAAAATGAAAATAATCATCGCTCATTTTTGGACGATATTAAAGCAAACAGAAATAATTTGCATTGAAATCGAAATTTATTACATGATTTTTATGAGTATAATGAAATCTTTACAAATGAATGAAACATCAATCAAACATGGAAAATACGAACGTAAGGGATGTTTTTTTATTAACATTTTTATGTTTTTAAAAGCATGCCAGAAAAGTTTTCAGAACTGGTTTGCCCACATAAAAGATTATATGATTGAATGATTACAGAAATCGTGTTTTTCACTAGCGAATTTTAACGCGGCTTGTAACTTTTGATTTCAATCGAATGTTTTTTTTTTCTCGATCCGTGTATGTGTTGTCATCGATGAAGCGCTCAGATTGGCTCGTTTATTCGTAGTGGCATAGTTTGCTTTGATCAATATTTGCTCATGTTGTGTATGACAAGGTTTTTTTTTCGATACTAAATTATTTTCTACAGTGTAATTCATTTCTTTAAAAAGAATTTTATACTCCAATCGGATCTGAATTCAACCACCATCATCGTCAACACGGTTCAACATCAAACAACCTGCCGCTGCATTTAACCATAAATTCATCTATTTGTTTTCGAAATAAAGCGAACAGGTGTGTGTGTGTGTGTGTGTGTTTGTAGGCGGCATTTGTGCCAAATTTTATCCAGCGGCGTGTCGAATTGAATTGATTTGAGGTTAGGCTAGGTTATTTAACGTCAAGCTTCCCCACTGAAGCGTCCCGAGAACTAAACCGTTCCTATTATTTGCCCGTTATGAACACACAGGCACGCTTGCAACATACTGCTCTAATGCTGCTTTGTTCCATTAATTCGACAGATTAATCAATGGGAGAGTGCGAATGGGAGCGTGTGTTGGTCGCTGTGGTTGGCAAAGTTTACACGCTTCATTTAGTGTGCTACCACCACCGATTCATAATCAAGTAAATGCGGTTGAGCGGTGGTGTGAGTGTTGGAAGGTTGAGCGCGTTAATGTGGATGAGTTCAGCTAGTGTGCCGCGAATTAAGGCACGAATGTGATGGAATTTTATTCAAAATTCCTGTGGTACTAGTTTCATTTTATTGCATTTAAATGTCATTCCAAACTGATCACATGGAATTTGCGATTGAATAGGGATTTATTTTGAAATGAAACGAGTCGATAAAAAAATGATTTAATACCAATTTTCTGTGCTGCGGTGTGCTCGAATCCGATTTTTTTAAATTTATTACACAATTCTATGCTTCCTTAGCAACATTTTCTAGTGGCCCCATTTTAAACCCTGATTGAAACTGAAAGAGTCTATCGAGTTTGTATCATGAAAAATGTGATTAATGGAAATTCTTCCTAGAAAACACCCGTCTGATTAGCTGACCTTTGAAGTAAGGATAATTTAAGTTAACTTTTTTGATATTTCACTTGACTTCTTGCCCGGTTTTAAAGTCTGAGAAATGGGTGAACTAATCAAAAATGATCCGACAAGATTCCGAGGTGGTCGTGTGAAAAGATGCTAGCCAAAACTCATTTACCTTCAATTTCATTAAGACCATAAGTCTGCTGCGTCGTTCGTTCCTACACACCAGAGCTGCTCGAATTGTTGCAGATGGTTTTTTCTAACTTAAAAATTAATTAAAAAAATTAATTAATTAAAATTTATTAGCATACTTCTCACATCGTTTTTCCCGGGCGTCGCTGGTGTTGTATGTTGATCGTGGGATGTGGGTCGCCAACTCCCGCAGGCAATAGCGCTTCCCTTCACGAGCCAGCATCATTCGTAGGCGCCATATTGACAGTTTTAATCAGGCCCGACTTATCAATTATCGCCATCGCGTCTCCCCCACCCAGTCTGTGTTGTTATTTCCTTCGATGACTTCCGTTCGCTTGGCATTCGGCGACGAGAGCGAGCGTCGTATGGGCAGGAGATCGCGGTGCTGGTTTCTACGGAGCATTAAATTAGTGAAGGTTGGATTTTTTTATTTTTCCTGGAACAATTTTCTTCATGAAACGACAAAATTTGAAGAAGAGATTCAATAATTGGTTGAAACATAGGAAATAATTTGAGGTCCAGTGAACGAGCCAATAAAGTCGTTGGTGATGGTTTATTTTTTGATTATTATTTAGAGGCTTACTTTGGATTTGGTACTTGATTACTTTCAATGAAGCATCATGTTATACGGCTTTAAATAATTCCTCTTGTGAGTTTATTTCTTAGATCAAGTCTAGTCTATTCTAATTGAATTAATAGTAAAACAAAAAATCCTCAACTCGTATTGAGCACCTTTCAAAGTTGAAATTGACATGTCGATGCCGTTTGGTTCTGAAGTAATTGTGAAATTAATAAAACTTTCAACATTTTGAGTTGCAGATGTGACTACCTTTGTTGATTTCAAGATGGTAAAAATAATTTTAAAAAAAACATCTATAATTGTTGTGGCACTGTTTGAAATTATACTCCAGTTTAATCTCACCGACGTTTTGTGGCATAACTTTTCCAATAAATGTGCACAATTAATAGTCCATAAAATGCAAAAAATCTCTCTTTCTGTTTCGCTTGCCTTGCAACGGAATGTCTCCCGGTCGTTAAAACAATAATTCCCCTCGACAAGTTTCGTGCGCACTTGTTTCTGGCAGGCAAAACAGGCTGCCAAAACTTGTCCATTTTACGGCTCATTTAGCAATCCAATCAGTGGCGAACCGCGCAAGCCTTATCATGCAACCAGCCACGGTACGCCCGGGAATCGAACCCCTCCTCCCGGTGCAGAAGTCAAACGGTCGAATAAATCCTGCACCCCAAACAAGACGAGCGATAATTATCAAAAACACTCACACACACACACACACACACACACACACACACACACACACACACACACACACACACACACACACACACACACACACACACACACACACA
>KI915041.1:12929453-13033000 GCA_000473445.2 Anopheles farauti
CACACACACACACACACACACACACACACACACACACACACACACACACACACACACACACACACACACACACACACACACACACACACACTACTCTTTCCATTTCGAGTCGCGCGGACGTCCCGAAAGACGGGAGACAAAGTTTTCCGGCACCAAAAACCATGCTGCTGTTGCTGCTGCGCCCGAGGGAGGTTCGGTGAAGGTTCGGCGGCCGCGGGAAAGTGGGAGACAACAAACAAGTCGTCAAAACGAGTGTAAGAGTGTCAAACGCTTGATCCCCTCGTGACACTGTTGGGATGAAGGTTCTTTAGAAGATCGTTTCTAGATCAGGGTTAGTGAGTGAAGTGCGATTACAAGAGCGCGAGGGCCAATTTCGTTGTCACTTGTCGCGTTGCCAAGGGCGCGGTTAAGGGTTAATGAGACGACACTGGGGCGAAACACTTTAGGAGGAAGTGATTTCTTTTCGACACATACCCAAACACTGATAGCGAGCCGAATTTAATTCATTTCATGGTCGGGATTAGTTTTTTTTCGGGATTAGTTCTACAGGCGCCCATGGCGCCACACGAGGATGATGGCGTCTGTCAGACAGAGTAAATCCCTCCCGTTCTTGAAACTTCTCAGAGCAATCTTCAAAATACAGGTTGTGAAACTGGGTGCGAAACATTTAAAGCTGTCTTGTCAAGTCTTTTTAGAAATCACAGGCGATTTGAATTACTAGTTGGAGGACATATGCGCCTTCGTCTTAGTGGCAATAACCGATGGTGCAAGGTAAAGTTTCGGAATCATTTACATGATGCGATTCCGTGTTCGTGATTAACAGTGGCTTGGATGGAGTCGACTTTAAAGCAGATATTTTATATGCAAAATAGAACCAAACAAACCAACTTTCGGTTCAGCGGATAATCAAACGAAATGGTATAAGTGTTGTTAAAATTAGACAATTTTAATCTTCTATTTTCGAATGAATTTTGTTTCACTTCACAACCGACAGATAAGGCAAACAATTGCGTAAGATTTGCCTGGGAATATTTTCGTGAAAAAAGGGATAAATATTATGATTTATTAATTTAAACGAAGTATTAATATGTTTCGAACTCGTTGCCGATTTGACTCAAGTTTGTAGAAGTTCAATATTCAAACATTTCTCCATAATTCACTCGTAAGTGCCGGAGCGAACGTGTCAACAGCGTGTTCATTTGCAATTGGAAAATTAAAAAGCAAAAAAGACCTAAAACCGATCGGCAAACAAGAGCAACACGATGACTCGATTAGTTATTTAATGTCAAACGGTGTTTCGAAAGCTATCAATTTTTCTTCAACAAACGAACGTTTAGAAAATCTCCAACCTCCAGATGCGCGGAAGCGACAAACCTAGCGCTGACATCTCTTCGCACCAATAAAAAGAAGCAAACGAAACGCTTTTATGGTCACCACCGGACCCGCTCGCATGCTGCGGCATTCAAACCGTGCGGAAAGCAACCTTTGAAAGTAACCATCATATACAAGGCGCACACTCACACATCATCATCATCCTGCCCCGTGCCGTATGGAAACGCATAAAAACAGGCCGCACCGCCCTTATCTTTATCTCCATCAGCGCCGTTTTGTCTTTTATTTTTTCAAAACGTTTTTCTGCCCGGTTTGGCGATGGAACGAAACGTGATCATATCTCAGCGGTGTATCACTTTTTTCGGTATTCGTTTGCGTAGGTTTTTTTTTGTTGTTGTTGCTGTAGATGGCGTTAAACCGACGAACGAATGGACGGGAGACCGTACCGTACCGTATATCATTTACATTCGCCCGTGGATGAATTCGCCCTTAAAAAGCGAAACCGTAAAGAAACCCTCCGGCCACGGTGGAACCGATTTTAGATGTGACAGAATCCGTGACTCCAGCGGTCCAGCCCGGCGTCCAAGTGTGCGGCTCTCTCGCGGGATGTTTCGCTACTATTTATAGCCAGAATAAAGTACACCCGAATCCACGGCGATACACACCATACTCAGGAAGACCCGGCAAGACGCGATCATCTGCTGGTTTTAATGCTCCCAAATAATCGCGGATCGTGGAGACACACGCCGTTCTGACTCGCGCCGTTGGTGTGCGTTTTTGTGCCAAAACCCGTTTTCGCATGCTGGTGTGTCCGGCTGCTTAATCTTGCCCACCGCGCAGCTGACCGGTCTTGTGTGTGTGTGTGTGTTGGGCGGTCTAATGTTTTATTGGATAATAAATTATGCTTCTGCCGAGCGGCGGACTCGAGCGCGCGCGCGCGCGTTTGTGGTACCGTTTTGTAGCTACCACACGGGAGAAACCGGATCGGATGATGATGCTGCTGTTGCTGCATGGAATGATTGAAATGCGCCGATTTGACCCTACAAACCCTCCCATCCTTCCCCTCCTCATATGATCGGCTTACGTTCGTGCGTCTTGAGAAATGGTTTTCTAATTAAAATTGTGATCCAGGCGGCTGGGCTAGGCTGGCCGCCTTTAGGGGGTGGGATTTTTCAGCGCCACACGTGCATGATGAATGTGAAGCGAGCGTGTTAACACGCGGGTTGAGCTGCGTTAAGCAAATCCTGTTTTATTGCTTCTCCCTTAATTTGTTGACGATGGTGTAACCTCTAATGGGTTGGACGATCGTATTCTAATAACTAAGAAGTGCGTGGGTTTTTGTTCACGATTGGGACTAGGAATCACTTTTTAGTTTTGTTCTCTATTTTAGTTCTTAGATTTATGAAAATCTTTATGTTGCTGCTTTATTATTATTTAAAAGTTTTTTTATACGTTGTGCAGTTTTTTAGTATTTTTTAGTTTAAATTATAAATTATAATTTTAGTTAACCCTACAAGGGTTGCCTCCTCAGTTTCAAAAACTTATTAAGTATTTTTTTATGATTAAATTTTCTAGGATTTTCTTCCAAAAACATGCAGATTTCCTCAGTTCCAAAAACCTGCAGATTATCTACGAAATTTCGGGAAAATTGACCAGGATTTGTATTCTTACCATTTGCACCCTTGCTTCAAGTCGAATGCGTTCATTTTCAAACCCATATTCTTGATCTGAGCTGTGAAAAATAATTAAAGAACGATAAAAATAAACATTGAAATCCACCCTCAACACTGATTGGAATGCATAAAAGCTCCTGGCATGCTTTTTGTTAATTCCTAGCAGATTAATTTGCACTATAAAGCTCCACAATGCTCTTGAAGTCACCTAATTCATCGTGATTTTAATTTTTATTATTAATTTGAATTATTCCGGTTTTTTGATCGGTTGTTTTTACTTAAATTAATTCACGATTTGGTGCAACTTTTATCAATTGCAGTTTTTTGTTAATTGCACGGCTCCTCAAGTGATAGGCCTCCTGTGGTCATTTCAAGTGCATAAAAAATTAAAATATTGCTATCCTTAGATTTCACCCCTTGTAGCTATTATTATTCCACATATTATTCCACTAGTTGCATATTTGATCAACACTAAATCATTCCCACGGCCAAAGGTTACGATGCTCCGATCTCTCGATTACCCCACCAACCCGCAGGCTTCGAGCGTTTCTAATTGAACGTGCCACTCAAGTGTCTTCCGGCTCGGAACTATCGCTAATAGCGTCCCATTCTGCCACCATCCATTCATGCATAAGATCTGAGCAAACTCGAACTCGAACTCGAGCGCGAGCATGCATTTCATTCATTATTTACCGATCTCTTGCCAGAAGACGTTGCAACTCGTTTCATCTTGTGTCTCGACCCTTTCCACCCTCCTCCCTCCCTCTCACACCCCACAATGCACAAGAATGTCAGCGAAATCATACCAATCTTCCTGCTGGTTGTCTCCTGCTTATGCGGCCCAAGCTGGGACCAATGCAGGCTGGAATAAAATTAGCAGGCGCCAAGCGGACCGATCCACGACCGACCTCCGGCCTTCGTGTTTCTCGAACTTCCGATGACTAATGAAACAACGCGAACGGCATAAATTCACCGCAAATGACGTGTGTGTGTGTGTGTTTGTGCCAGTGGGGGGAGTGAGAGAGAGATGGAGAGATAGAAAGAGAGACCAAAAGCGATAAGCAAAAGCATCTGCTGCTGCTGCTGCTGCCGGCTAATCCTTAGCCCAGAAGTTAGGTACGACAAGCGCAAATGCCGGAATTAAATCGCGACGATAACCTCTCGCGGAACTCGAACAACTCCATTCACAAATTGGAGCTCACGCAGGGCGGGATGGGAGGTTATCAGGCGCGCCCCGTGTTGTTGTTGGTTCGGTTGCGCTGGGTGATCTCATTGGGCCGTCGGTTTCTGCTGCGTGCGGTTTACTGTCGCCACATTGTACTTGCGGCGCGCTTAGATGACTCCCTTGTTAAACTAAGCTGATAAATTGAAACGCATCTCGCGCGCCCGGTTTTGGTTGTGGCATTTGCTGATATGTACTGTTCTCCGCACTGTTGTGGGGAAGTTTGCGAGTGCGAATGGAGATTGTTTCCCCGTTCTATGCTGCTGAAGCCGTGATGGAGCAGTAGACCATCGTTAGTGATCGGTTTACTGACACAAATATTTGCATATTGATCAGTTAACGATCAACGGTGCATGCACTGTGGTATTTTTTTTTATTGACATGATCATGGACTTCAATTTATATCATTTAATTCAAATATTCTTTATAACAGAACTCATTTATTGCATAGTCTAGAATGTATGTATTAACAGGTTTCTTGGGTGTATTTTCTCCAATTTTGAAATCATATTTATTGTTTTAAAACGTTTTTTTTATTCATCAAACATTTGGCTAAGTTAAGAATAAAATTCGATATTTTTACAAATTAGAAATTTGATTCTGCAGTTAAAATGTTTTTCTTGATGCAATTTTATCGATTGTCTAATATTAATTTAAATCGATTGTTCAATGCCATTCTAAATTTTAAAATTTCTTTAAAAAATTACCCTTTTCGTATTTTTGGTAATCTCCACGACGGTAGTATGCAAATTTATGTACTTGTTTTTTTGCATCTTTGCGTTCCTCTTTGCCTTGATTCGCAAACGTTTGTGAAGATTATAAATTCACTATAAGAAGTATCTAATTTTCTAATTTGACAATCACAAGCCGTGATGAATTTGAGTTATTTTCTTCTTTTTTGATCATCTCGCAAACTAAAACCAAGAAATGGGATTGAAGAAAAAAAACTGGAAATAAAATAGTCTCCACTCGTGTTTGTATAACGTATGTCTCTCGTTGTGCTTACAAGATCCTTTCGCATGCCCGTCAACAAATCCCCATTTATGAAATAAATCAACAAACAACAGCACAAAACTGCTCACAGACCGTAAAAACCGAACCCCCTTTAAACCACATCGACCCCACTCGGCATCCTTTGCTGTGGTTTTTTTTAAACCCCACCCCGGAATTCCAACACTCACGCACACAAGTGGCACATTTTTCGGTCAATTTCATGTCACACTCTCATTTTTCTTCCGCCTCTTGCCCTCCGCACAAACAATCTTTTCTGAGAAAAAATACCCGAAATCATCCGATCAAGGATCAGAGGATCGTAATGCAACACATGGTGCGGTGCTTTTCATTGCATCCACCCGATAAGCTGCCAGGGGAGGGAGAATTTGGTACAATCCGATGAAAAATCGGCACCTCAAGATAAGCCAAATGAAATGTGTGCGTGCGGAGAAGAAAAAGCCACATAAATAAAAAGCCTCCACTGTCTGTGCGGAAGGTTGTTGGAAGCCCGTTTAGACGCATGAAACCCGAAACCAGCGACGGTTTACGGCGCTCGTTTCTAAGCCCGAAGTCAAAATGGCAAATGGCAAATGATGAAGACTGAGACAGTGAAGGCGGCCACAGCGAAGACCGTACGCCATGAATGCTAATGCCGAGCGATGTGAATCATGCGTTTTACGTTGCTGGGCTCGAGCTACATTCTTTCTCGTCGAGGCGCGTCTTACATCAAATCACGCGCTGCCGTACCGCGCTTGGTGAGAAGAAGCTAGATTTGATTTTTCTGTTGATTTTTTTCCCCATTCCATTCACCTCAATCACATCTGTGAGTGGGCGTTGTGTTGCGATGGCGTGTTGCGTTTGCATATCGCTCTATCGGAGGGAAGATGCAGTTCACCACCAGCGCTGTTTGGGAAGATGGCAATCGAAATGGAATCGCAAAAGCACAAAGGGGCAGCCCGCCGCACGTCATAAAACGATGGAAGCGAATTTTGGTTTATGCCAATTCGAATGTGTATTCGCTGCGCGGTTGTAAATGTTTGCTATTTGTTTTTCGCTTTCCGGCTGGATAAATTGAATTCTCATCCGAGAACCACGGCTTTTAGTATGTTTTTTTTAATGCTCCAAAGATTCTATCACAAAAGGATGTGAAATATCTTTTCTGTGATTTGATTTTTTTGGTTCTGACGCTCTGAATTGCATTTTACCAAGAAGCGAGATGAAGTTGTTTCGTTGTGAAAATTCCACCGTTTGGCTCGACAACACAAAAAAAGTAAATTAAAATAACAAAAATATTCCCCATTCTATTAAAGCGAAACGTAATCACTTTCGAATTGATTTATCAAGATTCCGAATGTTTTTTTTCCAAATGCTTTGCGTTGAGATTTTTGATTAGCTGTTTTATAGCCATATCTTCGGAACAGGTTTACGGAACGATTAGGCTCCAGTTTTGGGGAAGCCTTTGATTGTCCGCAGAAGCACCACCACCATCATCATCGGCGTGTGTTTTATGGCAGCTAACAGCTCGTTTTCATGATGCGTTTTTATTTCCTTCACCTTCCCGCCGCCCCCTATGGAGTGGATTTACACGAATCCATCCCACTTGTCATTTCCGAGAGATATTCTTCGCATATTTCATCTCCGGTCATCGGGCCAGGTTCCATGCTGGGTTTTTTTTTTATGGAACGCACGCGACCCCGCAATCTATTTTCTGACGTTTAATGAAGCATGATATTCGCTGATATTCTTCTGTTTCATGTTGCATCATAAGGCGAGGGGGTTCATTTCGTATCAGAATCTGAAACAGGATACGTTGGACGGAATTTATTAAAATTTGAAATTTAAATCGAAATGCATAAATTTCACTAGTGATGGTTTCGTGGATTCGTATTTATATTCAATCTAGAACTCATTTTCGATTAATTTTTCGAAATGAAATTCATTTATTTCATTTGTGCACAATATTTAGCATAATTTTCGTTTATAAATATCATTAAAGAGATTTGCTAGTTTTTATTGGGTTTCTTTACTTATGTTTCCATCTACACAACAGACAAGTTTGTGACGTTGATTTTTTAATGTTTGTTTTATTACTAAGAATTATCAGAAGAACGAACAAACGTTCGATGTATTAATTGTTTGTATATTTAATTTGTCTAATTGTAGTATCATTTGAATCTCTTTTTTTATTTTTATAAAAAAAAACTATTCGAATAAGTTAATTTCGTTAAACTGTTAATAAGCTGGATATTTTTGAAGATTGTGTTTGAGTTTATTTACAGGTTTTCAATAGAAATCTCTAAACAATACCAAAATTGCAGACCGACAAAGAAAATCAACCAGAAAATCAACTAATTCTAAATATGAAAATTATGTTGCAGCGCCATCTGTAGGGAAAAAGTGCTATGTTATTTAAATATCTCATCCAGTTAATGATACTCATTACTACGAATTATGCGCTAAGCTGACACAACAAACATCCTGCTTCCTTCCTAAGAAAGTATCACCTATGTAAATGAAGGATCACTCCTTGGTTTGGCTTCAAACCACTAGGATGTTCTTTGAACTCACTGTCTTACCAAACCGGAATGCAATTATTCTTCCACCGTCTCTCGTACGTTGGCTTTTGAGGTCACGTCGAACAAGATCCGATGAAAGTACATATAGACACCCACACACTCCCACAACCGCGACAAAATCCACTCATTAGCGAAACGGGTGCAAGCCCTGTTTTCACAGCCATTTTAATTGAGCAGTAACATGATCTTTCGCCCGTACCGAGCTGTCGAACGAAAAACAACCACAAAACGCTCCACAAACGACGACGGTGACGCCAAAATATCGAGTGCACTTTGTCATTTTAACCCCTCGCGTGCATGTGCATCCGTGCAGTCGTGTCGGGTGCTAAACTTAAAATTAAGTGAAAATATTGAGTTTGAGGTGTTTTTTTTAAGCCACGCACACGCGAACCATTGGATCGTTGCACATGAAACCCAATGGTGGGGAAATAAATAATCACTGCCAGCGAGCGTATGGCTCAATTTTCTTGCTCTCCCTGCTCCGCGGTTGATTTATGGACATGTTCGACGAATTCGGAGTCGATTTTTGGTGATTTTTCACCTCAGAAATTTCAGTGGCGAAAGAAAAAAAACACACACACACAAACGCATGTATCGGGTCCCATAAATTCCCTCCACAAACAGTTAGTTTCACACACACACACACACACACACACACACACACACACACACACACACACACAGAACGTCACCAACACCGGCTGATCGATCGATGCGTTCATCATTTATAACGAGCAACTTGCCTCTTCCCTTCTACACGTGCGCCAACAAGGGACACGGTGTTCACAACCTGTCATCGATACGTCTGATTTTTTATTTTTTGTTTTTTTGTCGCTCTTCACTCAAGTTTTACGATCCATTTTTGATCCGGTGCTGTGTATGAGTGTGTGTGTTTTTTTTAACTGCACCGAAGAAAGTGCTACATCCGCTAGGGACGCCAGAGGAGGGACGCTTTAAGTGCAGGAAAGAAATCCAATTTATTGGTCTATTGTTTACTTACCGTTTTGAACCCCTTTTTGGGTCCGACCGGGAACGCGCTCGGGCGTTGGATCGTCCGCAAGTATGTTGTCTTTTCATTATTTTGGTTCGGTTTGTTCTTGGAAATTATCGAAGTTTGTTTTTAATTTATTTACACATTCGTTACCTTTACATGTATTTAGTTTTGGTTAAGTTGGATTATGTATCTTTGTTTTTTAATTATTTTATTGTATGATTATGATTTATATTTTGATTTGTTCATCACATTTGTTACCTTCGTTGTACATTTTAGTTTTCATTTGCAATCCAATTAAAAAAAATTGTGTTTGCAAAATGTATTTTATCACGAGAAAAAGTTTTTGCTATAAGAAATTGTATTTAATAGTTTTATGTAATTTTTGTTATTTGTATATAATTTCATAATAATCTCTTCGTGTTGTATGCAATTACCACCGTATCGTAGCTGAAAATATTTTTTTTGTTAATTTAAAAATTAATTTTCTATAAAATAACACATTACTCCTATTAAAATACCTTTTTTTTGGTGCTTACTTTGCATGCGAACCCATTTTGGGCTCAAAAATCGCATTACTTACCCAGTGAACTTAGGTCGTAAACATTCTAATAGCACGTACGGCTGTCCAACCAAAACCGAACATTCATTCGTTTAAAATCGTAACATGATTGCCACTGGACGTGATAAATCTTCACTCTTAACCCTCACTCGGATTCGCTTCTGTTCGAAAGCGCCGATGGCTTGGGCTTCCTCTCAAGTCCGACCATTGTTCCATTGGGAGGGCCCGAATAAACCACTTCCTTTCATGCGGTGGCCCTCTTGTTGAGTGTTGAATTTCGGCAATTCGCACTTATGATGGTCGGCGAGAAGGCCTCACGGATCACTGCCAAGGCGCGTCTGTTGCACCAATTGGGCAGGCAATTAAGACGGTGGGCAATTTGTCGTGATTTGTAGCACTTCGGTGCATTGTGTTTCGGTCGGTGATTGCACTCCTGTTGCATTCTAATCGATTGCCTTTTGGGAGTTGTTTGAAGGTGTGTTCAAGGATGGGAATTTTTCGTCGTCCCGTTCGCTGCTGTTCGAGCGTTGTAGCTCCCACTAATCGCTTCTTAATCGGATTGGAATGATTTCGGTTGGAGTTGTGCTGCACTTTTCGTTCCGATCGTTGGAACGAAACACTGTTGTGCGCGAAACACTTGATGTGTGAGAATAGAGAGGAAAAAACAAGCCTCCCCGATTGTGTTCGTCAGCTGCCAGCCAGAATTCCTCCCCGAAGCAGCACTTGGATGATCGGCATACACTCAACAAATTCAAACATTCGATGATGGATGACGAATCGGTCGTTGGCGAGAAGCTGCTGCCGTCTGGGTGTTTCGCTTCTTCCCACCATCAGTCGTGTTTTGCTTGCTTTTTGGAAAAGGTAAACTTTTTGCGCCCAACACCCAATTCATGACAGAGGCCAGGGACTGGGAGTGCTTTTTTATTTTGGATTTCTTTCCTCCTCATCTTACGTAGCTCCTTTTTTCTTCGAGCGTCACTTGGCCCGGGATGCACATGCGGTTTGCGCACGCTAATGACGCCGGTTTGTTGCATCTTGACACCGTTTGGAAGGCGTTTCGGGGAAGCGAATCGTTTGCCAGACACTTCCTTGTTTTCATGTGCAGCCACCATGTTGATGTAACGGCTCGAATGTGCGCTTGCATTTGCATGTTTGATGCATTTTGCCATCAAAATGTGTGGTGGGTGCAAAATGTATGGAACCGGTTTCTATAGCAGGTATTATTGTTACGAAGAGTTTGAGCATTTCGCAAAAAGAGGAAAGAATTTAACACCTTTCGACTAATGCCATTGCTGATTTAATGTGTACAAAGCAATTTTTTGATAATTGGAATAAAAATGCACATAAAATTTTTTTTGAAATATATTCACGATATGTTCTTGTGATATTGGAGTTTTCAATTTCACGAACTATCTTTCGCGCCTTTCTGTTTGCAACTGTTTACTCAATAGTTATTTCGAGTACAATTCATAATTCGTGCAGCTATCTATTTCTAGCAGTTGGCGTCAAGGATGTTTATGCCTATGATTGAATTCTTAGTAGTTATCGATGTAATTCCCATTAATTCTAACAATGTTTCTAATTTATTTAAACATGTCTCGCGTGTGAGACACAACAGGCTGAGGTTATTTTTGTGTAAATGAATCAAAAACATGTACTAAAATCAATCGTACCATTCCAAAGTTATAGATGACATTTATTTTATCTTTTTCTGAGAACAAATTTATTCGAAACCCATACTTATTAATCGCTCTTTTGTTTTGATGTACGCTCCACCAAATTATTTCGAAGTTCGCTGCCAACGGCAAGCTACTGATTTTTTTTAAGCAGAAGCTTTCTTGGACACCCGCTCGTTCACTCGTAAAATTCATGAGCTTCCCATCAACGGCATTATTATTGCTCATAAATCATTTTACAGTTGACGCGTGCGATGCTTTCTTTCACGTGCCAACGTCTCTAAACAGCGAGCACAGCACACGCCCCAAGCCCCGAACATGAATCGCATCGTCAAAAAAAAAACTAAACATCATCCTCCTCCACCCCGTTTCGACGGCCTTTTGGAACCGTTTTCCTTCCCGTCGCTTGCAGCGAAAACAAACCGGCAAAATTTAATTTTGTCATCCACGCGCTTGGGAACGCTCAATTTGTTCCGAAGCGCTCAATGGACCAATCACGAAAAGTCCAAAAATCAACACAACACACTCCGAAAGCAGCAGCAGCACGTCCCATCCGAGCAGAAATCACGCAAACGCGCTCGCTCGCTGGCTATTAATGCAAATCACAAAATGTTGCGATCAGTCACGAACGGCGGACGGTTTCATGCAAAACTTTCCGTACCGGGCGCCTTTTCCGCCCGCTGGACTCTCCACGGGACGTGGAGAGGAGATGGGTAACACTTCAATCAGCTAAATAAATTTCAATCACGAAATGCAACTAATAATCCTCTCCCGGCGTTTCGGCGCAGCGATTAACGTACGACACCAATGATTGAAATGGTTGCCGAAGGGAGGACAAGTGTTGCATGGTTGGGTTCTGCCTTTTGTTTTTTTTTTGTTAAGAACAAACATTCCACAAATCCCCGGCCGGTTGGAGGTGCATCGAGCTCTCCACCATATCGTGTTCGTTCGGTTTATGTTGTCTTGTATCTTGTTTTATTGCTCGAAAACAATAGAACAACAAGGGATGGGCAATTATTTTATCGCTTCCAGCATGAATTGACGTTTGTTTGTGGGTTTGCGCTGTGTACATCATGCGCGGCTTCAATTTTGGTACGATGCACTCCACAGTTCTGCACGTTTAAAAACCCACGTCACACGTCAATAAATCACCTCGAGGGGATTCGGGCGCGCTCACACACATACACGTGGTCGATCGGGATCGAGTTGATTGCCGATGAGTCAGCGCTGACAGGAAGCTCTGGTGGAAGCACTTGGGTTTGTGCGAAAGCATGTCGAGGACACTGGAAATAATCGCTCAATAATGAGTGATGATACACACTGCTTGACGTGGGAGTCAATTGAAGGACGGTTTATTTATTTCGTTTTTTTTTTAACAAAGCAACCATCAAAGAACGGCTTCCAACGCAACGCCTAGATTATCTTACCCAAAATAAACATGGCATAAATTAATCACAAGTAGGCGCTTCCTAAGAACAGATTGATTTCATTTTCTTCGGAAGTTCCCATCGCTCCGTTTGGTTCAGAAGGTGCCGGCTTAAATTTACCAAATATGCAAAATTCATACGGTTGTTATCAGTCCGAATATGCACGCGGCAGCAGCAAACATGGGGCATTAGCGTCAATGTTTCCGTTGCGAGATAACCTAAGCTATCTCGTGTGTGCGTGAACTTGCTTTTCTGTTTGCTGGTGTAATGGATTTTAGACAAATGGATTCTTCGACAGATGACGATGGGTTTGGGGTTAATGGGAAAGGTCTTCAGGCAGACAAAATGAAAGTCGGCGTTTCTTAGAAAAATAAATATGGTTTTTCTTGTATTATACTTCATGTATGATTATTTCCTGTTTTCGGCGCCAGCGTGTTAAAATCGTTGATAGAGTTCTGCAGAAATACTGCTGGTTCGCTGAGTACATACTACAGCAAAGAAAAAGATCGATTTCTGTTGAAGTCTATCAAGTATTTTTAAAATGCTTTCGATTCAAAGGAAACAGTCGAAAACAGTCGATCGCCAAGTTCAAACGAATTCCAACATGCGTTTCATCATTCAAGTACAAAGGAGTAAAATCGAATACAACATAGTTATCTGCTGTAAAAAAATATCAAAATTAAGAATATTTATTTACTGAATGCATTTAAACAAATCTAAAACGTAACATAAATCAACCCTTCTTGACCGATTATTTAATCAAGATAGAATTTTCAATTCACCCAAGTTATTTCAATTGTCTTAGATCAACACGAGATCCTTTTTGTTGAAAAGTGAATAAATGAGAATATTAATTTTGTACAAAAAAAATAAAATAAAATGTGTAGTATTATTAAATTTTGTGAAAAACATTTGATTCGTCATAACATAAAAGTGAGGAAAAACGTATTGTTTCTCATGAAAGATTGGGAGATAACTTACATGACATATCACCGAAATAGTTACAATGCAAAAGTATTTCATTATTTCAGTACACTTCACAAACCGATCGCTGGCTGAAAGCCCGGTTCATTCGCTCGTAAAACGCAAGCTCCAACTATCCCGTCTAAAACCTGCTTCGCAGCGTGCAGCAACCCCTCATTTATCACACGCTTAATCCGGCGTAACGGGTTCATCTAGTTGCCATCGTTTCCTGGGCCGCAGTTTATAATGCGAATCAAGCGCTAATGGGATCCCACTTAGCACCGGGTTCGGTGGATTGTTAACGGAAATACAATAATTTCCGCTCCTTAACAGACTCCACCAGACTCCGTGTGGTGGGAGGTGGGAGTGGCGAAGGGTGCAAAAATTGACAAATTTCGTCGCCACGCCACGACAACGCCAACCTAAATGGGGAAGGGGAACATCTGAGTAACGACCTAAAGACATTGTCTGCCGGAAAGCGCTGACCGGTGAAGAATTTGTGAAAGGTTAGAGGGACAGAATAATGTTGCTTCTGCTTCATTCCAGTCGGTCAAAAGCGGACGACACGCTCTGCCTGTTTGCGGTTGAAAAACATAAACAATCATAAACGATAATAATGATATACTCGGTGAGTTCATTTATGCTAACGCACGCACACCGGGCCGAACGGTGCGAACGCCGCCCCTAAATGTCTGCAGCACGCATCACGCGACACACGCTCGCTCATCCTTTGCACAAGACGACTTTATCCAAACGAGAGAAAGAGAGAGAGAGAGCGGAAAATCCCTGGATAACCGGCTGACCGGTTTATCCTTTTCCATGCGTGTCAGGTGAACCACCCCACCCGGCCCGGTGTAGTGTCAACCGTTCGCCAGCGCACGTTAATAAGACCCTCGTTCCGTGAACCGCTCGCACGCGCACGCGTTCGTCTGAAAGGTAGACAACACGCGCGTCACCAGAGAGCTGCGGCATGATTTATGGGTCCACGTGGGCCGTGTTATCCGCACTCGCTGGGAAGGATTTGTCCAGGTTGTGGAAATTAAGACATGCTTACCACAACACGCGCGGGACGGGACGTGCGGTGGTTTCATTGTTCGCATGCCGTGGCAGGTGAAACGCAAATGAGCGTAAATTAAGCGATGCTTCACTCGTACCCGTCGTCCGCATCGTCGAGTAAGTCTCCGTGGAGAACGCGCGTGAAGTTATCGAGCTGTGTGGGCTTACGTTCCGGTGGTTGAATGTCACACGGATTAGATGACACGCAGCCGCAGCCGCTGTTAATGGGGTACTATTTACTACCGCGTCATGGATCGCATCACGAGCGACCGGATGGGAACCGCAGCGGGGCTCGAAGTGATTAGGAAGATCCATTCTCTTATTGAGTAATCTTATCCCGGCGTCGTAATCCATTACCGTGGAAATATTTCCACCCCAATGTACGAAACGCCTTTGTTCTCGTTACCATTGTCTTCGACAGGCGCCCTAAACCTAACGAAAGCCCTCCTCCTTAACTCCAATCAATCGTCATCTTCCAAATGGCATGATCAATGGTTTGATGATCCTCTACCATCAATAGCGAAAACACTACGCCGAAGAATGATGCGTAGATGCGTATCAACCGAGCGCCTGGCCTCGTTCCAGAACGACATTTAGCGCGTACGAATAAAACCGTCACTTTATTGCGGCAATCGCTCTCTCACACGGAAAGCGAAAGCGTCTGCGGTTAAGATAATAGCCCGCTGATGGACCACCCACTGGCTAATAGGCATGGTGCGATTGTATTCATACTTGGTGGTGCGCTTACAAAGTGTTTATTAAATACACACAGATGACCTTCGCACGGGGAGCGTGCTCGTTTTAAACACGAGTTCGTCGGAGCAACTCCGCAAGCTAACTAGATTTGTTTAATGGGATTAATCAATCGGATTAATGGAATGATTGGATGGAATCCTCTGCAAAAAACGTTTAAATGTTCACTTGATTTTCATAAAAAACAAACATTCGCTGTTGGACGACAGAGAATTAAGAGTAAGTTGAATTACAATTATCTGGAAATAACAATTCTGCAGTTGATATTAAAGTGACTTTTATTCCGATGGGCTAGCTCTTGAATATGATTCAATAGTAAAGATTTACTATTACCTCGCATTAGACATGTGTTTCAGTATGTGATACTTATTTTATTATTTTGTTTTTAGAAGGTTTAGCAAAGTGATCTTAAATAAAAATAGCTATACAAAATTTTATTTATGATTTTGTCTGTGTTTTAATATTGTGCTAATGATTGTTAATTTTAATTTTTGTTTTATATGCTTTTAGTTTTGTTTTCAAATGCTATCTTACATGTTTATACGCTTGTTGTACTGATTTGTTATGGTTATTTGTCTCTGAATTTGTTGCATTTATTCCATTCCTCTGCTTACGTATCTTCAAGTTTAGTTTTTATTTCTATATTTTTATCATTATGTAACCGAACTTTTTGTAGTTGTTGTGGACGAATTTATTATAACGTTTCCTTTTTTTGTGTTTTTGTTGAATGGTTAGGTTTTCTTATTTACCTTTTTCATAAAACATGTTGTTTTCGTAATTACGTTCATCGTTTCATTTGTTTTTTTTGCAATGTATCTCTATCCATCGCTTCAGTTCATCGTTCAAACGGGTTTGTCCACCACTCAGGATAGCAATTAACCTTACCGACCGAAGAGGAAGCACTGCGTGCCACACACACACACACACGCGAGCGAAAAAAATCCCTGCTTAAAGCCATAATATGGACACACTCCACCCCATCTCATCGCTCGAGTGCTCTACCCGCTTTTGTTTTATGAGCACACCGATAAACAATCGATTCAGGAAAGCTGTTTGTGGAGCAGCGCGACGCGAGGAGCAGCAGCGGACACCGGCAGCTAAAGTTCACTCGTCAATTAACACCGATTTTCGGCATTTTAACAAGTTTACGCAGCACTTTGGCTGACAGTTCGTCAATCGATCCTTGCAAGTGCCGGCACCAGCTTCGCACACATGCCAGCATATGCCAAACGCGAAGTGCTGCAAGTAAAATGATATTGCTGACACACTTGCCACGGCTGCAAGCCACAGGCTACCCACCGTGGCAGTTGTTCCCTTTCTTGTCGCTCTCTTCACGAAAGCGACACAATCGAACGCAAGCAAAACCGACAGCGGATGGAACGCTAGGAATACGCCGACACTTCCGGTTTTCCCGATAGAAAAAAGCTTATTGATTCCAATTAAAAATCTGTCAGTATGCCGAGCAGTGTGCAGACTCCGTCGCTGGTGGCCAAAGTAGTGGTGTCTCATTTCCACGATCGTGTGGAGTATCGAATTGCACGACTTCACCGCGCACCGTGATTGATCGCTGACGCTGATGGCGGCAAACATCACGTCACATGTGTCGAATTTTCGATCCCAGTATCACCCGCGAGCTGGCTGGCAGTATTATGCTTGCCAGTGACAGCTCGACGAAGAGTAGACAGTTAATAGTGCTCTCGTGCTCCTGTCTCGCACCCGGGGAAGAGGGCTTATCCATTGTTGTACCCTTCCTCGCTTCCACGAGCAGCCGTGGTTCGTGGAGGGAAAGATATATTTGACGTTGTGTGGAGGGGAGAGAGACACCTCTCTAAGCGTTTCGTCCGACTGTTTCGATCGCAAACAGTTGCGATTGTCATTTTAGTGCGCGGTGCAGGAACGCGGGTGGAGGGGGAGAGAGAAATCGGAAACAAATGTCACCGATCGAAGCGTCAAACAACGTGGATGTGGAAGAGGTCAGTACGTTGTGTTCGAAGCTAATGGTTATCTGGTGTAATGTTTACCTTCGAACATAAAACCCTGTTCGTGCTGAACGAGGTTTCGTATCGGATTTCTGCGTTGCATTTCCACGTCACAATGTGTTCATACAACTTTTTTTGAATAATGTCAACCAACACTCTTTTCTATTTGTCTGCTTTTGTGCTGAAGTGTTTCGAATCGATTGTTTATTTCTTTTTATAATTTAATTCATAAACATTCCATTTATTAGCCCCGTGTTTCATAGTATTTTCAGGTTATTGACAATTTTGCCTAAAAGCTTTTAGTGTTATATTCTTTTAAATCATTTTGTTACGGCCGTCCTCCTCACAAAATCCATTTCCGTCCTATCAAAGCAAGAATTGTTTTTTACCTTCAGATCCATTCTTCTGCGAGATTCTTCTATATTTTAGCTCCCACCGGAAATAAGCTGTAAAGCTTATCATTTCCTTTTAAACACTCTTTTTAAGAGACTAAAAGCTGGCTGTGTCACAATCCGGGAAAACCTAAAAACGTTTTTTTTCTTCATTATAAAAAATACGTTACGTGCAAAATACAAACAAAACCCATTTGTACAAAACTTAAATATCTTGCATTTCTAAAAATATTTATTGAAAATTTAAATCTCCTGCTGTTTTTTTATTTTCCTGTTAATATCGTTTAACACAATTCTACTGCCAAATATTCTGCTTTTCGTCGCAGCTTCATTGCAAGTTCCATTTCATTACTAAACGTAAAAACACGCTCATTTTACCTTCCCAGCAAACCAAACTTTCGGAACTGCATCAATAAGCCGTCGTAGAAAGCGAAATGATAATCCCCATTTACCAGACAAACTTTTGCCGCTCGCAATCATTAAACTGCTGGTTTTATAGTCTCTCGAACTTATACTCACTATCACGCCGGTCTCACTCTTTCTCCCCAAACAACGGTCCAATCAGTCAAAAGTCGATCAAAAGCCATCGGAGAGGAACGCGGTGGAAACGCCAAAGCTCATAATCGCGCATAAATCATGCTGCTTTTCGTGCCTTCCTCCAGGCCGTCGGCTAGTGTTTAACTTTCGTAAACAAACCCTCCGTCTTGGGGGGGGGGGGAGGATGTGCTCCTGCCGCGTTTAGCTTTGAAGGTGAACTGTGACCACCTGTCGCGATGGGTTCCGTCGTGGGGAAGGCTATATAAAAAAAAGACAAACGACGACGATAGAAAAGCGCACACCGTTGGATTAGTGATTGTCAAGTTGGTCTTTCTCGCTCGCGGCGGTATGTTTGGAAGCGATGGACACCTAAGTAGGTGCGATCATCATCTGTCTCCGGTGTGAGAGGGTGTTTTTTTTTGCCGCCCTTCCAGGCGACTGCTTTGGGTAAATATTTCATCTTCCACGGCTCAGAGTTTGCAGAGGCGTGGGTAAAAGTCGGTCAAACGCATCGATATGCTCGGTGAGTCTATGCTCAACACTGCGAGTGGGGTTATTTATGTGCATCTTCGTCTGCAATTTGGACCCCAGGAAAGCGACGTGCGAAAGAACGTACGTCACCCAACTCAGCGGTGTCTTCGGGTGGTGTGACTTAATGCACCATTACACACGATCCCGCACTCGTTTGGAGAACGAACGCTCGTGAAAGGAGGAACGCTGGGAAATAACGACTCAAGAACGAGAGTTCTTCTCAAGCCACTCCGGAGTCCGGAGATGGGGGTAAGTGTCATAAGAGGGATCCGATGTGGCATAAAAAACCCCCATAAACGGCATGCAAAAAAAACCCGGGGAAAAAAATCTTAAATCTCATTCAAGAATCACACTTCGCCCTTCGCACTCTTGAAGAGTCTTTTCTCAGCCGACCTCGAAAACCAGAAACGAATGATTTACGCTCGGGCAGGACGAGGGAGAAGCGACTCGATGTTGCTCACTTCCAGCGACCTATTAATGGCTAAGAAGTGGGTCTCGCAAGAAATTGTTCTCAGCCACTCGCTGCTGGTTTTGCGCCAGTAGCAACTCCGTTTTGCCAGATGTGATTTTAGTGACGCTTGCTTCACGCACTAGAACGAAGCAACGAAGCAGGGTGAAGAACGCGTCTGCTCTTCTTGACGCCTTTTAATTGCGAGAAACGAGAACAAGAACGAGGGAGGTCAATGTTGGCTGACGGTGTGATTACAATCTTTGATGCTAATCTCAATCGTTCGGCAGCATTTAGCGTGTGATTGTGGGGGCTAATTGAGTTGATAGATAGTAATATTAAAAAAAGTCAATTAATAAAGTAAATTGTTGGATGGACCTTGATTAAAATGAAAGAATATGAAAATTAAATGTTTTTTATTTGTTTGATTTTAATTTCAATTTTCTATTGCTAAATTTCCAAACGAAATGATTTTTTGTTCATCAAACGTTGTTGAATTGAATTCATGACGCGTTTAATTTCCCACAAATATTTTTCTCCTAATATTTGAGAGTATTTTGGATCCATAAGCTATTTTCATTGTTTGAAAAACAATTTGTTTGTTGCAAATAAAAAAATAACAATCAAGATATTTACAACGTCTCCTTTAAGAATATTATTTAGCTAAATGTATGCATTGATTTTTCTTAATGTCTGAGAACAATTTCAATCACAGAAATAATGGAAAACTTTGCAAGCTGAAGTTTTAAAATACAAATTATGTAGCTTAAACCATACATTTGTTTATTCTGCGAGTTTCTCGTGCATGCAAAAATAATACCCCCATTATAATCCGTTCGAACGTCGTTCACTTATGCTTCGATTACAACCAATCGAGCCCTCGTCCATTTTCGACATCAACGCCCGTACCTGAAAGAAGCATAACACACAGAAAGACAAACAAAAAAAGCACACACAAACATCCAGCCAGACTCAGCGCAGGAGTTTAAGCTCCATGAAACGTGTGGACGGGTAAACTTTTCCGTCAAATATTTACGAGTAAAAGGCTCGAAAAAAACCCCCTCCGAACGGCGAATTTTTCGTTCCGGTAACGAGGAAAGGCAGGGGGGATGGGGAGGATTTCCGCTCGTGAATCATATTCTCGTTAGGGATGCGAATCAAAAAGAGAAGAAAAAAAAACGCCGAAGGAAAGAACGCCGCTATCTAATCGGTCGGCTAACGTGAAGTAAATTGATTTTCTTTCTTGTTATTAAATCCTTTCATTGTGTTGATGTCTTGCTTTTTTCGTTCCTCCCTCTGCTGATGTTGCTTTCACTTTTGTTTTTCGTGTTCATTCAATTAGAAAGTGAAAAAGTTTTATCCTCCTTCTTACCCTTCTTCCGGAAAAGCTTTTAAGACTAACTTTTGCAACATTTTTATACGATCTGATCATGCTTCTCTGTCCCGGTTGCACATGTCGTTCGAACTTGTTCTCTTTATTCAGACATTCCATTCGCTTATCTACTATGATCGGCTGCTTTTGGCAGAGTAATCTTTTCGATCGTTTAAGTGTTACTATTTTTGCTATTCTAGCTACCAGATAGAGGCAAAAATTAAATGCTCTATTTCCCGATCGTTGCTCTAATTACATTTCTCAATCTCCCTACCTACCAAAGGGTAGATAACAGCTAAAATTGAAAAAAGAGGTTATCTGGAAGATTTGAATTGTTTCGGAAACGGTGGACGGAGAAAAAAAAAACTAAAAAAAACATGCTTATTTAGTACGTATTGCTTTTCCATGCCTTCCATTTGTTCCAAGGAGGATTATGATGTATAGCAACACATACAATGCAAACCATCTGACCACAATGCGTGTCCAATTTCCACATACCATTAGTACCGGTAATAATCCAATATGGGTCGACAAACAAACAGCCATAAACGAACTTGGATAAACAAACAAAAAAAACCCACAAAAATCGGAAATACACTCCCCGGTTGAATGCAGTTCGGGAGGTAATACCTACTTTTTGTGGGTTTCTTTACCAAACTAACGATCTGGGTGCAGCTTATCCGAAGCACCCTCCAAACCCAAAAATAAACCAATGATTTTCCAACCGTATGTAGGATGTTACAAAAATTCAACCTAACCTTTTTTTTTTGTTGGAAGAGATGGCCCCGACCTATTTGTTCTCACTCTCTCTATCTCTGAGTGACCTTTACTTCACCGAGTGCAAGGTGCAGTTCCACCAGCAGCTGTAACTACCGAAGCAGGAGGATAAATCAATAAATATTCAATTATTCAAAGCGCTCCGCCAGGCAAACAATGCTCTCGAAACAAAATGCTACCGCGGGCGGTTTCTCGTGCGAGGGGAGGGTGTTTCGAATGCAGCCAGTGGATAGAATTGGCAAAAGAAAACAAAACAAGCCACCGAATGCTCAATCGAACCCGAACGCCAATGATATTAACCGAACGAGGGCAGGGGATTTTGCTTTGGATTTTTAGAGTTGGTGCATTTGATGGAAACTCGAGGGGAAAGAGGAACGTTTTTATATCATTTTTAACTGCCATTTACTGTCCGCCCACTGCTTTATACCCTTCTCTCCGTTTGTATGGGCATTTGGTAATGCGAGCCATTTAGGAAGGGTGAGCGAATGATTTGCGTACAACCAGAAAGCACGGCACGAACCACAAAATCGTCACAAGAGTCGCTGGCCACAGCAGCGGAGAGAGAAAAAAAACATAAAATGCCACCTGCAATGCAACAACTCCCCCGTGGGAGGTTTATTAGCATAGTTCCGAGGCCAGAATTGGGATTGGACGGGGCCAGAATTGTGCGGAAGCGATAAAACCCAGAGAGGACCACCCCGTCGCGGTCGCTTTGGGAGCATGGAATGCAGTAAAGTGGCGTGTGGTGTTTGAATTGGAATCTTATCATGTTTGATTGCGATAAAGATGCAAGATAGACGACATTTAGACATGTTATTCTATTTGCTTTGGAAGGAAGGGATAATTTGATAATTGTATAACTAATTTGGATAATAATTAGGTCAGTTTGTTAAGCGATGCATTAAAATACAATAAATTTTTCAGCAAACGGTTTATAGTGCTTAGGAAAAAATTAAATCGTTTAAAACGAAAAAAGTTTCATAAAACAGAACAATATAATTATAAAATAATAAACAAAAAAATAGAAATAAATATGATTAACAAATATAATAAAATGAAAAAATCACTCCCAAGAGTGAAACATTCAAAATCAAAGTTTTTCTAAACAGTTTTTTCTAAGCAGAAGACACAGTAAACATTTTAAATAGACAAAGAAATATTTTATGAAGGTAATTAAAGCAAAGAAACAAGCAGAGAATATTTGAAAACATAAAATATGAATGATATAAAATTGAAAAGTATAGTTCAGTTATATAATGAGCATTATCATATCATACTTAGGCCAACTAGAAAACAAAATACATTTTATACGTTTGTTTGAATATAAATCGAATCATTATTACTAAAAAAATATGTTTGGTTCAGTTTTTAATTTTAGAAATGAAAAAACTCATAACTCTTATTAAAAACTGCATATTTACAAACTGTTTCATAATATTTGAAAAAATCGGTTACAAAATAGTATAAAATGTAACAATGTAATAAAAACAGTCATATTTCCGGAACGGAAACCCCCCTCTCTGCTTTCATTAATCGGTCTTGGCAGATGAAAGAAATGCCCTGCTCCGCGCAACGCTGAGTAATTCGGTGAACGCACACAGCTTTGGCCGATTCATCTCCCGTTCCACCCCATTCTGCAGCACGCGACCTCCCTAGTGATGAGTGATGAGTTTATTTTAAAAAACTACCATACTTGTGTTTCTTTACTGTAAACAAAACCGAATCATAGCGGCTTGCGGCCGGCACGCGAATGAATTCTCTTTGCGAGAGCATGATTCAACAGCATCCGTGGGTGGGGAGGGAGTATTCAGTGGGCAAACAGAAGATCACCATTCGATTAGCGCCCAACCATGCGCAGGAATTCCCGGCAGCTGCGTACTACCGCTGTTCAAATAGCGAAGTAAAAACTTCCCCACCGACCACCACCACCTCCGCCGCGCTGCCTTTTCGTACCACATGGCTCACTCATTCGGAGAACTTCGCCTCGACGATGTTCCAGCTGGGAGTCCGTCCGGGCGTACGCAAACGAAACACGAGTATGAGGCATGCAAAAACAAATTGGTGCTGAATCATGCGGAAACGATTGTTTGATGTCTTGTGCAATTTGACGGCGGAACGTTGTTGTTTCCTCGTGCGCGAAAACAAAAATGTTCGACTTCTTCGCCAAATTAACAACTTCCCCAGCCCCAGCAGCAGCACTTGCGCCTGTTCATGCCAATTGAAGTGCGATTAGCTCGTGGTGTCGATCGGGAAAAGTTTTTGCTCGACCAGGGAGAACGGGAGAGCAGAAAGCCGACGGGAAAAGCGGGCTCACCCAACTGATCAGCCTTCTTTAAGCAGCACGAGAAGCGGAAGCGATTGGCTAAGCAATGGCCAGAATGATGCCTTCGGCAAAATTGGTTCATGTTAGCACGCTCGCGGAGGCGTTCGAGGAATTCGCATGCTGGTGCCGTGGGTTCGTGGAAATGGTGGAAAATTGTTGCACATTATTTACAGAAGGCCATATTTCAGCGGGGATGTTTTGGTGAAAGCAAGAAGTGAGATGATTACATCTCGACAAAGCGTTTGCTGCTGGCGAAGCTCATAATTTTGTAATGAAATTCGGAAACATTTGCCAAGTTCTGTGAAAAGGCAACAGATCATGAGACAAGTCTCGCTTGTTGGTATTTAAAATTGTAGGCCTCCAAATCGAGAGGGTAATACACGCCGTTTTAGTTTCTCTGCTTGTTTATCGTTTGTTAATCCACTAGTTTATTACGTGCAAAATGCAAATAATATCTCTCGGGATACTGACTTGGTGTTACTGGTATTGTTTTGCATACACGCATAAAAACGTTTACTATTTTAACTGATTTTTAAAACATTTTTTAACATATTTTATTCTAAAATATATACTTCATGTTGAAGTTCTAAACGGTTATTGCGATGCAAATAGTTGAATCCAATTTGTTTGTTTTATTTTTTTGGGTTAATTTTAATTATTTTTTAAATTTTCGATACAATATTTGCTTAGGTTGGAAATTTGTGGAAAAAATTGTTGAAACGACGTTAGGCTGTGACTGTTTATTTCGTTAGAAAATGTAATTTGAATTCATTGTGTTATTAACAGTGTCTAAACAATGACCAAGAGGTAAAAGCGTTTTGGACGAATTTTGCCTGCACATATGTATTGACTTACCCATACCCATAAATAATGACAAATCTATCTTCTTTTATTAGATCTATTTATTGTCACTCTACATTTTTCGATTAAATAATCAACAGAATTAAGAAGCCAGCAATATAAATTTAAATATATTAACTCTCCCCTTAATGTGTTCGGCATACGGCAGTGAATTCGTCGCCATCAAACAGCGTCTTAAAAATCCAAAAATTAACACTCAATTTGTCACCCCAATCATGAGGGTGTGGTTTGTGAGAAGAAAAAGTAACACGAAAAACTCGCCGGTTAACTCTCCTCCCACACGTCTGTTTCAAATCAGTTACATCTTTAATGTTTGATGCTGCGCCCGTTGCTTTGGCTAGCAGCCAGCTTTCTGATGTTGAACAACAAACACACGATCGTAGTAGGTTGGAGTACAAAAAAAAAATGCTCCTATCGAAAACCAACCGCGGGGCAAACCAACAGCGGGATCAATGACAGCCGTGTTTGCGGAAGGGGAAAATAAATATCACGCGTAACCGAAACGATACGGCACACAAAGCCACCCAAGACGAAGCGGTGAACGAAACGCGAAAATCAAAAAAACGAATTCGAGCAAAACAACCCGAATGTTAACAACTGAAACTGATGATGTTTTACAAATGTTAATGCAAATAAATATCACGGCCGCCACACCGCCACCGGGTTTCGCTCCGAGGACGGAGGATCAAACATCAAAAAACGTCCCGTCCCGTCCCGTTGGGAAAACTGAAACCACCGGGCGTAATGGAGCCCGCCCGGCGTCGTTTCCGTTTGCGATGAAATTACTTTCGCGCTGGCGGAGATTGATTTGTCGGAGATCAGAGACTTCCGAGATGGTTTCCTTGCGTTCGTGGAAGCAACCGGATCGTTCTTCCGGAGTTTGACGTCCGTGTGTCTCTCGATTACGTCGACGATCAAGCGTGGGAAGAGGGGAAAGGATGGATGATGAATGATTGGTTTATAAAAAAAAATGGTAGGCTCCCCGCGTATTCCTTCGCTGTAGAAGAACAAACGATAGCGCTGAAACTGCCTGTTATTTGGGAATGAGGAGGGAAAAATCTATAAAATGTGATTTTCTTTTTTAAAAAACTCGGAAAATGCAACCTTCTCCTACATCCCGTCGCATCTACGCGGGAAGATGGAAAACCATCGCCATCCTCGCGTACAAGCATAGTGGCAACAAGTGGCTCGTTTTCGTTCCCAAACACTGTACGCTTGTTGCGCTACAGCCCGAGAAAACGGCTTTCCTTCCTTCCCCGGCGAAACGGAATGGCCCGATAAGTAATTAAACCCATCCATTCCAGAGCACGGCGTCAGGAACAGCCTGCGGTTGTGGTTCGGAACATATTTTGATCTTTTTTTCCTTTCTTTCTTTAATGCCTAACAGCAAACCTTCGGCATTTTGTGGTTCCCAGCCAACCGCTAAAAGGGCTGACCACTTAGATTCGGAAGCGTTTTCGGAATGGTTGCAACGAACATCTGCAACGAATCGAACGCTTACGCTTCGGTGTTTGTGAGTGTTTTCACCCCAAAATCTCCCACCCCGGGCTTGGTGCGCGAGGTCTGGCAATAGTTTCATTATTAATTATGGCAACCGTACCCTCCCTGCTTCTCTGGAAAGATTTTTGACGAAGATTGCGAGCGTCATAAATTTTAAGCAACCGCCTAACGCGCTCCAACGCCGCAATAAGCCTGGCAGACGGCGACGGTTGCCCTGGGTGACGAATGCGTTTGATGGGCGCGGAGAGATCTTTGTTTGTTTGGATTGTCTCCATTGCCAGTGTTTGGTGTTTTTCACTGCCGCCGGCTTTTCCCACACACACACACACACGCACGTATATCTGGCCAAAATGTGTACAATCTGGTGCTGCGGTGTTCTGTGGGCCATCTTTAAATTTCTTTTACGATCCTAAACACGGCGGCATTAAATTAAATGGCCAGCGGAATTAAAATAAATTGGCACGAGCTTTGATGGTTTTAGGTTTTTTTCTGCTTATTTCTCCCTCTCTGCTGTGCGTGCTATTATTTTGCTCCGCTGTGATTTAGTATTGGCAAACGACGCGTGGTTTGTTGAAAATGTGCGTCTGAGAAATTACTGCCCAAAATGTGATAGATTATGTGTGTAGGAGGCTACGCTAGATGGCACGGTTCGTCTTGAGATGTAACCGTAGTTTCTCTGGGAGAATCTTTACCTTGCGAAGAGTTCACAATTCATTTGATTATTCATTGTGATTCCGATTAAGGTCGGGCAAAGTGAAAATTTATGCAATTTCACCGGAAATGACAAAAGCTTTTCAAATCTTGTTTTAAATGCTCTAAATCTGAAAAAAATATCCAAACGAACTATAATGAATAACACTGAAATGAACTTTAATACAATTTGAACATTCAACAGTTTTCCATATATCTGCTTTGCTTTAATCATTCGTAAAAAAGAGCTGTTTATTTTTTTAATAGGAGCTATATATGTAAATTTGCTGAAAATTTTCAGAAACTAAGAAATTTCTGTCGTTGTTTGCTTAGAATCTAAGATTTTAACAACCTTTTTTTTTGTTTTTATATTCAATATTCTTCTTTTGAAATTGAGAAAATTTTAATAAGAGATTTGAGACAACAGATTTTGCACATTACAAAAGCATTTTATGCAAATTACTACATTTTACGGTAAAATTTTACAACAATTATAACCATTAAAAAAACGTTTTATTTATTTAGCATTGTAAGATCGTAATATTTATTTTTAATTTCGTTTAATTGGTTTGTAGAAAACGACTCGGTTTGTAGCAACTCACGCTCGTGAAAGACAAATATATGATGAATTTATATTCTCATGCTAACACAATACGTAAAATTCGTCAAAAGAATGTTCCACGACTAAGGAAGGAAGGTAGAAAGTTTTTCATATTTCTCCCAAGCTCTAATTACATTATAAATTACGCCATTTTGACAAAGCCCCAACGTGTAATTGCACACAATTAGCGACAGATTTGGCACGTTACTACAGCGATAGAACTAAATCGCACCTTTTCAACGCATGTTACCTCGTACTCCTCGTACTTTATCGGCTCGGCTGTGAAATTTCCCATGGCAACACGGTGCTTTAAAAAACGGTGCTCTCATTGGTCCAAATGCGAACCACGCATACGAAACCGGTATCAGCCCTGTCGGCAATGATAATAAAAATATGCCTGTTGGTAAAATATTATTTCTCCGATTGCGAAGCGTAGCGTAAAGGGCTGCTGTCAATACCGCATGGAAAGGTCAGCACCACCCTGTGACTCTTGCATTCTAAGTCACAGCATGGAACGGAGGAAAAATTTATGGATCGAGGCAAAGCCTACACGGGCGGTGCGCGTTGGTGGCACATGTTTATTTTTTACCGCGCTCTTACCACGAGTCGCGCCAAATTCATCAGCTGTCACCAAAGGCAGGTTGATGGGTGGTCTGGTGGTTGCCCATGATTGATCAGTTTTTATGACGTCGAGATTTTTTTGTGTATGTGTGTGGATATTTTCCGGTGCGCTGTGCATCACCAAAGTGTGCGGAAAAACTGGGAAGAAGTTTAAAATTGGACACACCTGGTGCGCGACCCGAGTATGCAGACTCTCCGGTACCAGACTGTGATCCGATTCTTTACTGCCACGCGGGGGCTACGATGATGGATCATAAAACCATCTGCCGAAAGCGACAGGAAATTTGAGGAGCCCGCGCGCGAGCCTCCGTTTGCAAATCTGTGTTTTTGTGCCACGCTTTTTTATTACAACAATTCAAACTCTTCCGTTGGCGTCGCCGTTTTTTTATTATTTCGCTCCCGGTGCTTAGCTTGGTGGTGGTGGCAAAGGAAGCAATCGAGCATCCTCCGGGGAAAGGATCGTTTATTTTCATTTGTCACCGATACATTTCGCTCGGCAGTACAAGCCGACGGGTGGATTTTTAGCAATTTATTTAGTCACTTTTTCTCGCTCCCTCGCTCCCTCTCTCTCTCACACTCACCCTCGTTTTTGTCCGCTCGGTGTCGGGTCATGTATAGGGGTGAGGAAAATTTGCATCAATCTTGCGCCCGAACTCACGTGTGCTTGTCGTGCAGAAAGATTTGGTTTTTATTGCCCCAAACGGTGGCAAGCACCACGTGTCAGTTCAAGGCTGGCGTGAGTCTCACCCAAGCAGGGGCGAGAAATTTTTGATGGTGAAAGTTTTTTCCGCCGAGTTTTTTTCTGTTCCTTACGGTGCCAAAATTAAATCAGTATGATTGAAGCATCTTTCAGCACCGGCTTTTGCCTAGGGTTGTGGAATGTTTGGTTTGATTAATACCGTTCCCTAACCGAACAAATTTATTTCAAGAAATAGGGAAAATCGTCACCGCATATGGCGTTATTGCACGTGTGCTCATAATGAATACCCTCAAACACGCCCCACAATCGGTCAATAAATTTCTATCCAAATGATGCGACCTGCAATAAACCGCGATGAGCAGCGTGTCATTCGCTTCTTTGCCACTTGTTTAATCTTAAGAGCTACGACCGAAACTCCAAGCATCGTCTCGACAATCATCATCATCCACACGGTGCGAGGGTCATCATTACTCCATCATTCCTAGGCCCTGATTTAAATTCATATCTAATTTCGGTTTCTCGCCGCCCAACACACCCAAGTCTAACTTTTGCTTTCGTCTTCTTTGCCCCTTTCGTCCGCAGGTGGCTTCACGGAACGGTCGTCGTGACGTTGATTTGCATCGCACACAGGGTGACCTCATCGGAGCTGAACATATTTGGCGGCCAAGGCATCAGAGGTAAGTGATCGGTCGATGTTGGGGACTTCCTAATGCGCTCCGGTGTGCCACTCCGCCCGGCATGACAGCTTATCGTAATTTCGATCCGAATCGCTGTGGGTCAGCCGTTGGTGGTGATGATGCTGCTGCTGCTGCTGCTGCTGCTAACCATAAAACAGACTTAACGTGGACACATACGCTCGACTCGACGAACAGGTTGCCTTCGATGACGGGGTGCGCTAAGAGGCGAATGTAGTATGCCTCTCTTTTAGGGACATGATTGCAAATCCTTCCCACGGCAGCGTGGTTAGGTTTAGAGGGAAGCGTTTTTGTCGTTCGTGGGAATCCACAGATAAGGCCGTGGTGTGTTTGTTTTAGCAACAAAACGAGCCCTCGATTAATAAGTTTGAAGCTTGCTAGAAATTATAATGCAATTTCTCGCTAAAACTCTTTACTCGTTTCCACATTTTACTGTGGGGTGGTTCTCTATCAGCAAGTTCATGTATTATGAGTGTTATGTTCTAGAAAATTGTGAAATTGATAATTGTTTTAATTAGTTATATATGAAAAGATGAGATATTATCATGTGTTCTGAATAGAATTCAAGCAATTCAATTCCTTTTGTTTCTAAAACAAAGCTTTTCTATTTAAACCTCCTCCAGAAGGCGTAACTTTCATGATAATTCAAGAGGAAAAATTCATACAAAGTGCTTCTAATGTACTTGTTTGCGTACGTAGCTAGATGATAACCTATTTTTATGGAAAAATTGTTACGCCCGATTTTAGAAAAAAATAAAATTTAATGGAAATACATTCAGCTCATTAAAACTCAACGCATTGCCCTCCATTGCATGGAGATGGATTAAAACGAAAAGTTCGTATGAAAACCTGTGGCCCACATTTCCATCAAATTTATTTTGCCGCATTTGCAGTCAAGCAGCATTTAATGGTTGCTAGATGAAATTAAAAATCGTAAGCCCCTGCAGCGTATGCAACTCGCACGACGCGCTTGCGTTGGTTTCAAGTTGCATGCAGGAAACTTTTGCTTTCACATCACAGTGGGACAAAACCGGACCGAGCGAAATGTCACTTTTTATTTTAATATTTTTCGTAAAATAATTACATCGAGAAAAGAGAAATAATATTTTTTGTATAAATATGTGTTGTTTGTTTGTTTTGGAAAACATTGTGAATCGAGTTATTTACAGTTGGAAATGTTTGAAATAATGAAAATCTTTTTGAAATAAGCTTTGCGTTTGGAAGTTTTCGATATTAGCTTACCACCATAAACAAGCACAGTTGAGCTTGTTGACTGAATAGCTCTTTCCCTCCCACCAGATGCGCTCGCCGAACGCGATCTGATGGGTGCGATCCAGATACCGCTGCAGACCGGGGTGAAGTTCGTCGATGGACTGGACGGGTTTCCGGCGTTCGGCGTCACCAGCGAGGCGGACCTGAAGTCACCGTTCAAGCTGATCCTCTCGGACCACCTGCAGGATTTCGCCCTGATCGCAACCATCAGACCGCAGTCCAGCTCCGGTGGTTGGGTCTTCTCCGTGGTCAACTCGCTCGACACCGTCGTCCAGCTGGGTCTGCTGCTCGAACCGACCGCGGTCGGCGACCAGTGGAACGTGACGCTCTACTACACGGACGCGAAGCGCGAACGCGACAGCCAACCGCTGGCCTCGTTCCAGGTGCCGTACGGCAAGAGCTGGATGAAGATGATCTTCAAGGTGCTGCCGGACCAGGTCGTGTTCTACTACAACTGCCTGGAGGCGGGCTCGGTCCAGGTGAAGAAGGAACCGCGTAAGTTAGTGTTCGACAGCGCCTCGACCGTGTACATCGGTCAGGCCGGACCGAACTTGAAGCGGAAGTTTGAGGTAAGTACGATCGTTTTCTCCCTCCTCGAGAGGAACTGCATTGCCGATGTTTTTGCCTGCCGCGCCGTCTAAACAAACAGAGATCGACACCGTTTCCTCACAATCGCCGCTGTCAGCGACCCATTAAACATTAATTAATGTCCCCTCGGGGAAATACCAGCAGTACTGAGTTCCAGAACCGCCTGCAAGGAAACCCACAGGAGTGTGGTTGAATTCGTCTTTACGCTTCCACACCGGTTTCCGCACGACAAATCCCGTAAAATGTCTCGATTGCAGATTCTCCACTCCAAGGATTCGGTGAGAAGTGTGGTTTGCAAATGTGTGTGTGTGTTTTTTTTGTTGTTTTGTGTCCTTTTTCCCCATCTTTTCACACCCTTCAAGCATTTCACACCGACCGGTGTGACAGCTTCGTCAGCGTTCCGTGTGTATTAAAATTTCATCGCCCTTTCGTCGTCCATGCGAGATCCACCTGATAAGGGCGTAAATGGGGGAAAATCGGGGGAGAACGCTCGTCGAGCGTCTGTAAAAACTTCCACATTACAACCGGGCCCGATGGGACGATGTTGGCCTAGTTTTTTGGCCGCAACACGGCAACACTTCAGCTACCGTTTCCAAACTCGGTTAGGAGGCAGGATAAGGGTCGAGCGGAAAGGAAGCTGCTCACCTCCTACCCAATCCGCCCACGCGGAACACAAATCAGGTGCAAAAAGGTGGTGTGTTCTGATGCCTTCTTCCGCGTCCGTGTGTCGGTGCTTCAACCGACTTTCCGACACTTACTCGCCCCGAAGCGCAACGATCCCGGCTGGTCGTCGGTGTGAAGAGCTAAAAATGGGGAATTTATATTCATTATCATTCAACGTAGTGGGTTTTTTTTTTGTTGGCTCAGATGACTATGGAATGAAACGCGACCGGGAAGCGAGCGAAAAGATCGAAAGCACTTCAAACCCATTGCACCACTTCCATTTCACTTTTTAAGATTTATTTTCGGCTTTTTTTCCGGCCGGTTCTGTGTGTCAATATCGGACTTTTCGGCGTCCTTTTCTCCCACTCCCCGCGCGGTTGCTATCTATAGACAATGTTTATATCGAATCGTTTCCTGATTAAAATTCTTTCTTCTTTCTTCGCCACGTGCCACAACGTTTTCCATGGTGGGAGGGTAGCGAGGAAAAATTCTACACCGAAACATGAAGCCCCATGCTCGTAAAACCCACCATCACCACCACCACCGGGCTATTGGAAAACGCGAGTACCTATTGTCGACAAGATTTCGATGTAAAAATCGATCGCACCCATTCTTTCCGTCTCCGGCTCGACGCCAATCTTACTTTTGTTCCGTGATTTTTGCACCGCCCGGAATGTTCTTTCCATCCCATTGCGCCTCGCGCTGGAATTGTTCACATTTTCACAATTAAACATCGGCACGGAAGGAGGAGGGAGATCCTTCCAAGGGGGAGAGGAGGAATCACCGGGATGGTGGTGATGTTTTTTCCGGCTCATTTAACGTACCTCAAGGGGTTAAAACTGTGTCCGTACATCTCTCGGGGCATTTAGTTTCGGAAGCATGCCGTCACGGGGCCATTCCTTCTCTCCCTCTCTCGCAAAAGGCACTTTTTTGAAATAGCACACGGCACGGGGCTACAAGTAAGATTGTTCAATATTCATTGCGCAACAGTGTTCAATATTCATTTCGCCCGCGAGGGTAAAGTGTGCTTGTGTGTGCTGTATAAAATTAATCGAGAATTAATAAGTTTGTACGGTGGGAAGCAATTTGATTCTTTTTTTTCCTTTTTTTCTCTCAATCGTATGTGTTAATACGTAAATTTTGGTCCAAATGATAATTATTTCGAGTGAATGTACTCGAAAAAAGCAGTAAAATAACAACATCGCAACGTCAAACTATGGTAGCAATTCTAAAATAGCACAAATAGCAAATCCTTTTGAGTTTGCCTACTTTTAGGCGTAAATTTGCATTGTCATTTGAAAAAAATCGCAATTTTTATTTCAATTTCGATAAAAAGTAATACAGGCGAAGCTGCTAAATATAAAACAGACAGTTTCATTGCAATCATTTTTGTTCTTTCTGTCGTCAGTGTTCGTGAGTAATCAGCCTTCATCCTACGCAACGGGGTATAAAATGTACTTTCTACTTATGTAATAGTAAGCGATTAATTAAAATTTTGAAAGTCATGCTCTCAAGTGGCTTAGTCGCTGTAGACCGAACTAGGCAAACGAGAGAGTTTTATGTCTACATAAAATCAATGGCGTAACATTTTATTTAGAAACACCAAGTTATTAATGCATTTCCATTGCCTTGCATCATCCAATAACTGGTTGCTACCCTTGGATGTCAAGTAGGCACTGTTTTGCCTTTAAAAAACATACAAAAACCACTTAAAATTGGTTATGTATAAAAATCCTCCCAATGTGATAGAATCTTAAAACGAATTTTTACTGAATTTTAAATAATATAATTTTGTTATAAAATTTTCACAAGGAATTATAAAAATATTAAAATTGCCGTGTAGTTATTATAGTCAAAAGTCTGGGTATTATCATCTTACTTACATGGCTTACTCAAATTTTCTATCTGCTCGTATTTCCTCTTCCGGCAGAAGATGTCTGGCTTTTCACGAACATTATTAGATGAAAACATTGCTCCCATATTCATAGAACGCTCAAAACAGGCCATGTGTTGACGCTTCTAAGAACTAAACCACCGACAACGAATCCCTTCAGTCGATACGCTTGCACCCGTATCCGTTTCCTTCGCGCATCTGCAAACCGATACGTTGCACTTCTCGTTACCCATTTAACGTGCCCACACGTGGCCAAGAAATCGGATCCTCTCGTGCATCACGCCAACCCTCCCGGTAAGGTAGGAGATGATTAGTGCCCGTTTTGCCTCCTCCGTACCGCTTCCACAGGTGACAAATGCCAGTTACACATTCATGAGCAGTGCCGCGAATGGATCGGAGTGTGCCACTCGACGTCGCGGTGACAAGTGTGTGCGACTCAAGTGCGCGCTTTAGAGCACATGGCGGATGTGGATGCCAGATGCCACACGGGTTGCGATACTTAAAACGTAACCGAACCGACACGGCGAGTCGCTTGCCACACGCTCGCAACGCTTTGATCGATTCAATTCCACAATCCGATATCCGTCGCTGACTCCGACGACGATAACGACACCACGCGCCAGATGGCGAGAGGGATCTCTACCGGAAGTTGGAACCGACCTGAAGATGTGATGTTGTGGCGTAACCCTATAGGAAGCTGAGCCGGCTGAAGGCGTTCGTGTGATACAATCCCATTTCCACCGGGTTGACCTATTTCTGTTCGAACCACATCCAACGCAACCAACAACGATGAGGAACTTTGAGGTTAGGTTTTTTTTATCGCTTTTCAAGAGCCCACCTCCGTGTCTGTTTATGCATCCCAATTAACCGATTCGCTTCCTAGTCCACTAGAAAGATGTCTCGAGAAGCTAGTGGAAAGAAAAAAAACCTATTTCCTCATCAAGAGATTCCAAATCTCTCCATCCTCATCATCATCATCATCGGGAAGGCGATCTGAGTGTGGCATTATTTTAAATGCACATACACGCAGGGTTTCTGGTGCGGTTCGGTTTAGGGGTTTTTTTCCCCTCAACACTCTCGCATGTTGCTGATGGTTTCATTAGCCGCCAAGCACATGCTCGGAAGTAGAAGCAACAATCTATTTCGGGGGAATTTTTTACGATAACCCAAACGACCAGACACTCCGCCCGCAAAAAACCCCCATACCGAACCTTGCACAACCTTACACTAATGCGGCTAGAATTTGCGCCACAACCAGCCGTTGTCCGTTGTGCCATTTTTACTTACCACATCCATTTGGGAGCGACGGTCAGTAGAGAGGCGTGTGTGGTAAATGGATTGGGTATGGGCGGGTTCCTTGAAATGTAGGTTAATTTAGTGGGTTATATTTAGGTGGGACCACCATTCCAGACATTACTCTCCAACAGATCCTGGGCCGTTTTTGTGTGTTTTTGGCGTGTTTTATAAAGCAACAGTCTCAGACTGAAACTGATACGGTGGAAAATCCTCCTCGTACAACGACAGCAAAATTTAACGAGCGACAGAAATGGATGCTTCCTCTCCGCTTTCTCTACTCATTAAACTACATTTTAACCTCTTGAAATCCGATTCATGCATCCTCTTCGCTAAAACCGGCAAGTGGCGGAACTAGTTCCCCGATCGAGTGGAATGTTAAGATGATTTTCTCTTCCATCATACGCACTGCTCATTAATGTGACATTACGCGGTTTGGGAAACAAGCGAAACAACCCTCTCGCTGATCTAGTTAGCATAGAGTTTCTGGCGTAAGACGGAGGAGTTTATCGAATGACGTTTTAGCGTTTGCAATTGCGATTCCGAAAACGTTTTCCTTTTGTCACGGCATTAAGGGGTCGAGCTCATTCCAGCTATTTAACTCTATGATGATGATGATGTTTATCGGCAAGCTCTTCTCGGAAAAGCCCTTCTCGCAAGATCTCGGCAGCTTTACATCGGCAGACGATCTATATATCAGCGAGCGTTTTCGAAGCAAGCACTATTATGGCAATCAATACATCCGTAATGGTTTGTAAGAATCGTATTGTAGTTTTTTCCAGGAAAAACCCATTTTCCATTTGTACAGCAACACTGATTGGTGTAGTTGTGTTGATGTTTTTTTTTTTTTGCAATACAAGTTACCATTCCTCTCCGTGGCGACCTTGTGCGGGAGAAGAAGCCAGCGTACGAAAGTTATTTTCCATATGCCACTCACATACTGCACCTTGATTGCAGCCACACCGGGGGCGGAACTCGTACTGGCAGATTGGTGGACTTCCAATTTGTCGATTTTTTTGCCTATCTTTCTCTCTCTTTCTCTCTCTCTCTCCCATCAGCCTGCTACGATTCGGTCACACATTCCGGATTTCGGATGCTTGCGAGAAACATTTCACTCTCTGTGGTGCTCCACAGGGAGGCGAATTTTCACGTTTTGCATAATTCATTTTTCACGTCATTATACACTGCATTCTCTCAGACC
The DNA here is from genome assembly GCA_000473445.2 of Anopheles farauti. Lineage (NCBI taxonomy): Eukaryota > Metazoa > Arthropoda > Insecta > Diptera > Culicidae > Anopheles > Anopheles farauti. The sequence continues at coordinate 12,965,616 of KI915041.1, forward strand.
CCTTCCCCCTTCCAGTCGTGTACCTCCTCCGCGCTAACTTTGTCTTGCGAAGGGAAGATGCTGACGTTGGCTACCGTGCGGAAGGAAAACTTCAATGTTTTTTTTTGTTTTTGCTGTTGCATCCAGTGGCAGTTTGGAGATTTTGTTTTGTTTCGTTTTTGTTTTTGCCGGCGAAGGTGCGCGAAGGGGTGGTGGAACTCCGGATTTAATTTACTACAAATTTTGTTGGGCTCTTGCGGAGAAGCGTTTTAGCACCGGTCGAGCTGGTCGGAGGCAGCTAAAGCAGTAAACACTGGGACCGTTTGTTTCGGGTAGGTTCGTGAAAAACTTCTACCGGAGGTTGCGAAGCTAAACTTGTCTATATTGATAATTCATACGGTGTTCTGGAGCGAACGAGCCTTTTTCTCTTGCTGTTGTCTGGCAACCAGAAAGCTACGTTAAAGCAGAATTGGATGTCAAGTGCAGCATCACAGGTGAATATGCTGAAAAATTAAGAAAAAAAAATGCATTTTGTGATTCATTTTTCAAGGATCGTTTTATCATTTACATCCGCTTTTGCAGGGCAAATTTCGAACGAAAAAATAAACACTTGGATTTTATAAGATATAAAATATATAAGATATGTTGAAGCACATATTGCATACATTCTGGCGCACATCCGCTTAACAGCCGAAGTTTCTGTCCTCATTTAATATTTCATCACAAGTTAAACGGATTTAACCGTAGATGAGGTTGTACTGACATCTTTACATGCTTAAATTTTTATCTAGCGTTGTTTAAAGTTAAACAAACAGCTTAATATTTTTGAAAAAAAAAATCATTGAAATTTGTTTCAACCTTAAGACAGTTTACTTGGACATTTTTTAAAATTTGAAATCTGTTTCTATCGTTTCCAATTCATATGATATTAAGATTAAGGTAACATTTCTTAAGAAAAATATTCATGCAGCCAGATGCAACGAATGTATGAAACCCAGCAATCTTTGCCCATTTCCTCAAATATCAGTCAAATTTCCGCAAAAACGCTTCCAATCCAACCTTTTCCGAGAATCCATTCAATGTTAATTTAATCAAAATATTTTCCATTCCCTCATTATTTTCTCGTCTTGCACCGTGATCAAAACAAAAGCATTTAAATTAGGCTTCGCGGAACAACCGGCAAGGACGCTCGTCACGGCCCGCGTCTACACACGACCGTCCGCGGAATGCTTTTCTTTATCGCTCCATTTTCATCAAAGGCGGATAGTTTTCAAAGGTAGCAAAGTTGTTGCCCGGTTCCGTTCCGGGCTGCAAGCAACGCAATTTTGTCGGTTGCAGTTTTTTTTTTTTGCTCCCCACGCTCCGGTTCGGAGTCATCATCGCTCCGAGCTGTTCATTATCATCATCGTCATCTTCGACGTCACCGTCATCGCCCGGAGGAGGTGGTGTACATTTCAAGCGTGAAAATAGCGAAATAGCATTTTCTAATCGCTCAGGCAAGAATATTTTCATGACGGGGTAGTAGTGGGTGAGGAAGAAGAACACCAAACGCTCACTTTGTCGCGTGCAGTACGAGCCCGTGTGTCCTTGCCGCGTTTCATCCACATTTCGGCATACTTGATGTATGGTGCCGTTTTATCGGAACGAATTTTCCCCTTCATTAGCTCTCCTTAGGTTCGGGTCTGCTTGGGTTGTTAGTTTTGTTTTTTTTTTCTCTATCGGGTACAGGTAAAACTGCAAGGATATCACTCTGCACCGGGAGGGATGGAAGGGAGTAGAAAAGCCGTACCTTCGAAGAGGGTAGCAAAATAAAATGATTTATGATTTATGACGAGACCGGAGCCGAGTCCCGCATCGTTATGGAGCACGCTGTTAAGCAGCAGCAGCAGCGGCGGCAAAAATGTGACCGGATAAATCATCGTTCGCGTATTCTGAATCCGTCTTACCTTCGTCGTATTTATTTTCCCACCCCCGCATAAAACCGTCTCTTTGCTTGCCTTTCACGTATACACAAAAAAAAACCACCGCTAAAACCCACCGAACGACAGTGAGAGATGTCGCAAAGCCGCTCGCCAAACCCACACTCAGCTCTGTCTTCGTGGCTGGAATGTGGATTATTCATTAGCTGACGGCGGGGAGGCTCTAAGTGAGAGCAATTTAGTAGCCAATTTGTAGCGAGCTCCTTTTGCCCATGCACCGGGGATGATTAACTCCCGGATCAGAAGAAGCTAGCGGCCGCCGCACGCTGTGGCTGATCGATGAACAATGGCTAGATTGATGGGCTCTGCTTTTGGTCCCACCGGGAAAAAACGGCTCGCTCCCCGGGAGCTGTCTGGATTTTATGGATTTTAAAATGATTTTAAGAGCGATATTTGAATCATTTTACCTTTTGCGCCGTGAACTCGTCCAAGAAAGAAGCCCGGCATCAAAACACATTTGCCACCAATGGCGTGACGCAAGAATTGTTGTAAAAGTAAAATTTCGTACGCTGTTAAATTAATATAAATGTGGGCATAAAATTTCACAACCTGCATTGCAAACCTGTCGTTGGTTTGGAATTAAATTCGTTTCGTTAACGGCCACTCAGTTTTCAGTTCATTACGCGAATCACGGGGCCGAGAGGTGCACACACTTAGCTATTAAAAAAAAAAGAACGCTCGAAACACTTTAATGTCTCGGCACGCAGTGGAACGAGTGCTTATCGCTGGAACGCCATCATCACACGGCCATGAAGTGAAGCCATTGCCACAAATCAATGAATGGCAAATCTTATTCAAAATAGCAACAGATAAAATCCCATTCAATGGAGACGCTTTCGCCCGGATGCACTGGGCGAAGCACGTGCGAAAAACGCTTTAAAACCGTTTTTTTGGCCCTTCGAACCGGATCGATTTATTCGATATGCTAGCTGTGCGAAATGGTTCCCGCTTTCATCGGACACGGGCACACACACTAACACGCACTTTTCACGCCGTTACGGGCGCGAGCGTCGCTATCGGAAAAAGCCCATCATCGAAACGCCATTAAGCTAACAGTTTACCTTTACCTTTTGCCATCGCGCACGGGGCGCTTTTGCTAAGGGAAGCGGTCGGAGTCGCTCGATTCCCCTGCTCAGGACCATTAGCAGGAAACCACCTCCCCATTAGTGGAGTGAAGCCGCCGGAGGAGGGCAGAAAAATCCATCCGGTTGTGTTGCTTTTCCCTGATTTGGCAACAACCAACAGCCACACCTGAAATAGTGGTTGCCCTTGCCTGCTCGTGCCGGCTTTAAACGATGACGTCACGGTACGTCACTCTACCGTCCGACTATCGAACTTGCGTGCCCGTCAAAACAACGCGGCATGCCCTGGTGCGGCACGAACACAATGGTACGCTTTGTGTAGCGCGCATTGCATAACATTCAGGGGAAAAGCGACACACGGTGCGCATGTGCCCTCGGGTACAGGTTTTGGGGCACGGACACGAACCACTTTCTCGCTGGTGACCAGCAGCGCCACCAAGCACACGAACGGCAACGACTCTCGGTTCCGTCTATCTCACTCTTTTTTCCCCCTGCTAACACGTTCGGATCGGGACGCTGCTTCCCCTGAAAGTTATGCAACGTGCACAACGATTCCATGTTTCCCCAGTTCTGCTGGCGCGACTGATAACACGACACGATGAACTCCTCTCGGCCGAGGGCGGACACACGGTTTCGTCGGCTCACGGGTCGGCTCGTTTCGTACGAAGCGGAAAAACGTTCCGCATCGGAATTCAGTTTTCTTTTAGCCCGCGATGAAGTTGCACGCACTTCAACCGTGTTCCGTTCCGTCGTCGTCGTCGTCTTTACCGCCGCCGTCGTCGTCGTTGTCGTCGCCGTTCGATCGATTTCGGGTTCGCCGCGGTGTTGTACGCGGTTCTGCTACGTGCGCCTTGCAGTGTAGGCAAACCGGGCGCGGTAAAAAACATATCCGGTGCGTTGTCGAGTGGCCGGTGGGCTAAGGGGTGCACCCGAAGCGGAAGAGAAGCAAGGGGAATCGTGTGCTGTAACATCGAAAAACAGCCCACCTAGCGCGTGAAGTGGCCCGCTATTGCATATCAAACTCGCGCACGAAACATATCTGTGTTCCTCTTGACAAATACACACGCACAGATTCACCGCCTGATGGCAGGCCGGTTGCCGCCATCCAGCTTCCCGCTTCGCTCACGTACAAGGATTGATGTTTTCGTACGGTGTTGCCGCGTGTGTTTACCGTGCTCAGAACGTACCGGTGTCTCGTCCCTGCCAGACGCTCACCGACCCGCTTTGTTAACCGTTTGACGTTGTGCGTGTGCGTGTTTGTATACGCCGGCCCTAATCCGGTGTTCTCCCGGTGTACGTGTTGCGTACCGCTGCAGCAACCGAACGAGCCCGCGCCGGAAGCCGAATCCGAAAAGAAAAGGAAACAGTATCCAAAAGCCAAACCGAGCAGGCACCGAAGTGCGTACATTCCGAAATCTGATGAAACCGGAATGCGCGAACCTGAGAGGATTATATAATTACCATAATTGAATATAACACTTCCCGATACGAGGGCACACCCTGGTTAAGCAAAGGAAAGCCAACGAGGCATGTCGGATGTCGGCTCCAATCTCACAAGTTTTCCCTCGTGCCCCGCCAGTGTACGTACGCGCGTGTGTGTGAGTGTGTTTGTACGCGCGAAAGCATAAAAGCACACCCAACACCTGCTCCCCGCCTGCTGCCCACCTGAAAGTGCCGAAGAGCTGCCCAAGAGCTGCTTAAGCGCTCCATAAGCGTAAAACGTGCGGTTTTTTTTTCTTGACGATCAGGAAAAGGTGACTTTTGCGGTGCAAGTGTGCCTAGAGCGGTGGTGGGCGAACGTCGTGGCGCAAATATATCAAAAGGCCGAAAGTGTAAAAGCGCATTATATTATAGCCCGCGCTCCTTCACATGTGCATGCGGTATGCCGCTGGAAAAGTGCGAAACGATGCTCGGTGATTTATGACTCGCTTCTCGCGCCCGCACTTGGTTTTCCCACGCACGAGCCTGTTAGTCGTCCGGTGGGAGGGCGGTGGGTGGTCCTTGGGGAGGAAAATAGGAAAAGGAAAAAAAGCGGTCACCAGTCAACGAGCCAAAGTGAGGCCGGTTTTGGCGGGTTGTTGATCGTATGCAGGCTTCGCGTGTCCTGCGTGTGTCTCTGTGTTGGTGCGGTTCGCCTCATTCGCTGTGCAAACGTGTGATAAAAGTGTGCGACCGTGCTCCGCCCGCACCGGCGTTATGGTTTGATATTTGGACCGAACCCAAATCGGTCCCAAGCAACGTTAACGAGCGCGTTACGTGTGGTCCCGTTGTAAAGGTGTGTGGAGGGAACCATCTCGGCCTGGAACGTTTCGTGGTGCTTTTATTTCTGTTGTCGTTGCTTTCGTCGCTAGTCGTCGCGCGCGCGTTTCGCGGGACATTCTTTCCTACCACCGCGGAAGGAAAGTAATAAAGCACACCGGGTGTGTTTCCGGGAGGTTTTTTTTTTGTTTTTTTTTTAGTCGAGACCCCTCGAGAAGCTTTCCGAGCGGAGCGTCACAACACGCCAAAATCAATACGTTCTGTGATAGTACTTGGAAAAAGCGTAGCTGTTTCGTTTCCGCAGTCGTTGCCGCAACAGAACCGCCACCCCGAAAAGGGATAGGATCCAAAGGATATATCAGCTTGTTACGTACCTAAAATCCTGTTCGGTATTGTTATTGAAGATACGGCGCACATACACGCCCGCAAAGCGAAAAAATATTTAGCGGGCGTTCCGCTGCTGTTTATTTGTGCGAGATAAGTTAAGGTCGCGGAAAATGTTCACTGTTGTTTCCGGCCAGGATGCGTGACTCGGAGGTGCGTATCGTGAAGTTATCTTAAGCGGCCGATAGAACGCGCCCGCCAAGAGTCCGACGCTTCGGGTGCAATAATTAAGTTATCAACGAAAAACCGAAAAATCCCTTTCCCCCGCCAGGGCAACTAGCAGCAGTAGGCGGCCTTGCGCTTATCTGGTGGCCAGTGTTTGTTTGGCACTTTCCCTTTTCCGCGTGGGGAGAGCGGTTCGCGTGTCAGCTTTTCCGCCACCCAATGAGAAGCCCTCGCGGCACAGGGAGGCATAATTTATACCCGCAGCGCGCGTGCCATTAATTATCTCCGCCAAGGCAGCAAGGAGGAGGGCAATCGGTGGGCGGAAACCTAAACTTTATTACCGCCCGCGGGCATGCCGTCGAATCGCGGCCAAGTGACGATTGTTGTTTACCCCGGCAACACAACGGTTGCAGTTTGAAGCGGATGGCTTGTGGCCGCCAGGAGGTGGTGGACCGGTTCGTGTGCGCCACAAACAAATAGCAAGGAAGCTTGCGGTGTATTTTTATATTTTTTGACGGTCACCGATCGAGACCGCGCTTTTCGGTAACTGCTTCCGCACACGAAAAACGAGCCGGGCGCGTGTTTTTATCGGTAACGAGTGTCGTTTATGGTGGTGGGTTGAGAGTGTTAACCGTTGTGTGTTGGCGAGTGTGTGGCTCCAATTGGAAGCGAATAGTTTAGTGCTTCGTGAAGGTGTGGCGGTTTTTTTTTTCTGCCAAAAATGCAAGAGCCGCAGGGAAGGTGCTCACCCAATTTCTACATATCGAAGTAAAATATCGGAAAAAATATCATTAGGTAAAAAAATCCTCCCATATCACCCCGTGCTCAGTGTGTTAGTGTGAATCGCATATCATAACCGGATGCGCTGCGCTCGATGGAGCGTTTAATTAGAGCACAAACAACGACAGCAGCATCGCCGCATCGTCCAAAAAGTGGCATTTTAAATCAACCTTGCTGCCAAATCAGTGCAGGCGCTGTGCTGCTGTGAAAAGGAGTCTGCACCACCCAGGGCAGTGTTAGCGTTAAGTCAGTTAGGTGTGTGTGTGTGCGTCAGAGGCACCTCATCGGTAGAAGATGGCTATGGTTGTGTCGGGTCGGGCAAAGGCCGTCATTGCGGCCTTTGTGTGCTTCTTCCTGCTCGGTATCGTGCTCGTGACCGGCTCGACCAAGGGCTGGTTCGTGCCGATGCGTTACAACGAACGGGTCGCCGCGCGGGTACAGGTAAGCCGCAAAAACCACACATACATACACATATATACAGAAATTCGTGGGAAACGGTGGGAATAAAAGGGCAGAAAATTCGGGACAGTCTACACCCGGAGCACCCCGGCAATGTTGACATCAAATTAAAGCGAGTGCACCCCACCAGCGGCGGTGGTGGTGGCGGGTTGCTTTCAGAGATTTAATTAAAGTTCTTTTGAAGTGTGACGTTTAGTGTTTCGGTTCGCTCCCGGCGAGGGCAACAAGCGCCGTGGTTGGGAGTTGGGTCCCGAAACGTGATGATCTCGGGATGCTGGGATCGTGGTTGTGATTTTTGCCTCGCCCGTAATATGGGTACAATCCAGGTGAAGGCCACAGGTCGGTGATTAAAGCTCGACGTTCTAGACTGCCTTAATAAAAAGAGACACTCTCGGTGGAAGGCATAAATGGCACATTATTAGACCTTCTAAGCAACCAATTTATTACACACAAGGGCTACGAAAGACGGTACGTTCTTGGTTACGAAAATTTGATTTAAAAATACTACTAAGCCATATTTACTATAAGCAACGTTAAAAGCGCCCTCTAGCGTGAAAATAATCCCAATAAGCTATCATCTTTCATCATTGTCACAATCCTCAATTCGCTGAAATGAAAATTACATTCTACAACGTCCTCTCGCGGTATCGAAATGCAGTCTGGAAGTTGAAGGCCGCGGCGTATTGTTATGTATTCAACATTCGAAAGTGGTTCCGCGAAAACTGTTTTCTGCTGCTCCCGGTAGGACGGTCCCGACGTAACCTGCCTGTCACGGTGCGAACCATGGAGGAGTACTTTTCGGTGGTAAAACAATTCGTTACTACGGCTCGCAGTCCAACAGGATGTCCGGAAATCTGGCAATTTTTTAACGCGAGCCAAAGGTAACTTTATTGTCCAAGAAAATTGGGTTTTCAACGGAATTTTACTTAGCGCATTGAAAGGTTCAAATTGCTGCGGAATTTTACTTACCGCCTGGCGGTACCATTCCCGGTATTGTTCCCGATGCGGAAATTTTATTTCAGTTTTTTCAACGCTTGTTTTTTTTACTAAAAAAAATATTTTCCCGAAATGTGATTAAATATAAGTGCCGAAATCGATCCACCTCCCTTGCGGGGAAAGTTGGGCGAAAAGAAATGTTATCTCATTTACACCATCCGGCGATCCGACTAAATCTATCAAAACTCAATAAATCTCCATCAGGAATTATTTACGATACGAAGCAAGCAAGACCCCGCATACGCATCGCGTTCGTTCCACTCGCTCCGTGGGGATGATAAGCAGCACGACCGTTCGGCAGACAGAGCTAATCATCCCTAATTAACCCTTTTCCTTGCTGTAGATGGGAACGTTTCCGTTCCGTTTTTTTTTATTTTGCTCTCACCACCGTCCTGCGAAAGGTATTCCGCATGGATGAAAATGATGATTCATCGTCATTCCCCGGGATCGGCGGTGGGAATGGATGGCGGTCGTCGTATCAGGGATGATATAATTTCATTTATATTCCATAACGAAATTATCCTTTTATCTTTAATTCAAACACAAAAATCACCATCAACAGCGTGTGCTGCTGCGTCCGAAGGATACGAACCAGCGGGCACTAGTTTCGCACCAGTATTTACCGTGTGCTGTTGTAGATTCTGCTGCTGCTGCTGCTGCTGGCGGTGGTCAAACCCAAGGGAGATCGGCTCCCGAAAGATGAAAGCCTCGGCGATAGCGCCCGCCAACCGGGCACTGTAATTGAAGAGATTCTAATATCAAAGAAATATCCAACGCGCTCGGCTGCTGTTGCCGCTCTTGTTGCGCGCGAAGAAAGGCGGAGCTCCTGCTCGTGCTCGTTGGGCTCTGTGGCATCCTTTTGATTAGGGATTGCGCGGTGCCTTTGCGCGTGTTTGCGTCTCGGTGCGTCTTGGTTCTGTGCCGGCTGTGTGCACGAAGAAACTTGATTCGATCGGGGTTGGTCCGTTTCACCTGAATGCGATTGAATACTCCGGCATTCAGGGACTTCCTGCTGTCAGTGGCAATCAAAGCTGCTTTCGCAGTGCTACGTGAGAAATGGACCGGAGGAATTTACCGGCTAGTCAGCTCGGGCTGCCACTGAGATGAAACTATCGTCTGGAAAGGGTTTCTTTAATTGGAGAGTCTTCTTCTTATGTCTATATTGTTTGCTGATCGCACCCGTTTCTGTTAGAGCTTTAAATGGCCAATTCGTTTCGGTAATTTGATGCAATTGTATTGTCTTCTTATTTTCAATTTTAATTTAGATGTATGAATTCTAAATTTTGATCAATTAAATCATTGAAATGTCTTCAACACAATTTAATGTCTTATTTCATCTATTTTACATTTTTCATTTTTACATTGCATACTTTTAGGCGTATAAAATTGGATAAAATTTCAATTTATGCATCTGTCGCTAATTTCAGATGGTGGCTTGTATATATTTTTCTGCTATGTTTTAAATGCTCGATCCAACCTTACTTCGACGTGCCTTGAGCTTGATTCGATTCAAATTGAACGTAAATTAAGGCTCAGAAAATACAAGCTTCTACGAATTCTACAAACGTCCAACACATTTCGGTCGGTTTCTCGAATTTAATAGTACCTACGTTTTCCCGCAACTGCTCGCTCATTCACGCAGAAGAAAACGCAACCAACAGATCAATGAACAGCAACTGCCGCCCACCGAAACCGATGTTCAATTTGTCGATTAGGAATCTCAAAAACTCGACAAAATATCGATTAATTTCCTTCCTCTTCCGCGACCGGTTGCTCCCAGCAACAAAAACACTCCCCCGGCCGAACTGGCGAGTGAAAATGGCAATTGCTGCTGAATTCTTCATAGCACGCTGACCGATTTTCGTCCCCAATGCACTCCACCAAATCCCGCCCTCGCCTAAACACAAACAGACGGTTTGAACAATACGCTCACGCACTCATATTGTGTGGCCGGGCGGGTTTTTGCCAGCGTGTGTCCGTTTCGGTGTGGAAAGAAGAGCGACACGCATTCGGAAATTGATTCATTGCTCCACGGAGCTACAACAACTACAATGAAACCTTTATTCCTCTTCCCCACCCTTGCACCAGCCTCCTTTCAACCCTCCCTCCCGGCGTTGATTTATCGAGCCGGGGTTTGAGGCCGGAAGTTATCGAAACCGATTGAGCCGGTTTTTGTGTGTTGCTACTGGTGGCAAACTGACCAAAATTCATTCCCCCCTTCCCACCCGGGCGGGGGGATGGGAATGCGTTTGATTCGCACAAAACGCGCACGGGCGCATTCCGGGAATTGTTCACTTTTCGTGCGGGCGGATAGAGCGCTTTTAGCTAAATGAAAGCGCACACCCCGCAAATACACACTTTCGCACCCGATTTGGAAAGTGGAGCGCGATTGTGTGTGCGTTTTTTTTCTTCGTCCGTGCGAAACAGAAGTTCACCATCGTCGGATCTGGAGCAGGAATTCTTTAATGTTTCGAGAATGGAATTTTCGGGTTGATCAACGGTTTTGATGCAGGTATTTTTAAGGGAATTTTCGGAAAGGTATTGAAAGGCTTACAAAAAAACTGCTGCCAAGTTGACAAGAATGTATTGCTAATATTATACTAAGCTATGAAATATTAAACGCATCAAACGACTGTTTCAAATATTCTATCTATAATACTTCCTGCAATATTGATTGAAAAAATGTCTTACATTGTTATTCTCCTAGTAGGCTGATGACTAAAATTACGTGTTACGTATTATAAAATGTCTTCAATCATAATTTAAACATAATTTATTGATTGCCTTCATTTTATTCTACCCTCCCTTTGCTGAATTTTTTCATCCATATTTACCACTGAAATTTTGTTTAATTCACCATTGGCGTTTTCAAAATAGCTCAAAAATATTGTGTTTTTATTGTTTGCATACTGGCAGGCGCATTCAATTATCTGATCAATCAGGTTTAAAAGTATACATAGATGAATTTGCTTACGAAACGCATAAGTAATGAAAATTATAGAATAATTTAGATTCATTAGAACGTCCGTTGTCCGTATCTAACACAGAAAAAGAGACCTTCTATTTCGCTTTAGGGACTTGCCTTCTTCGAAACTAAACGCAGTAGGCGACCGCTGTACACCTAGCTCGGAATAAAAGAACATTTCCAACGAACACATTCAAAATCATGTGATATGCTTCGGTGTACTCATCCGTTTGAAAATCTTTTCACATTAAATATAATGATAACAACTAACCGAAAGTACCCTCGGTAACTACGTTCCAAACTTTCAGCCGAAACAGCCACGGGCCCTGCGGGAAATCTTTTTTACAACGACTCACCCCCGCGCTACTTAAACCCTTTTAAAGTCACCTTCGCTTCGCGCTTTGCAACCAAAAGACAATACGAAACGGACGGCTATCGTTGCACCGTGAATGGGAAAATTCACCTCCAGATGGAAACAAACGACACGGTGAGCAGCACGGGGAGCTCCCTTAAGCTCGCTATTAAAGTTTAAAAATGATTCAAAGGGGAAAGCGCGGGTCATCATCAGTGCCTGCGGTTTTGGGTGTTTCCGAGTGGGGAAAAGTTTTGCGTTCCAATTTTCTTCCATCTTCTTGCTTCGTGCGACGGAAGCTGTGACGAACGGTTGGGGAAACATCCTGGAAGAGTTAAAAAAAGAAAACGCAACCGCGCACGGAAACGCAAAAAAAACGACACCGAAAACGGACACGCTCGATGATGTTTTCGAATGGCTGGAAATTCTTGCCAGGCGTGCGTGCGTGCGTATGATTTGCAGGCAGGGTTCGGGAGTCTTTCTCGAGTGACATATAGCGAGATCGGTCGGGCAAACTTTTCACCACTCACACACACAATAGCGGTCGGTATTTTCCACCGTTCTGCGTCACCCGAAAAAAGGACGGCGACCTTGGGTCAGTTCACAAATTTCACTCTTCCGGTGAAATCGCCAGCGATGCGGGTTTCTCTGCACCACCTTCGGCAGCAAAACCCGCACCTAACAGCCATTACCAGGACGGAACCGCTGTGGTTTTTGGATGCCGCACCCGTATCGCACGGAATGCTGGTGCAGAGAATCTAAAGTTGATTGTCTCGAGCGGACACCTCGCCGAGGAAGGATTGTGTGTGCTTTTTTTTGCGTTTAATGCGAAAAATGCTCCGATTGTGCGGAAAGGATGCGCTGGTTTTGCGCCCGTTACGCTAGCTTTAGAGTCGTTCGGGAAGGATTCAGTTGTACCGGGGAACGTTTTATTTCACATTCAAGTGCGACGAAGCGGAAATTCCGGGAAATTTTGCTGCCAGTTGAAATGGGAAAGCGATTAAATGAAGGAAAATCTGTTTTTAAGGTTTAAAAGTGTATAAATCACACTGCTTTTACGGTGCATAATTTTTCGGAACGACGAGTGATTATTTGGTTTACATTGCATACTTTTAGGCGAATTTGTTCTCCTTTTCTCGCAACAGTTGCTATGCAAATGAAATTTGTTGTTTACCTATATGTTCGCTATTCAATGTTAATATTCATTAAACAACACTCTTAGGGACACTTTTTATCTCCTTCTCTCTAGCTTAATCGACTTCCAATCGACTGCGATAATGCCAAACAGAAGAGAAGCTCTTAACCTTCTGACACACATTAGTTCGGTGAATTACCTTTCCGGAAAATGTTTTTTTAATGCAAAAAACGCCCCCAAAACCTCTCGCCTTCCTTAAAACTTTTCGCCGGAAATTGATTTACTTCGGCGCACGTTTTTATCGAACACCTCCCGCCCCTAAGGATTCGTTTTTCTTCGAGTGCTGCTTCGGCGAACGCCTCACTGCCAGAAACGACAAGCCTAAGGCGAGGCATAAAACCACCCTTAATACGGGCTCAACCTACTTGGCCACGGGTGAACATATTCTTGCCGCCGAAACGCTCCTCGCGTACCATTTACGTGGCGAACGCGGAGGCGTTGGAGATAACCACCCGTCTCCGATCCGACGGTGGTGGGGAAGATTTCGAGCGAATGGCGCCGGGGACACATGGAGCACCTTCGGGGCACACCGGAAGTGGTGGGACAAACCTCTGCATCCGTGTCAGGCTCTGCGGTCCCGGGAAAGCATAATGTCATCTCCTCAAATATTGACTGCCACGCCGAGCGAAAAGGTTTCCTCTGCGGTCGCCCTCCGAACGCACGGGACGGACCGACAGCGACAGGCGGTTTTCAATAATGGGGTGATCATGTTTCGGGGTGGTGGAGCGGAAGGGGAAGGGATGTTTAAGCAAAATGTTGGTTTTTGCCGTCCTCATTCCCTCTAACCTCGACCTCCCACTTGTGCGTGCTTGTGTGGTGAGACGATTTAGATGTTTTCTTCAGCACGGAAATCACATTTTTTGTAGTAATTTCCGTTGAAAGGAACGTATTTGGGCACGCCAATCTGTTGGCGGTGTAATTTTTTGGCATAAATGGGGATTACGAGTGCGGTTAGCATATGGCTAGCCGTGGTAACACTGATTGGATCGAGAGAATAAAGCCGTTGTGCAAATTTCTCCTAAGCGTTCCGTTCTTGATGTGCTGTTCGTAGGAGAAACGTACATTAATATAATGCTGATAGTTTAACATATAACATTATCAGATTGAGGCAAAGTCCTCAATAGTTGCTTATCTTAGCAGCCGACGGAAAATATGTGCCCTGATACTATTGTTGTATTGTTACATTGCATACTTTTTGGCGCTTATCTCTTTTAATCGCCCGAAAGTATGCAATCACCTGTTTAAAGCGTTTTTCTGTACGTTTTTAATAAACTTTTCCAAACGGATGTAATCGACGAGGCATAATTATTGTGGCAAAAACATGTAGTCGACGAGACATAAACAAACAGTAAAAAAAATTCTGGAAAATTTAAGGCAAATGTTTGATTTTTTCTTCATTTATTGCTGTTCAAGTTGAAAATATGGTTCAAAATACATCAAACTTATTGCTTCGTCTAAATAGCTTATTGGCAGTTGTGCATTCTGCATTCAAATGTTTAAAGTGTTTTCTTTTCTATTTATTTTGAATTTCATTTTTAATCACAAAATGATCTTTGAAAAATATTTCCCGAAAACTTCCACCAACCGAGCTCATAAAAACACGAACATAGCTTTAGCAGCGAAAATACAAACACATACACCTCGCTCCACTGTCTTCCACCGTTGCGTTTCTCATTATCGCTCCTCATCTAAAACAAAAACAACGCTTCCACGAAAAGGCTCAATATATATTGAGGCATCAAATTTCGATCCCAGTTCATCCATTTCCAGCCCCCGTTCCCCAAGCGCTACAAGTAGGGGCGGTTCGCGCAAAGTGCAACTCAAACACCCCTCGGGAAACAATTTTGCCGAAGCGAACCGGCACGCGTCCGGGGAGGAAAAAATAATCACTCCACAGTCCAACATCATCGCGACTGTTTCGGGTGGCCTGGAGTGGAGGATGTACATTTATTGTCTTAGTCCGGGCGCGGTGTCCTATTGACCAACCAACCGACCGACCGACCGACCGACCGACCGACCGACCTGACCGAAGTGCACCAAAAATTTTCCGCTTCCACTTTCTGTGTTTGCCAACAGCGCACGCACACACCGACTAACGGCGGCTGATGTGGCCAGATTTCTCGACCGAACTCCCATCGGTGTGTGTTTTATTTATCCTTTTTTTTCGTGTGTTTGCAGTTTTGCTTCTAATAGGCAGTCCCGTACTTGCACGCACGAGGGTGAAAAAGTGGAAGAACCGAATCATTCAGTCGTTATTGCACGACGGGGCGGGGCGTGAAAAATGAATTTCCAGCTGATAAATCTGATTGAGCGCAGATTTTGCATTGTTTGTGTGGTGCCGGTCTACGCGTGGGGCACCTATTTGCTTTCGTGCATCTATTTGCAATGCGAGTTTTAGTTTATTGAACGGTAGATATATTTTTCAGTCGAATTTCGTATCTAAATGTTTTCCGCTAGAGGGAGCCACCTGAAGTGAATAGTCAATACACGATACCGTGAAGTCAAGCTGTAGCTCAATATTTTGAGAAAAACTAGGCCACTATTCATCGGAACGAAGTCGATAAATTTCCACCGCAACTACGAATTATTAGTAACGCCCATGTACACAACCTACGAGCCACTAGCGCTGCTGGATCATAGAGAAATCCTTTCTCCTTTATACCTTATCAGTTGATTACTCCTTGAGTGCTGCCACTGCCATCGTGAACCCATTCCCGTTCGGAGAAGCTTTCATCAATTTGTTGACAGTTCCACTCAAAGCGCTAAAGCGACCTACTGAACCTTTATGCTCCTCGCTGGCAGGGAAGCCATCCGTAGGCTGTTTGTTGTGCCCTCAACGATACGAATGAGTTTGTCGAAAAATAGTTCACCGGGAAACGGCAAACATTCGGGCACCTCATAACACGGTGCCCGATCCGAGCAACCCAAACCACCACCAGCAGATCAAAAGATGTGGCGATGACTTCCGGACGGGGATGGCGATGCCCGCTGCCTGCCCGAACGCATCGTAGCATGAACGGTGTGATAACGATGCCGATATTGGGAGAGAAATATGCCGGGTCACAGCAGCCCAACGTGTTCGTATCGTTTCATCCACGTGGATCTGTACGTGTGGACGTGATTTTTACCATTTTCACGCCACTATGTTCCTAGAGCGGTTGATAGTTTTGAGCGATACCCAATGTGTTAGAAAACGTATGTGTATTGGAAATAAGGTTTTTATTTTATTCAGAGGCAATTTTGCATACTTTGTAGTTTAATCTATAAAGTGTTATTATTAGCATTTGATTTCTTCATGATTTTTTCGACCAGTATGATGAAAATTCAATGAATGATTGAAATGGATGATGTTAAGCATTTGCTTGTTATTATTTTATTTGAAGAGAGTATTTAAAGTGACGAAATAAAATGCGTTTCTTCATGATGATTCAATTTTGCCGAATCATTACTTATAAATCTTTATAAAATTACAAAACTTAATCGAAAAGGTAACCTTATGCCATGTGGATTGCATACTTTTGAGCTATTTATTAAACATACGCCAACAAGTATGCAATCATCAATGCACGAATTCCTCTTTTATCGAATCCCTTTTTTATTTAAGCTTCGCAATAATCTTAATGTGTACTTTCTTGCGTATTAATTTTGTTACCTTTAATACCATCGTTTCGGTCACGTAATTTTAAGCACACCAGATTAAGTTTCATCCCTCGCACTCACCCTCCATTAAGTGCTTTAATTCGAATCAATCAGCGACCGATCGCGGCTTCATTTGTGCACAATTAAAATTTGCTACCCACTGCAAGATGAT
The DNA here is from genome assembly GCA_000473445.2 of Anopheles farauti. Classification (NCBI taxonomy): domain Eukaryota; kingdom Metazoa; phylum Arthropoda; class Insecta; order Diptera; family Culicidae; genus Anopheles; species Anopheles farauti. Next base: position 12,982,022 of record KI915041.1, read on the forward strand.
TTATATTTGATGAGAAAATTGGCTTAATCGAGCCTGGGATTAACTCGTGTCCGCTGTTGCTGCTGTTGCTGCTACTCCTGGTGCATGTTTTATTTCGCCTGCGAAACAACGCTCAATCCAATTTGTCACATGGGCACGTGGGTAACAAAAAGCATCAACGTAGGCTAAAATATGCACGACCAAACACACATACGTCATAACCACCAACGAACGTCACGACCGACCGCAACTGCCGATGACGTTCGTGCATGCGCTTTTTTATGCAAATCCTTCATACATGTGTAAAGTTTATGGGCACCTTAATGCACCACTAAACGACCTGCACGACGCCGTTTCTTCTTCGAAGAGCTGGGTTTAGTTGTGTGACTTTTATGAATAATTTGCTCGCGCCCGCCTCGGCTCGTTGGCGCTTTTCCGCGCGCGCTTTTGGCGTTCATTAAATGAAACCAGTGCTAAACAAATATCTAAGCGCTCGCTCTCAAAGACCCGGCCGAGCTACCCGCAGGCGGCCGGTAATGCGTGTTCCGGGGGCAAAAAATAGAAACCAATTATTCACTACTTCCGCCACGGTTAGGCGCGAGCGAATGCAAAGGCCAACCGACGGCTGGATGACAAATCGTAAAGTGTTTAATGGGAATTCAAGCTGCGGTTCCGTGCGGGCGTGGTGGGAAAAAATAGATTTTATGCTAATATGCGGCCGATGTGTGGGCAGCCAAGGGAGGGTGTCGTGCGCCCACTCGCACGAACAGTTGGAAGTGGCCGTTTTCCTTTGCGTTTCCCCAAGCACTGCTTGGCCGGTGGGATTTCGGGCAGGAATTTCTCACGCCATTTTGAAACCCAACCGGCAGGGCGTTTGGCTAATGAGGCTGGAGTTGTAATGTTAACTGTTTTTGTGTGTGTGTTTTTTGTACACCCTACGCTATTACTGTTAGTCTACCGTGTTTGTTTTTATTCGTAATTGGCTAGTAAAGAGCCTATTTACACGACGGATTGAGTGGGCGCAAAAAAAAAAACACCTTCACCGAACGGTCTGCCCTGATGCCGGTCTGTTTGATGACATTATTTTACCCAATTATAAACCAATTTTGACCCCGATTCTTTATTTCTTCTGGTCGCGCACTGGCAGACTGTTCCCATTCCGGGTTTTTTTTCCAAAGGTGGCGGAAAGGATCGGGGAGCACAAAACAAAATCGTTGCAAAGGAAAAACTTTACAGGAAATGGCAGTGAGCCCAGATTTCTGATAAACGTTCCCACTGAGGAACTGAAAAACGACCGATCAGCAGCAACGGTGGAATTAGACCGAGTAAAAAATGGATCCCACCCTAGCACCTTCCTCCAGCAGCGTTACTTGTTTGACGAAACGCGACAGGACACCCGTTTGTTTGTGGAAAATGTTCACCCGGAACGGAAAGCCGCCCACCCGCTCGCCTGTTAAGCTCTCATGATGCGAACGACACCGAACCCGGGGACGTTACAATTTAACGATAATAAATAATAAGCCCTTCTTCCCTCATACCATCGCGTGCCGTCAACAGTTGACACTAAACACCCACCCACCCAGAATCGGGTGCGAGAAACCGAACCGAAATTGGCAAAATTGCTACTCGAGACGCGGAACGGACCAGCACAACTTTCGCGAAACGGGCCAGCAGAAAATAGAAAACCCGGCAAACGGAGCCCGGCAATCGATGCCGGCGAAAATGATGCCATTTAAGCTCCCTAGCTCCCTACCGCGTTCCCCCTGGTAAAGTGAAAATTATTGTTTTAAAGCGCTGGTTATAAATTAATGTCCTGAAGGATCGGTTCGCTGCCTTTCCTGCCGAACGATTCCGATAGCAACCAACAAAGCACAAGACAACGTTCCCGGGGAAATCAATTCAACGACGGGGTGGATCGGTTGCCGAAGAATAATTTTGGGTCGGTTGTTTCCGATATAACTTCAGCTTAAACTATCAGAACGACAGTTTGTTGTTGTCATGAGGTCCACATAAATTGGGGAATTATGTTCGTTGTTAACGAGGAGAGAACTACACACTTATTTTAATGGGGTGTTTTTCGATGGTATCCTAATTGAATAATAAATTTATTTATTTATAAACGAACTACATTGTACCAAAGCGGAAGATAATTAAGGAACTATTATGTCACAAAGGACGAGTTTTTTTTATCTAGGTTTGTTTTACCTGATATGTCAGAAAGGACAAACCTTTGAGTATTTGGCATCTACTAACGTCCTCTAATGGTTCTGTTCAAATAGGGGTTCTAATGGGTGCTATTTAACCATGAAAATTTGAAACACTTAAGTCAGTGAAACATCTATATAAGGAAAAATAAATCAGATTAATACTGCTTTATATTCTCGTGGAATTGGTGCGTCATGCTAGGAGAATAATACCTGACAACCTTCCCAGCAGCGTTCTATAATAGAAATCTAAATAGATAATGGCGGCGTCCTAGCTCACAGTTTTAATTCACTCATCGAAACATTCAACATGTTTCCCAAATTCCTTAACAAGCATTCTTACAGCATTTTTAGTATAAATGACTGCACAAATCTCTTTCTTTTCTTCCGTTCTCGCTACACGGACAGCCTTGTCGCGGTGTTCAAATTGACAGCGATCGCTCAGGACCGAAAATGCCTGTTGGCGCTTCACTTCCCGCAGCAACAGCAGCGTTTCATTTACGTTTCCCATTATTCCAGCTGAACGATTGGTTCGTGGAATCCTCTCCGTCCTCGATCGCTAAATTATGGTCAACAGCGGGAGACTTGCGACAACATAGGACGTTCCCCCAACGAATGGCGGGGCGCGGAAAAAGAAATGGCTGCACCTTAATCTTGTCCCATTGTCGGGGTATTGTTGCCGTCGTCGACACCGGTCGTTGCGCGAGGCCGAAGGGAGGAAGAAACAAAAAACCGATAAACTCCCACGCCAGGGCCGTGAAAGTTATTGTCGGTTTTTTCGAGAGGACACTTCATCAGCGCAAATGCGCAGCGACCTTCCCGGGATGGCGGTCGTGTCCTTCGCCGCGAAGTGGGTCCGTTCGCAGCAGCACGACCAGGAAATCCCCGGCGATTGTTTTATGAATTCCGCTATTTGTCCGCTCTTGTGTGTCCGGAGTGCTTTTTGCACGGTACGAAACAATATTATCATTTTCAACAATGGCGCCCGTTTTCTCGAGTGTTTTCTCCGGGCCCTCCGGGAGCAGCAATGGCGCATTAAGAATAGCTTTCTCGCACTGCAATAACCTTTCGATTGCCACGCTCTGGGCGCCAGTTCGGGTGAAATGTTAATGGTTCGCTGGTTCTATTTTCGTTCTTATCGGGCCACGGCAACGATCAAAGCAACAGTTGTTGTTAAGCAGCTCCACTTCACATTACAGTAGCACCGTTTACAATCAGCGCTTCGTTACTTGAACTTGCGCTAAACGGTTTTGTTAAAAAAAAAACTCCAGCACTTATTCTTACCGAGGGAAGTGCTTGGAGTTGCTTCTTTGTTCCGTTTGCAGCCAGCTTCGTCCCGAGAGGGCAGAAGAAATGTATTCCATTTTTTAACCACTCAACCCGCACCCGTAAACATACGGTGCTTGGGGTTTTCCTGCAATTTTAATCTGCTCCCTCCCCAGGAGCTAGCCCGCTTTGATGTTTGCGCTATCACTGAGCTTTAATCAGCTACTCTCTGTGGAACCGACAACGAGAGAACGGCACGCCATACAGGCAGGTATAATTATCTTTCTTTGACTGTTTTACGGGCCCTTTTTATTTCCGTGAGCCAGTAGTGACTTTAGGCGGCGCAATACAAACGCTCAGCAACATCCTTGACAGAGAGATACGTGTTTCGGTTAAAATCTGGACAAAAAAAGACTGCCCCCATCGAGTGGGGGACGATCGGAGGATTGCAGCGGCGTAAAAACTCGGAAGATACACTTCTGACATGCTGCGAAAGTGAGCACCCCGCGTTGCGACTCACCGTTTTCTGTTGACAGTTTTCATTTCTTCGTTTGTTTCCTGATGATTTTGTTTTCTTTTTGCAAAATAGTCTCTTTCATTTTTAGCAAAAATATGCTTTCATCTTGCAAAACGTGCCTTTCGTTAGGGACGTGGATGACCAAAAGAACGCTGCGCTACTGTGTATCGTTGCGATACGATAGAGGTCCTCGCGACGGGACCTCTGTCTAATGCGGTTCTGCAGGAGCTACGGTAGCTTCCTTTCCGAGTGTTCCCAGGCGAAGCACTCCAACACCCACCACCAGTTGCTAGGACGGAAAGATGGAACGATTTCGAGTCGGAAACACACAGCCACACATGCATACCCACTGTTCTGCAATCTGTTTTCCACGACAGTCGAACAAATAGCGCTGTTTTCCGCCCGGTTCCGGTCGGTCGGAAGCAGACCGAAAGCCGAACATCGTTGCCGCAATACGGTTGGTGCTGGTTGCAGGGAGACGCGTTTCTCACACCCAGCGGGAAGGTGGCTAGCATTCCTGAATGCACTCGCTGTACAAACCCAGGTGCAGGGATTTCGAACGGCAAAGCACCTATTTTCAATCATTACGCCGCCGGTGTTTTGCCGTTCGCCCAAGAAACGCTGATGCGTCGGTCGAGCAAGCGACCGCGAGCGTGCGCTGCAACAGAAAGGGAACAATGTTTTCCCTTCCTGTGCAACTGTACCACAAAGCGGGCGTTTCCGGTCCAAGAGAACTGTGCCAAAAGGTTCTGTGTTTTTAGAATCGATGTGTACAGAGTGTAGCCGCGTCGGGATTCGAGCGAATCCTTTCGCACCGATCGTCGTTAGTAACGAAACGCGGTTTCGCTTCGTGAACGTTGCGGTTCATCGAAAGTGCTATTTATTGCTTAAAAACTCAAAATTATAACATGAGAAAAAATTGAATTAATAATTGGAACCCACTATCAGCCCGAAGTTCTGCAATATTATTTCTTGCATTTTAATGAAGATATTTTATAGTTTAATCGAACATTTGGCTATATTCTATTTACCACTATCTTCAGATCACAATTCTAAGGTTGTTTTAGATTCTCATCGTCCAAATTACAATATCGGTAGCTAACCCGCAGAGAAAACATATGTGCATAGGAAATTGAATGCATTTTTTAACGTAACCTTAAATATTCGCCCGAATGTATGCAATCATGTGCAAAAAGGTAGTTTTTTACTTTTAAAAGTATCTAAACATGCACTGTAACAATCTTAATTCTAGAAAAATAAGAAATGTGCACAATTACTCATTTATTCACAGATCACTCATTATTTTTTATGAACGTATCAAACATAGTTTTGCAGCTAAAAGAACCCAACCGACTTCAAGAGAAGATTCCAAGATCTAAGGTTTCTAAAGGCCAGTATCGAATACTTCGCTCAAAGCTAAGAAAACTACCCTCTAAACCATCTTTCTTTTCAAACCAAACCCTCTCTTCATTAAACCTTAATATGGCATGTGTATTAAAATTCCAAGCCAAACAAAGCTACGTTCACAAAGAAATCTTTCATACTAATCCCCGCTCATTGTAACTATTAAGTCGCTGGTATCCATCACACGCCGCAAGACACCGTTCGGCAGGCGGGCTTCATTCGTTCGAGAACATCCTTACACACAGGGCACCCCCGACCGACTTACAAGCGCCTAGAAAATCGATCAAAAGTGAGGAAGAATTTTACCACACTCCCAACCAGGGCCAAACCAGGGCCTAACCCAGGGCCAGGGGGAACCACAATCAAGCCAGTGCACTGCTCACCACCATACGAGCCGAAAGGCTACGTCGGGCCTACAATGAGTCCTTCCCTCGGAGGACCAACTAAGGCACACCACAATCCACTAATGCCTACTTTATCATCCAGCAGCTCTCGTGGTCGCCGACACCGTGCCTTCCTTGCAAATTCTGCCTTCCATACACACACATACATACCCCAAATCCTTTAAGAAAACTTCCTTCATCATTCGGCTTCGGATGCGAATCGCACTACGGCTTGTTCCTGGCTAGGATCGCGCTTCGCCCGAGACGGCATCTCATGCAAATTGCACATCATTTATTCAAACTGCGCCCGCTCAACACCAGCACGTTCGTCGTCGCCAGCCTAGGCCTATGCCATTCCCGCATTTGAAGGCTGTTTGTGTGGGTTTTTTTTTCCACCTCTCATCGTCAGTGCGCGGCTCATTCGGCATTCAATTTCAGCCGGTGCAAATTATAAGCGAAAGTTAAATTGCTACCATCCGCTCCATCTTGACTCCGGCTTCTTTGTCGCACCGTGCCACCCGTTTGACTTCGTTCTCTTCCGTGAGCCTGCCGTTAACGTCACGTTTTTTTCCGTGGATGTGATTCGCTTCCCCATCAACCAACGCTTCAGGTGCTGAAGGTGGCAGGTTTTCCCTAGATTTCTCTTTTTCACACTTGCGCCCACCTGAACGCTTCGATATGCAGGATCCGCGCGAAAGGCCAAATCGAATGTTGATCTCAGTTTTTTTTCTTACATTTTTTTTTGCTTGCCAGGGCTCCCTATAAAGGTGGCTGATTCATCTTTCGTGCCCTGAACTGCGAGCAAAGGAAGAAGCAATGGGAAACCACAAATCGTCTTACATATTTTATCGATATTATGCGATACCGGGTCGGATCGGTTCGGACGGCCAGTCAGCCTCCGGTCCGCCAGGTGACGTGCCTGCTAACGACACCGCAGACCGTTGATGCCGCATTTTCGTAGCAGCGGATGTGCAGCATCGGGTTCGTTCGCCAGAACCAGGTGAACACCTCACACACATACACCACAGTTCACGGGTGCCAAATTTGTGCCGACTCAGCATCCCCGGAACGGCGAGAGAATGGTTTTTCTTCGTTTTGCGCTGCCCGAATAAGATGGCACACGTCCAATGCTAGGTGACCTGCCGCCGGTGGGGAGAGGAAAGCGTTGAGTGTTGTTTTTCTGACGTCTCATCCGGTTTAGCAACGGAGAAACGATTGGAGAAGGTGGGATGTGAACCCCGATAGGAGGGGATGTGATTAAGGACCCCATCCTGAATCCTTAGATTTTCGGTCGTAGAGAAAAGAAACGATGTCAACATATATGTGTGAGTGTGCAAAAGGCTCTCAGTCGCAGTCGGCATTTAATAGTACAAGTTTAACACTAAAAAGAGTGAGCGCCATCTGGTGTCAAAAAGAAGGCAAGATTAGAAAACTGGTGTTGATATGTTTACTTATGGAGTTGAACTTGAATTTATTATCAAGAATTTGAGAACTTGAGTTTTTTGAGCAGTATTTCAATAACGTGTTCCAGCTTCTTTTATATTTTCATGTCAAGTGGTTTCGTTTTTTTTCTTTTATTTCACGCAATTGCAATCAAATTTAGTATTTTATTTCATTTTATTTTGTCAAAAATCCCTTTTTAAACCAAAGAGATGAATTTTGTTAATTTTACACTGATAATTTGATGAACGGTCTAAAAATATTGATCGTACTTTATGCTCGACACTAGCGCCTCCTGGTGGATACTAACATAAAGCGTTAGACTAAATCATGCTTCTAGAAAGCATGTTCTATTTTTTTTTTTTTTTAAATATCATCCCACAGTTTTTGCTCATTGAACAAACATATACTTTTTTCCAGTTCAATTCTTATTCGAATGTTTTCTATTCGCACTCTCAACCTATTCCTCTACCGCTTGGAGATCGGAGAAAAAAAAACTCAACCTACTAGCTCGCGCGAAACTTTTCATCCGTTTTGCGAACTTTCCGCGAACGACGAACATCCGCTTTACTCATACACTCGTTGCTCCACTGCGCACCCGATGCCACGAAACAATTCTCAAGTTGACTAAACTTTAACGTAAATCTTCAAAAGAGATTAGATACAGCTCAATACGTCCGTGTTCTGATGCGTTCGGATTGCTGCTTCGCTATTCGCCCGGATGGTTTGCGAGACGGAGAAAGCAAGAAGCTGCGTTGCGTCGTGCAAAGGCTTCACTGACTTTCGGCGAACGAAAGCTGCGAACATAAAAAAGCTACCTTTCGGAAGGGAGTTGCTTACGGTATGAGGAGTTCGCAAAAAATTTCCAGAAGCATTTCCCTGCACGCACCCCGCCGGGCACGGGTGACAGGAGACACGGAGAAATCAAAGGCGAAAGCAAATGTAAACGTGCACTTCGTTCAGAGCGTCCGTCCAGAGGGGAAGGTGTGCTGTAGGCCACAAGCTTGAGCAGAAATGTTTTCCGTGCGCGGAACTCGCATCCAAGAAATTAACTTCTGGAAGGTTTTCTTTTTTTTGCGCGGGCAGTGAAGCTTGCATGAAAAACGATATTTTGTTGCCTGCTAGTCGGAGGGCTATGTGCCGTGCTGAAAATAATCTTTACCGTACATTCCGGCCGCCACATTGAACATTTTGCCACGTTTGTACCATGCGAATCCAGAACACAGCTATTTCATTTCTTCGTCAAACATAGAAAATTCTCGAATGAAGTGATTAATATGGTTGGAAAAGCTACTTGTTGGTGTGTATGTTTTTGTTGATTTCGCTCCCATATGCTCGGTCTATATCCTGTTTAAATATTTGATAAAGAAATTACCTTCACAACGAGCCACACGCTACACAAAGTTGCTACTAAAATCATTATTGCGGTTTGAAAAAATGGTTTGAAAAGGGAAAAAACGCACACAAAGCCCAAATTTAACTGTGTGATCCCCGGTATGTATTACATCATATTATTATTCCATTTTTTGGGTGGCAAGGTTAAATATTTACACAAAAGCCCGCCGTCGGGTAATGGAGCTAGTGGCGGCCGTACCAGTAAATCATTGGATGATTTATTCCCCATTTACGACAACCAACCGAGCCAGGCGGTGGATAGTTTTTTTCCGTATTTTTTGGTGTTTTTTTTTTCGAAGTTTCCCTTTTTTCTCCTGCCATTTCTCTTCTCTCATCGCGGCGCACTTTTGCCAACTGGTTAATTACGTTGGAATGAGCTATTTGGCGCTTGTGTGTATGTGTGGGTGTGTATGGGGCGGGATTGGCTTAAGTGGGGCGAGCTGCCTTAGTTGTTGTACTTTCCAGCGCACTTTATGACTTTTTTCCCTTAAGTAGTTCGTTGTTTAAGTCCTCAGCGAAGAATGCTAGCAGAAGTTTCCACAACCGAGCGTAAATAGGGTGTAATTTAGCGAAGTAGCGGTTTTTACTTCACGGGCTGGCAATTTGTTTTTTTTTCAGTTTTTTTTTTACTTTTTACTTCTCCAGTGTAACATCTTGTATAAGGCTCTAATTAGACACCCCTTTAGGTTTAAACTTTAGCTTAAGTATGGGAAAGAAAACAGAAAAGGGAAGAACTTTTTTTGTGTTCATCTGTTTGTTGTTTAAACCCATCATACGTTAATGTTGGCTTTCAGCTCTGATTGTTGTGCTGTTAATCTGCATCTCTACATTTGAAATAGTAGTATTTTAGTGCAAATTGTGGGCTTCGCGGTGATAAAAACCATTGAGACCCTATATATTCCTGTATTGAAATACGTTTGTTTCAATCCATCAAGCGACTTTTGACTGGAACAAGAAAAAAAATTTGCCAACAAATTTGTTTTTTTTTTATCTGACAAAACCAAATCTGATAAAAAAAACTGTAATGTACAATGCGATTGTCAATACGGCAGATTTACGTTTGTAAATATTGCAGGGCCCGAAAAGCCTTCTGGTGTTGTATAAGATTTAATTGAAATTCATTTTATTGTTGAAAATTGAATGCATAACAATCGTTAAAACTGTCTATCCAACCGAATATTGCTACAGGAGCATAAAAAAGGTTCTTATTCATTGAAAATAATTTTTATTCATCGCACCTTTCGCAAAATATCGGACACTTTTTCCTTATGTTTCGCCAAAAAGTGTGCAATTCGCAATACACGAGCATTTTAGTAATATGATCACTCTGTTACAAAATAGTAAACAATGTCTCTTCCGGTTACTTCTTTCATCATGTAAACGTTTGTTATTGTTGCCGATAATCACCTGCAGCTAAATCTATTGCCGCAGCATCCTTAACTAATCGTTTCAGCACCAGATGCAAAAACAAAGAAAAACTTAACGACAACTGCATCACTACTGCCCCTGCAATCTTATGATGCGGCCACGCTAAATTCGCTGAGACGGTTCACTAACGAAGGGAAAATTCCACTCGAGAGGAGTTTGCTGTGCCTGAATGAACGAACCGGCTGGGGGATGCGTCCGACTATATAAGCCACGATGGAAATGTGATTAAATTTAAAGTACTTCGTGTCGCCCCAACACCACCGTCCTTTTTGCCTGACGACAGGGTTTGCGATTTTCCCAGACGGCAGTTGGATGGAAAGTTTCTACCATGGGTAGATCGTAAAGGAGCACACTCGAGTGGAAGAGAAAGGGAAAGAAAGAAAGAGAGAGAGTGGAAGGAAGTCACACAGCGCTGCCATGAAAACCCGTGCCGACCGGTCCTGTTGCTGCTACCTGTCCAAAGTGCCATAAGAAATTCTGCTTTCTTTCGAGCGTAAAAGCACTTCGTCACGTGGAACGCTTCTCGGCAGGGAAGTTTGTTGTATCGCTTACGACGAGCCAGACCCCCCGCTCGGTCGGATGTGTATCGTTCGCGGCTCGAAATTGATAACCGTTGATAAACCCGGCCCGGCCAAGTGGTGGCCAGACGGTGAAACCGGAGAAACCGGCCTGGATGGCTTGGGCGAAAGGAGAAGAAGTAATATTATGTTTGGGCGAGAAAAGATTAATCTCTTTCCCATGGCCATTACGAACTGCGCCACCACCGTCGTCATCATCACCTTTCGTTAAATATCGCCCGCGACAAAACATTAAATTGCCATGCAAACTTGATGTCATTGCCGTTGCCGGGTTGTTTTTCGCTGCGCTTCGCTTCATCGCTGTCGAACAGCTTCGGTCGGGAGGGGAACACCGCGAGAACGCCGAACATCAACCATCTGTCACGCCGTAGTAGGCGCGCCGCTGTCTAATGTCTGTTAAACTTGCGTCCGTACGTGACACTCAGGGGTGTGTTTCGCAACTTTTTCCAACAAATTTTCCGACTTTGCGGGCCCGGCACCGCCAGAGAACGATCGCGTAAGCGGCTTTTACCTTCGCCCGGGCAAATCCTGACGCTCCCTGGAGTGTAGGCCTGGCCGCCGAAAAGATGTAGGAATCATCTTCCTTGGAAGGAAAATGTACACAGCGTAAGAGCACGGTGACACACACCGACGGAATGTTGATGACTTGACGGAATTTGGCGCTTTGCGGACGAACGGATGCGAGGAAACTTTGCCCGCACAATTCTTACGCTGATTATCTGGCAGAATTTGTAACTTTTCCAAGCGAAAACAAAGCAACAAAACAAAGCAAAACAAAAACTACAACATGAAACACATTCGTTACATCAAATGATGAAAGTTGTGTGTTTCCAGCGCCGGAAACTTTCTAAATCGATCGGAAGCATTATCAAAGATTTAAGTTTTTCGTGTACGCCTGTCACACACTGTCTGTGGAAGGGGATCGAGGAGAGGGTGCTCCCCTCCGGTCAGAAGCATTTTCAATTACTTGTGATTGCGTTTATTATTACGGATTATCGGGTTGTGTGGTTTGTGTGCTGGAAGCAATTTTCTGTAAACCTCCCGACCTGAGCGGCTCATCTACTGTTTGTTGATCGAATTTTCACCGATTCCGCGGTGGTTTCAACCGGCACCGGTGATGGAAACCATAAACGTTTGCTTTATTTTACACCCATCAATGTTTGTTTGTACCGTCGAACGAAATGGTTTTAAAATTTTTACACTCCTCACCTGCAGCTTTTCTCGGGTGGAACAAAAGCTTACTTTTCACGCGTGTGTGTATACCACTGATTGAAAAACTCGGCACGAGTAAAAGCGTGCTTCAAACTTGAAAGGACACGGCAAGCAAACAACGGGAGAGTGACCCCTTTTTTCGCTACGGTCCACGATCGATCAACCCGGCTCGCCACGAAAAACCGCTCACGAAATGGTAGTGGTTTGCCATCCAGGCTCTTCTTGGAAAATGTGTTCTGAAAATTAAAAGCGGCAAAGAAAAATAAAACTCCCAGCCCACCACCAGCCACACGTTTTTTTTTTCTTTTCATTCTCGGAAGAACCAAAACAAACAACGCTACTGTTCAGCGGGTTTTGTGTGCGGAAAATTTGCCACAGTTTTTCCAGCTCCTTACCCGAGGAGCACTCGGAATGAGCTGGAGGAGGAGAGGAAGAACGTTAGTCGCTGCTAAAAACATCACGCTTGCTGCCATACGTGGAAATTGTGTATATGGCTCGGTTCACATTCCTACGAGCCCGCAAAAGAAACCCGCCAGAAATGATGAGGCAGCTTATCCGTTCCTCTCGTAGTTTCTTAACGTCGTTCTGTGAGTTTCCATGTTTGTATGCGAGCTAAATGCTTCCGTGAAAGTCGGTTGGGGGAAATAAACTATTTATCAACTGCTTTTTGTGCTTGCATTGTTAGCCAGTGCAAACCCGGTTCATAACGAGAAACGTATTATCGTGCTGTTGAGCAGCCTCGATAAAGGCTCTTGACGTTTCGCGTGATACGGACGGTGCGAGTCGAGGGCATTTGCGATGGTTTATTTGATCGGATATTGACTGACTATGAAACCACGCGTGTTTGTACGCGGAAATGAATGAAAAATAGGTTCTTCGCTACTCCTTGACGTGTTGGTTGGAAAACAATACATTGGAAACAATTAAGGCGTGATGAAGCGCTTCCATTCACGTTTCCCGCAAGGCGCTGTCGTTTCCGGTAAAACTTTCGATAAGTTGAATCAACGCCTGAGTGGTATGCAATGCGGACTACGTGAACACTGCTTTATCAAATCTATTTTTGACTTTCAATTTAATCGATCGAGCAAAACTAATACTATAAAAATTGTCAATTGGATATAAGATATGGATATTATTCTACGAAACGTAAAAGAAAGCATGGAAAAAAGAAAAACGTTCTGTTTTTATCTTAACTTTAAACAACGCCTGAAAGGTATACTATCAGCATTACAAATACTTTCGAGTTCAAATTTGACATATTCTACTAAAGGTAGAGGAGACAAAGACTAGCACGACTTCATAAAACGTAGTTTAAGCAACATTAAATTCAATTTACGCCAAAAAAGTATACAATGTTCATTCCATCAACAGTGGATGATAACCTTATATGAAGCTTTAGTGCATCTTTACCACTGTCTTATCTTGAAGATAAAATATTCGCCACCGTTTCTAAATCGGTCAACCTTTCAAGTTATTTCCTTGTTTATACTGGTGCAGCTGGTGGCATTGATAATGCGAAAGGTAAATTGCTTTCACCTGGAAGTAAAAATAATCCTTATTATTCAAGCGTTTCTGTTTCATTTTGCTGCTCGATCCCTGTCGAGCGCAATCGAACGAAGCGCTTTCCGTTTCTGCCTTCCTGCCCTGGCTCAGCAATTACCCGCTCAACACCTGCATCATGCAACGGTGCATAAATAATTGCACACGCGTCGCTTCCCTGCCCGTTTACGTCCTAATCAACTCTACCTACCGGAGCGGAAATTAAAAAAAAAGCGCAATCCTTCCTCGCGTGATCACCGGCGGTGGCTTGAATCGGCACTATCTTTAAGGTGGCAATTTGCTACAATTTTTGCACGCCTCCCGGCGTTGTCTTCGTGCGCTTCGCGAGGGGTTAAGAAATGACCCGGATACTACATTCGAAACCCCGCACCACCAAACCGTCCCCCAGCACGCCCTAAGCACGGAAAGTTTCGGGATGCGGCTTTCGTGTGTATAGCTCAAACTTTGCTCACCTTGTTTAAATATTTGGCAGAAGGTGGAGGGCTGACTCCACGGGGTGGCGGGGCGAATACCGGTGGTGTGTACCAGTCCGTTAGCGTGATTGCAATTTTCTTCACCACTCGGATGTTCGTGTTTCCCGCCGGTGCCGCCCGCCTCGGGTGCAACAAAGTCCAAACGGCAAGGCGCCCGCTACCACTTGGATTAATTTGAAGCTCAAGCAGCAGAGAAATAGGATACGGCGGGGAAGGTGGGATGGGCGTATGATAACAAATCGCATTTGCATCCTTCAACGGATGGCCACTTTGGCCACGGAGCTGCTCGTTATCACTGTGTGTTCTGTGGGAGTGGGAAAGAAAGTGTATGTGTGCGAGGCTTACGTTTGCGCTCCTTTCGCGGCGCCTAGTAGGCTGTGATGTTTTAATTACGCCCCTGGTTATGCAATCCGCACAACACCAGCACTAGAAGAGCGCGCGCACTGCCCGCGGTGGAGCGCCTGATTGTTATGTGATCTGCATAATCTATTTTTAATATCTTCTGACGCCTCACTTAGTGCAGACAATTTTTTGTTCGCTTCACTATCCTTTGTGGAAATTTTTTCACCTTCTCTTTCTCTCGCTTCTCTCCCCTAAACGGCACAACTATTTCCGTGGAGATGGTTATCGAATTTAATCCGCTTTCTCAGTGCTGTGTAAAAGAGAATTTCCTACCCATGGGTGTGGACGCTGAAAAGGGGCGTAAAACTTACATCCGGATTGCCTTTCTTCGCAAGGTTCCGGGTGTTTCTTGCCAGCGTTTGCTCCCTATTCGGTGATGGAAATTTACATCTTACGTACTTCGGACGTCTTGCACGCGTAAAACGGTAGATGATTTCACGATCCCAAGCCTCAAGTTTGCCGTTAGGAACGCCCAGACACGCGCTGTCAGCCCAGCAGCTGGTCGAAAACGCGTACCGTCGAAAACTTTCCGCCCGCTGCGTCAACGAAAACCGTGATGGAAGTGTAATGCCCAAAAATCGCACCAATGGTGGAAAATTCATTCGCGACAACGATTAGCACCAGCTCGGTTTCCGGACGCAATGCCACGCCATCCATCTTGAGGAGGGAGAGGAGATGCGAATGAGCCCGCGGCGACAGGGAAAGCAAACGCAATTAAAAACTGTAATAACGTTTGTCTGACTTTGACTTTGGCTCATTATGATTTTCCCTCGTGAATTTTCACATAGTAGCGGGGATGCGCCAAGCACTCCCCTCCCTGCTTGTGCAGACAGCAGCGGATGCAGCAAAAGTTGTTGACAAAATCCACACCTAAACTCCCCCGGAAGCCGGCCGGGAAATTCCTACCGACGATGGTGGCAAATATTCAATTGAACTTGTCAACCTTTGGCAACCGTAGCATCCAACGCTAGTTTGCTTGTGCTTGTACGATTTCAGCTCCACTTTAACGGAACGCGAAGTACGAAGCGCCTGAAAGAGCGGCTACCCGCATCACACGCACCCCGACGCCGCCGCGAACGGTGTATTGAAATTCATCACTCCAAAAGGTGCGAAGAGCGAGACGAGCGATCGCGGCACGGCACGGAAGGGTTTCGGAAAATTGTTTACCAACACAACCGGGATCGAGCTCAGGACTGTCCTTAATTAACGTATCGCTTGTTACGAGCTGCTCGCGGTCGCGTTTTGACGAGACGAGCTGAACCGCGGCGGGCGGGGGCAGTATTTGTGTTCCACGCGCGAATAATGAGTTCGAGTTAAATCGAAATAAATGAACTCTCGGACGATGTTTCGCATCAGATTTGATCAACTAATTGGCGGGTACAGCACGTTTACGAAAATTGAACCATCTGATCGAATATTTCCTTCTGTCACTCTTTGTTTTGACATCTGTCGGGAGCCAACGCTTGTTGACGAATACAACCGATTAATTGACGTTAAATTAATGGATTTGGATCATTATTTTTGTGCGATATGCATTCGCATTTTTCCACTAAACAAGCCGACGAGCGGCGAATGGAGTATAAAAGCTTTTTACCTAATTCCATTACGTGTACTTTGGCTATGTGTAGTTACGCCACTCAATTTAACAAGGGTTCATTACATCGACTTACCGCCATTAAAACGAATGACCGGTGGGGGCGTTTTCTCTTTTATTCCACCAACAGCGCCGTTGTTGCGGACGGTTACGCGAAACGAGATGATCATAAAAATGAATGCAACTGCAAACATCCTCCCTTTCGGTCGCCACTCGTCGCGCCGTTTGGCACAATGGCACGGTGAGCGGCAGCGCATCGCTTAATTGGTTTAGTTGTGCAAACTATCTTCTCCGCAAACTAGGCTCATACAAAAGTAAAAAAAAAAAACGGCCAGCCTGTCGCTCGCGTTTAAGGCGCAAAACGTCTGCAGCGGCGGCCATCAGCCGACCAGCGAAAAACAACCTGCCAATACACCAAACTCTCCCATCTCCGCTGGGAGCTAGCTGACGAGAGCGCGCAGAGAACATAAAACCACCGAATAGCCGAACCGCAGCTGTTGTTGCCTTATTGGGTTTCAGTACTTGCAGCCCATTTTTTGCCGCGTGTTACAAGAATTCGCTTAGTCCTCTCTGGTACGATAACGTGGAATCCTTTTGCCAGCGGTTCACATGGAATCGGAATGTGAAGCTGGCTAAGCACACTGGGTGTTGTGTGGCTCATATGATTGTGGGAATGTTATGTTTCAAAAATAGAAAAAAAATTGTCATAGCTTTTTAAAACTGTAGCTAATTTGAAACAAAAATATACAGAGAGTTTTTTTAATCAAAATAACATTTTTATTAAACCTTAAACCATGTGAGGATGTTGTTCCTGAAAAATTTATTTTAAGAATGTGAGATTTCAAATAGTACAAAACACAGTCTTTAAGCAAATTAACTATGTAAAACTAAGCATAGAGGAAACATAAACCAACAGGTTTCAAACACAAAATTTGATTTGTGTATTGGATCCATTTAGAATTATTTTCCTAACAAACGCCTACAAGTATGCAATCAATAATGTATCACCATCTAACTCTTGTTTTTTTTTTATATATATATTGGTAGGTGTACACGAAAAATGTCTCCTGCATTAATGTTTTGTTTTTGTCAATTAAACATTTTTTTGGAGGGTTAATTTTGTATCTACGTATATTAAACGCACAATTTGATTTATGCATGAGGTTTTCTGATTTAATTTTATTCAGTTTTTATTTAAATTATTCCGTTCGCTCCCATTGTGCGCTGCCATCCCTGCCAGCGATCAAAAACTAGCAAATTATCGAACGGAACAGTGCACTCTCACGCGGAAAAGTGCCACGTTCGCCATTCGCTGTAGTTTGGATGATCCTGCCGACCGAAGCGGCACTAGAGCATCTGAAACAATCAAAAACAACAGCAACAGCAACTTCGACAAAACAACCCAAAAGGAGCAAAGCATAACGTTACTTTGAAACAGCGCACCGCAGAAACGAAATCCATAGCAGTTTGAAAACTTCGTAGTTGAAAAAAAACACCCGCTTACGGCGGCAACGTTGGCCGTGGCGGAAAGTAAACGAGAATGGGATATAAACCTCAGCAATCATTCGTTTGTGCCCTTCGGCTCGTGGGTTGTGTATGGGTTTTTTTTTTGTTTTTTAGTTTTTTTGTCGGCCTCCCATAACAGTACCATAATTTATGACCACATCCTGATAGTTTTTTGCCATCGGGGTTCGCTTTCAACCACCCTTTCAAAGCTCGCAAACGCACTGCAGGGAGCAATGGGATCGTAAAGTTCGGAGGTGGCGGTGGATTTTCTCGATTCCCCTAGTCGATACATTGGGCCCATACGGTGTCGGTGGTTCTTCTCGCGATCTCCCCAAGCCCGGTATCGGGTGCAGGGGATCGAAATCGAGCGCACCCGCAAATAAAACTGCAATCGTCAGCCACAATTGGCATTTCGGAAGCGCGGCTGCCACAAACAGCGCGAGCCCGGCTCCCCCGGGGATTCATTTCGTGGTGTCGTTCGTCTTTCCTTTCGTTTTCGTATGAGTGTGTGTGTGTGTGTGTGGGCTTCCATCGTCCCCCTTGGTGTATGCATTTTCCTCGCCAATGTCGAAAGATTCGCAACGGTTTCGTACGCTGCAGCTAGGAACCTTGCCATTGGCATTCGGTTCCACCGCTTCGCTCCCGACGTTGAGGGAGAAAAGTAAAAGAGGGCGACCAAAAAAAAACACGAAATCGAATGTCCGAAAAACTGCCCATGAAAGGTGGCCCTCGTCCGTCGTTTTGCTTACGAACCGGGTTTGAGATTGGCTTCTGCAAACGACCGGCTTGTGGCGGGATACGTTAGTCGACGTTTTTTTCCCCTTCATCTTCTCCAGTTCTCCTTCATCTTTCCAGGACTCCCATCTGGGAGAAGCGAGAGCTCAGCAACGCTCCAGTCGTAGAATGCCGGAAGAAAGCATCCCAGCTGCCAATTTTCGCTTGGTTGCGTTCCCTCCTCCTCCGCCTCCCGCCCGGGCGTGAGTCCGGCGAGTGTGAAGCCAATGAAAATTGACACTCGTACTGAGGGACCCGTTTTTTCCAACTCCATTTCCTCTTTTTCGATCATCCCAACAACCCGTTCCCACGCGTTGGGAATAAATCCGATCGCTCAGCAAACGGAGAGTGAGTGAGAAAAAAACGGAAAAACAGCAACTGCATTAGAAATGGGACCCTCCATCTCGTGCTGGACACAATCTCGGACATGATTTCCTTTTTTATCATGCTCCTTTTCGGATGGGGTTTTTTCTTCGTTGAACGGTTAGTCTATTCTCAAGCAAGCAAGCAAAAAAAAAACAGGTCAATATTTCATGGGTTGACTATTTATTGAAATAATGAAGCACTGTCACGGTGAGCATCTGTTGAATCATTGTGGCGGTATTGAATAATGTATGCCAATGGGGGCACAGACATCCTTCACCTTCACCAGCGGTTGTCCATCGGAAGGACGCAATAAAAATGCCTGTCACATCCGTAACCGAACGGTGGTGTGAAGCAGATTCTAATCTCGCAGGAGTGGCCCGGTTTCGGTTCTGCGAAGACGAAATGGTTCCAAACGAACGAACCTACCGAAATGGGTGACATTTGCGAAACTGGCAGCATTAATATTGTTGACAGTTTTTTGTTCCATTTTGTCTGTTGTTTTTGGTCATATGCGCAAAACATCATCTTCTAATTTGTTGTTTCTGTCAGTTTGCAACAAATAGAGAAAGGTTTTGAGTTTTAGAAAATTATTAATCTAAACTGTGTTGGATCAAATTTTTATTTATTCTTGAAGCTAAAAAATTTCAACAAATTGCTAAGGATACAAAATAAATATGAAGATTGAATATTTAACAACAAATAATTAATCTTCATAAATCGTTCATCTCTTTATAAATCGGTTACACTACAACTCTTAACGGTGCCTCTAAAGTGGTTCAACAAATCGTTAGTGATCAATGAATCCCAATGGATTAAAGGATATTCTGAGTTTTTGAATCGGTTCTTTCTCATAAACTCTTTTAAATTCACGATTCACGAACTCTCTTAAATTCATTAATCTTTAAATATTAAGGATTGTTTATCAAGTAGAAACATTGATTCGGACGTTAATCTCATTTGCAGGATATAGTTTTAGTTAAGTTAAATAAGCGCGCTCCAACATAAATTCCTCATGTACTCCTTAAACGTTAGTTCTTTATCATTTGGTTTCGATTTTCTATTTGACGGCCCACTTCTATTTGACGGCCCACAGTAGAAACTATTCTACTCTTCTCTAGACTATCCTTTTGTATCCTTTAGTGTACGCAAACTACACTAATTTGACGTTGGCCGAAATTCATTCCCAACTATTCAACCCTGGCGGTCGTCTATGGTGGGACCCATTATAAACTGTTCCATTTTTTCTCCCCGGTGTCAATCAACAAACAACAGGCAATGTCCCTGAAGGACAGCACAAACAACACAACACCCCGTGCTGACATTAATTCCACCATTTCCCATTCATTACGCGATCGTTAAACGGCCATCATTACCGCACAAATGACTGCCATTCGAACGACCACCGCACGGTTCCGGACCATTCGTTGCCTGGTTGGTGGACTCGTTTATCTAGGACACACAAGGCACACGCCCATGCTGGAGAGTATTTAAAAATTAATCCATTTTAACACGTGGAAGGTACGGTCGTATGAGAAGCAAACCGACCTCGAATTAGCCTACGGGACACCTTTCCGGTGGAAAGCGTTCCCTTTCACCGGGCCGGAATGAAACGATAACGCGCGCGCGATGACTAATCACCAGCGACACCTTCCGAAATCGGAAGCGAAAGTGACAAATGAGCGCCACACATTCCATCCCAAGCAGGGTGGGGTTGGTATCTTCGTCGTCGTCATCGTCCGTGTGTGGAACACGGTGGACAATTGCTTTCTCGACTCGACCGACTCGGCGTGGTTGTTATCTCTTCCCCGGGCTCGATTTTCACGCTGGCGAGGGAACCGGCGGGCCAGATCTGCCGGAGCGGAAATCGTTCGCTTTATTTTCCACATACATCACAATTAATTATGCTGCCACTCAAAGCCGTTCGGGGTTGGCAACTGTTCGGCAACGCTAAGACCAGCAGGGTGTAGTATTTTTTTCCCTCTCTCTCTCTCTCTTCCTGCGTGCATTTCGCTCCGGTTAGTTATGGATTCGCACTAGCACGCCGGCTGAGATGAGCCCGATAAGCGTGCGCTATCGTGCTTTTTCGTGGTGAAAACACACAGCGCTTTCGGTCTGGTTGCTTTTGCACCAAACAACAAACTCCCTTCCTTCCCCGAGGGAAAAACGACGCTTCTCGTGTCCTAACTTATCGATGTGTCCTTTCCGGTTGTTCTGCTGGTTGCTTTTGGCCACCTCTTCTCCCACGGCCACGGGACCCGTTTTCACCAAATGAAAACGATTTAGATGATCTGCGAAAAACGATTCGGTTTATCGTGTTTTGGCCAACCCCTCTCCCCTGGGGGGTGGGGGGGGGGGAGAGGGACAAGTTTGTGCGGGCAGCCAGAAACAGAAGAAATTGGTTTTCTACATCCAATCAGCGAGCGCGATAGCGAACCGGTGGCGGTGTGTTGCTTTGGTGCTGCTATGCGTGTTTTACGACCGGGCAACGAATTTTTTGTGTGACTTCTTTCAGCGATTTTTTTTTCAAGCTTTTTTGTGATAGTTTTTTTTTTATTTATATAATCGAACCACCGCAGTGAATTGTACCATTTTTACGGTTGTTTTAGAGTAATTGGAAAGGACATCCGCTCAAATTGAGTTTGAACTTCCCACCCTTGTTACTTGCAGCTAATGGACTGTCAGGGAACAGACAGTCCCCGAAATGAGCCACACCAAAAAGGGAAATGGAAATAAAAAAAACTACCTAAACCAACCGAAAGTAAGGTAAATGAAATATCTAACAACGGAGTTTTCGTGCGAATTGCATAACGTTGGGCTGATTGTATTATGTAACGCCTGAAAGTATGCTATATGTTTACGGATGCAAACCGTTTTAATTAAAAAGTGCATACACTCGGGATTTCAGATTTGGGATTTATAAAATTCCTCCCAATATTGATTAATTTTAATATTTTGTAAGGTTTTCTTTAAATAAATCTATTCGAAGGAATCCTGTTGGTGGCATGAAGAAGCAATCTCCCCTGCAACGATGAAATAGGATCGCCCGACTGTTTGCCTTTAATCACCAGTGCAGTCAATCTCAATCGCGAAAACTTTTTTTTTATCCTTCACCCGCAAAATTAAGGTTAATTGACGTGCAATAGTTTTGCCATTGTTCCCGTCCGTTGTCGGCACGATTTTTGTAATTATTTTAAAACCACAACAGCCGAACTCCCGAACACCGAGCCCTGCTACCGCCACCGTGGGATGGTCAGTTACAGTTTACTTATCACATCTCCCACCAAAAGCCAGCTTCATCTCGGCCTTCCTGCCATTACAACAGTGGATCGACTTTCATTGCAGTTGCGGTTTTCGGCTACCGAAAATGTTAGTTTTTCATTAGCTTCTTTTTGGGCGTTCGGTGGGCTGCGCGGGAAGGAAACGGGGAAATGGGCGGGACGGGCGAACTTTCGTTCAACTTTCGATTGCTCCCGTCCTCGACCCCGATCGTGTTCGGCCAACGATACGCTTCTTTCAACAATGCAATTTCTTGCAAGGATTATCTCCTATTACTCGCCCGTCCATTGTCGTTCCGTGCGGGTTCCGGCGACCGGCGGCTCACACAATCTTAGCTCGTAACTTTTCCGACTCTCTTCGCTTTCTTCCCCCCCCCCCCCCCCCGCATGCCCACTCGTGCGGGTTGAGTGGTTTCACGAAGTGAGCAAACCGGGCATCGTTGTGCTTTCGTTTCGTTGCGCAAGCGGGGAAAGAAGCATCGGAGAAAACCCAAAACCTGCACCCCGGCAGGCGAAAGAAACAGGACACTCAGGGCAGGGCAGGAGGGTGTGTAAGAAAGCGAAGCACATTTGTTTTCCGCCCAGTTGACCAACTTGCTTCTGGTCGTTTTCAATCCAGAGCAGAACCGATTTACAGTTTACCCATTAGTCTTCAACTTTATCTGCGCTTCCATTTTCCGCCTAGGGCTCTGGCCTTCATCACCTCCTCGGGAGTGGAGAGCACGAAATATGTGTGCTTTTTCTGTGTACGTACGAAATGTACAATCAACACCGTGTCCCAAGACGTCCGTACGGGTGCGATTGGACGGCTGTTCAAAGACTGTCTGTCGTGCCCGGGAAAACCCACCGGACTCGGTGCGGATTTGAAGATAATTTTTCATCTGGGAATAGTACGCCCAGCTCTTGCGCTTGGAAGAATAGTACACACCATACCATACCTAACACCATTTCCCGGGAGGAAACTCCCGGTTTCGTCCCTCCTGGATGTGGCTCTGACGCGGTCTGCGTTCCAGAAACCGATAGGCGTTTTACGGCAAACGGCAGCGGTAAAATTCAAATAACGATAAAACAACACTCAAACCGTGCAGCCGTACGACACACTCGAAACGGCCCAAGTAGGCTCGTTCGTTTCGTAAACCGAACCGAGTGCCTTCCCTCGCCGGGACACCGGGTGCGAGTATTTAAATATTCATTTTTTGATATCTGGCTGGAAGCACATGAAGCATCTCCTGACGGCTCTTCACCGCGCTACGACGCTCGCAAAGTTGGTTTAACTTTTTGCATTCGTTTATCCGCCCCGTTAGGCTATTTTCCTTTCCATGCCGGTTTTTTTTTATACACACATTTATTTTTCTTCCTGTAGCAGGCAGTGCGTGTGCCGTCTTCATCGTCGACCATGTCGGCTTCCCCGATCTGCCTTTCTGACTGATTGTTTGTGTGCACTAACACACAAAAGCGGCCGTGTCTGGTAGCCGGCGGGTGTGAAGCATTCCCTGTCTGGATCCCGTCTGATGGCTTCCGCTTTTCCCTGACGCTGCTGGTGGAAGGAAAAATATTTGAATGCTGGCAGAAATGGCATCAACGGCAAAACGCAGACAAAAGCTAAACACACACACACACCCGTACGTGAGAACGTACACGCTGTCTACTGCTGCCCCTTGCCCTTCCATTTGCTGCGGGAAATGCGGGGCAAAATATTGTCATAAGAAGTGTAAATATCAACAGTCGGGGTGAAATGAAGAGGGGAAAGGGAGCCACTTGAGTCAAGTTTTATTTCAATTTGCAACATCACGCTCGAGGATCTGACTGGTTTCTGGGTACCAGGATGCGAAATAGATGCCAGCCGATGCCAGAAGCGAGCCCTCCGGTGCCTGCGAAACGATACCGGCTGATACTGTTTGTGTCACAAAATAGATTTGATGGGCACGATATGTGTGAGGCGGGAGATTAGTTTGCATTTCACAACGAGGCTTTCAATATGGGCCAAATTGAAAAAATATCTATTTGTTAGGTTAGGTTTATCATTTGAATTATTGTTTGAGAAAAAGTTGTTTTGTAATTGTTTAGATAAAAGGAAGCCAGGTTTAATAAGCCATTTTTTATTTATTCATTGTAATGGGAAGCTGGAAAGAGCTGTTCATACTTTTTTTTTAAAGTCAATAATAGCTGCTTTTAAAACGAAAAGGTTATGAAAACAAGGGAAAAATATGATCTGCGGATAAATGAAAACAATAATTATGCATAACCAGTATATATTCGCAAACAGCGTTAACGTATAGAGCTTCTTGCTTTTTTCAATACAAATTGCATACTTTCAGGCGTCTTAACTATATATGCGCCTGTCGCTATGCAATGCGCACAACGTTAACACTGCGTGCGCCAAATTACTATATTGTTCCCACCGTGCAAATATTATAAACTTTATGAACTATGTAAATTATTATTTTGTTCGATTTTTTATTTCAATATCTTTCGAAGCAATCTCCACCAAACGTGTCGGAAGACATCAAGAGTGTTTACACCATTATCTGCGAACGCTACCTCGCTTGTGCGGCCCGCGACGACACACATGGGTCTGTTTTGCCGTAAACAGTCCGCATTCTCGAGCGGCCATTCTCTTTTACGATCGAACATTGCCGCTAACCGATTGGCCTTAACAAACACGCCACCGTCGGTTAAATCATGCACCATCGCACGACACCGCTAGCGCATCGTTAAAGTTAAAACCCTTGTTCCGTCGACGGTTTCCGAACCGGCAAGGCCCGAATGCCGAACCGTGTTCGTTTTCCATAGAAGTATTACAATATTTATTGCCCGCACCCCACTGCGAACTCCGCAAAACTTTCACCCGCTCCCGGCACAGGTGCGCTGTGCCGGCGAAAAGCGACGACGACGATTATGACCGCAACTACAACCACTATTACCCCGTTTATTATCACCATCCCCCAACCCCCGCCGGGCAGGCCTCTCGTTATTGCCATTGTCGGGTACATCGGGCGAACATCGAACGGGGTGTGGAGACGATATGATGTGGAATAATTTAATAAACTGTGCGATATCATCATCATCGCGCCGTGTACGCCGTCTCTCGGTCGTAGTATCTCTCCTACGGTCGCACACTATCTCGGAACGGACGGGCTCACGCTGCCGGGACGACATCTTACGTCCCGACACACTTCGACAAGTTCGCTGCTCACACGACCGATCGGCAACCGACTCTGGGCTGGGCTTCAAAGGCTTTCACGACGTTCTAGGAGCTATCCCGAGCCATCATTTGCATTGAATATATCAAGCTGAATCGCTTAGCCAGCATCTCTTCCCCGTTCCTGGGCGAGATGCCACCGTCGCAACCAATTTACGCGCGTCTATGAAAAACGGGCGTCGCCTGTAACACACAGCGAAAGGGAAAGAGTGCCTGTAGTCGATTAAGAGTTCCGCAGAAAATGATCTGCGGATGACTCCTCCATTGAATCGCGGGAAGGTTTAGCGAGGTGGTGCCATTGTGTCACTTGCCGTTCTTGGAAGCGTAACAGCGGAAGACGCCTTTGGCGGAGAATAGGAGAAAATGGCCCCGTGAGACCTATTGCGGCTGCGATCGTACAATGTGTTGGAGATGATTGAATTTTCATTCCCATTCCTCCGAGCGGTCGACGGTTCCGGAAGAGCTTGCTTATTTTCTTATTTACCTTTTGCGGTGGGTCGGAAGAGAATTCGGTGATCGTTGTAGCGACACGATGAAGTTGAGATGAACAAGTGCGCCAGTGACGGTTGGGGTAATATTCAATTCAAGTCTTATTTCGTTCATGAAATGTTCGACTGGTAGATTGATAGTAGAGTACAGGTGGTCAAAATGCAATCCTCCGTGTGAAACAACGTGTGAAACAGCCCATACGGAATTTACCGGGACAAAATTGAGTTTTCTCACTTCATTTTGTCGTTCGGATCTATTTCGTATATTTTATTTTAATGTCACAATTCTTTATTCGTTAAAATAATCAACATATTTAAGCGTAAATTATCAATTCTCCAAATTGTAAGTCATAAATGGGTGTATCGGTCGTAGAAAGGAAACATATACGATCGTTAACGATTTTTTTATATAAGCGATATAAATGCCTTTTATTTAAATTTATTTGTTTATGTAAAAAATACTTTCTTGGATTTAACGAACGCATTCTGTGGTGAAGTTATTGTTCAATCCACGAATAATTAAATAAGCCACAGGGTATAACAAATATAATTAAATGACCGTTAAAAATAGTTTCCAATATGTTTTGCGAATTGCATACCTTAGGGTAATGATTATTTCTAACAACCTAAAAGTATGCAATTCACATTAAAAACCTATTATGATACTTATTGATGGCCTTTTTGAGGAATTTTTATATATCTCTTATAAAAGTATTTTTTTCATAACCATGTCACTTGAAGTGCATTTTTTACACTCCAGGCGCAAATCGCTTTAATAAAGCATTATAACAATTCCAAACGAATGATTGCTCTCTTGAATGGAAAATACCGTCCAACAATAATGAACAACCCATCAAAGGCAAACTATCAGAAAAATGCAAATTAAAAAGTGGCGATGATAAAACGTCGGTAATTAACTTCCCACGCGGACGCAAAATATCACGCACCGCACGAATAGCTGTCAGGGCTGGGAAGCATTATGAAGCATTTCATAAATCCACTGACCGCCGCTGATGGATGAATTCGTCAAACCTCCTGGAACTGTGTAAAGCAGCACCGAATGGTGGCGTCGGGAACAATGTGACCCACCGCGAGTGGACGAATAATATTGGCTTTCTCATTACGGGTTAATAAAAGCATGCTGCCCAGGTTTCGAAGCGCTGCCGAACGGGCGAAGCAGTAACATACACTCCATCAACCACGCTGACAGGGACGCTGAGTAGGGAAAAATTCGCTTTGACAATTAGCACAACATGCACACTAGTTTCCATTCTATTCGAGTGTTCTTTTTTCTATACAGTCTTGGTTTTTGTTCGCCATTCCAGTTCGTGTTAGGGAAATTAATTTCCCTTACCAGTGCGCGGCGAAAATTCACTACAATCAATTACTCTGCTTCCGGGTACGGGAGGATTACAAAATCAGCTTGTCACACAAACCGCCGTCGCCGCCACCCCCCCGAAAACAAACCCTCCAGCGGGTTTGGCTTCAGTTTACAACCATTTCCACTGAAGAAAAAAAAATACTCATGCAAACCCCGACCGCACCGAAACTCCATCGACCGTGCCGCGAAATGATAAATGACGTGACGTGATTGGACGGACGGAAACGGATTTGGTTGCGCGCGGCATTGACGCGCGACATGTTTCGTGCATGCAGGCCGGGGCGAGTGGAGGAAGAGATGATTTGATGTGCTTTCGCCCGGTCGTATATGCTGTTAGAGCGATTGGATTTTGATTTTGATTGACGTACGACACCGTTGCGTCGTCGGGGCGAGCAAACGCGCGGAAGCCCGGAAAACTATTCCACCCGCCGGGAGGGGAAGAAGACGTCGCGCCCGGAACAGCGACAACTAATTTGCATGCAATGAAGATGAATAAATCTTTCGCCGGGCGGGCGAACGATGGGCGATGGAGATGGATGTCCTCGTGAGCCAGCAACACAAAAAAAAGAACAGCTGCACTCACGAGACGTTTGCTGCATTTATGAATCTCGTTGCAAATCACGCCCGCGTGACATAGAGTGTGATTTCTTGATTTATTAATCGCTTACATTGAAAGATGAACGCTTGAAAGGAAGGGAGTTGGTGGAAGTGAAGCGAACTTCATGGACCCAATCGGAGGCGTAAATCAAGGAAGCTAATGTGTCTATTCTGTACGCATAGAAATTATGAAAAATTGTACTTAAATATGGAAACGATTTTTGAGAAATCTTTGAATCTTCCCCTTGCAAAATCTCCAGCAAAGCACGCCCCGGAAATAGTTCGGCTCGGCGTGCAGTTAATTACGAAAGTTACTGGCATTATCATCGTCATTAACGTAATCCGCTACCGAAAGCAACAACCTTACCGTAGGACACCGGCAGTATCTCCGTATCACGTGCACCTATCGGATCCGCCCTTTCCGGAAGTGATGCCAACGCCACGTTTGGGAATGGTTCCACCGGTCGCTTCGATTTTCATTCACATTCGCAAAGCATTACCACTACTGGGAAGGTCCACTTCTTGCCGCTTTGTGCTGGCTTCGGCTTTGCCTTGAGCCCGGCAGGCTTTTGTTCCGGGCGCATTGAATCGAAACGATCGCCTCCGCCTGCTCACCCTTGCACAATAGATAGTGAAATCAGATGTAATTCGGTGGCGGTCCAACATCGGTTCGATGTGCACGTGCCCGGGGCCGGTCGAAAGGAAAAGCCAAATTAACCGAACGTATAATCCCATTTCCCGGTGGTTCGGGTTTTTAGTGTCTGCGTGTGCCGAGCCTGATTGTTTCGCCGAGCCTTTGGGGAAAACGGCCGGGGCGACCAGGCGGTAGGAAATGTTTTTTGATCACTAATTATTATTCAACGGAGCGAGAATCTCGGTGTTTCGGGATGGGCCAATTTGGCTAGCACAATCAATGTTCCAAACGAGGTGGGGAACTAACGGTTCGAACTCGCAAACGTTTCCGCGGGTGGACGCGGGGAGGGGACGGAAACCGGGTGATAGTGGAGTGGATAAGAGCGAGGGAAACGAGTGTTGACCATATTCATTTGATGCCAATTTTAGTTTCATTTCATCGACTAAATGGACGCTCGGCGCTAAGCTGGCTGGGGAGGAATGGAATTGAAAAACATTCAAAACAGGCTTTTACTATGAATAATGAATTATTCACTTGAGCGAAGCAGGCCGTGTGGGCGAAGCTGGGCAACTGATCGGGAGTATCGGTAGGGTTTTTGGCGATCCGTTCGAAGAAACTTTCGGTTTGAAATACTTCATAAATTCCAATCAAACCCAACATGGGCATATTTGCGTCGAAATGAAAAGAGTACAGTGCGTGCCATTAGTTTAAGTAAATTAATATTGTATGATGTATGGATTATAATGGATTTTATACATACGAATTATTGAGCAAACTAAATTCCTTCTCCCCGTTCCTAACACGACGAGAAATTGAGGGAAAATTTATGTTTTTTTTTTCAATCATTTTATATTTTTTTAATCTGATGAATCTGAGAAAATTCAAATAAAAAAGAATATTTATCTGGAACAAGGTAAGGAAAGAGAGAACTATCAATCAATTACAACTTCAACATCACTAGACTAGAAGGTGCTAGCTTCAGTAGTGCAAAATGTACTTCTATTGTTATTTAAATTTCCCATGAAAATCAGTCCTATCCGGGAAACAAAGTACACTGTTTAAAAAAAAAGAAACAAACCCACTGTTAATCCCAACGTAAAAACTACTAAACCCGAGTGCACCATGCATCCCTTTAGCTGGGTATTAGAATTAACGAATCCTCTGTACTCTCGCACTATGTTTGCACGCATTAACTCGTCGCTTTGGGCTATGCGAAGCGAACGAAATGCTGCACTAATCCTGCAATGCTGATTACGAACGTACCGCGAAGTGGCACGGATTCTATTTTTCCGGCAACCCCGATGGCATTACAATTACATAAAATTTAATACAAAGCTCCACAAAGCGACATATGCACCGTTCCGGAGACGATTACAAATGAATATTTATGCTCGGTTCGAATTTGATTTCGATATGAGTTGTAGATATAATTTCGTATATCAAACTGCTAAGAGTGAGCGCTTTCCATAGCATTAAATTTGCAGTAGAGTGATCCGGTTTTGGCATCGGCTCGGGATGGAACTGTTTTCCCGCTTCGAATTCCCAACAATATCATCATCATCGGCCATCAGCATAAGTGAAATGCATAATTCGAATGGAAACGGTTTTCGGCGTTCGGTGTGCGTTCGGCAAATTTTCCAACGATTGCACTGCGAAATTGTGTCCTTATCGGTGACCGTTTCGTCTTCGCCGGGGTGATGCCTTGAATAAAACATCGTTTTGCATAATAACGAAGGCTCATCAAATTTTCCGCGCTTCTCTTTTCCTTCTCCCAACTCCACCCAACCAGCGGCCGAGTGAGATCGAAAGGTCAGCTGCGATCGAAAATCATTCCTACCGTACAAGTCATCGCCGTCGATGGGATACAAATTCCGAAATCGTTTGCCATGCACACAAAACGGGCCTCTCCAAAAAAGGAAAGGTACGGCGAAAGTTGCCACCCGGACCAATTTCATTCCGTGTCCTTTTGTGTGCTTTTTGCTGCTTTTTTTTGTCATCTTCGGCATCTTCACCTAATCCGGGGACGAAAAAGTTGTGAAGCAAATAACAAAAAAAAAAAGAAACAGTGGGCAGAAAATTCGCCTCTTCGAGCAGAGAAGACATGTTCTTATCTCGTCTTTATTCCGTCGTAGCTACGCGAAAAGGAAAAACTTCAACTTCGATTCCTTTTTTTGTAAGCACATTTCGACATTACATCGTTGTTGCCGTTTGGGCTATCGTTCTCGTCGAACGCCGGGTTAGAGTTCATCGAAATTCGACACTTTTCTTGCCTCGGTCCGTATGTGACCGTCGAAAAACGGACGCTTTTTTCTTCTCCTCCGCTCGGTCAATACCGCCGCTGTAGCAGCCGTTCGTAACAACGTTTTTTCGAACGAAACGGAAAGCCCCTCTGCCGTACCGAAAACTTTAGCCTAATAGCCAGCCCGGCTTCAGTTCCACCCATTGAGCAAATCCGAAAAGATGTCGCCGCCTTTCGAAACGGGTTAAAAATTTAATACTAACTACCACGCCAGCTTCTCGTCCGCGTCACAAATCGTACCCAAATAGTCCTCCCAAGCCGATGCAACGCCTGCGATCGGTGCCATGTATCCGGCGAGAAAGTTCCCGGTCGATCCGGCTCGAAGGACCAAAACTATCGGTGCGGTGCGATGTGTGAGCGTGTATGTGTTAGCATATGGATCCAAATCGCATCAAAATGCACATACGAGAGGAGTAGAAGCTCGCAAAAAATCGACCTAAATGGGTTCCACATATCGGGGGTCACCCGGGACTCGAAAGGATACAGGGAAAAAAACAACGATTTCTTTGTAAAGGAGAACATTAGGAAACATTGTTTAGTCCACCCGGGCGTTTTAAAGCACCCGAAGAATCTCAATGCATCCACAGATGGCGAACGCCGCTCGCTCGCACAATGCCGGCCGGAAAGCGCTTTGGGAAAAGTTTTTTCTTTTTCCTTTCGATTGGCTCGCTTTCCGGAAGAAAACTTTTACGACGGACTGGTGCAGACTGCTGCTGCTCCGGTGCTTCTCGAGTGACACCAGCTGCGTTCTGGCCCTGGTGGTCGTCGCCGTTACCCTTCCCCGCGCACCAGCCGGTCCCGCGCGTAAAGAAAACATTGTCTGGAAAATAAATATTATCAGCCGATTGTTATTACGACCGTGGCAGTTTTATTTTCTTTTTTCTCTGTGGGTGTGTGTTTATTTTTTTTTTGCATTTATTGCAACTGGTGGTGGTAGTTGAGCTGTAACTTGCGCGCACAATGGTGCTCATGACCGAAATGTGTGTGTGTGTGTGTTTTCGGTATTCGATTTTACGAGCTACAGCCATTTTCAATTCCGGATCCGGGATGGACCAGGCCGCGCAATGGGATAGAAATAGCACGCAATTGTTTTTTTTTTTTTATACTGCTTTCGGAACAACTTTATTCGAGCAGTTTATGAGTGTTGTAAAGAAGTGGGGGGGATATTTTTATTTGTTTTTTTAGCTGTGTGTTTATTTTTTACGAAACAGCATAATCTAATTCGGAGGAAATATTAACTTCAAAATGGTCAACTCATCCCGGAACTGTCACGTTGTACCATCATCAGGTATCGGCGAGATAAACCAGGGCTGGAAACTTCTTTCCCGGTGTGCGTGTGTGTGTGTGTGTGTGTGTGTGTGTGTGTGTGTGTGTCTCAATAAGAAACCCATTTCCTCGAGAGCTTCTTTCTTCCCTCTTGCAAAGACTAATGTCTTCGTGATCGTTACAGCGAGAAATGAAAATGGAAAAAAACCCACTCAACCCACCCACATCCACAAATGCCCTGAAGGATTAAAGAAACACAACATCGTCTTGCCGTACCGGGGGCGATAGGGGAAAAAAGTCACTTCCTCAGCAAAGTACCTGCGCCGAGGGCCAGCTGTCTCGAGAGAGAGAAAACCAGCACATGGCCGGGATGAAGCATAATTCCATCATAGCCGAGCATATATTTACAAAGCACTTGTGAGGCGGGTTTAGTTTGGCGGACGAACGAACGAGCAGCGTGTGCTCGGTTCATCACTCGGCTGACCACTGCAGCATTCACGCACCGTGACCGTGCGCACACGTGCACATCCACCTCCCCAAAAGACACTCCCGCCCAGCCGGGCAAGGGTGGATAAAGTGGGTTGATTTTTTTTGCCCCTCCACCAGCGGATGGGGAGCATGGCACGTGTCAACCACGTTAACAAATAGCCCAAGTTTGGTTCCAACTTTGGGCCACGCATCCTTTCCGGTCCGAAACTGTGGCACAGTCCTTGTTTTTTTTTTTTTTTTTTTGAGCTACTGCTGTTTTGGGTTTTGGTAGATTAACTTTTGCGACAAGTTTTTTTTTCGGGAAGGACAAAATGAATATGTCATGGGTTCGTGTAATCCATTTGAGGTTTAGACGATGTACGTCACTTCTTCAGAGAGTGATCAGCAATCAATTCAAGGAAAAAAAGCAACAATATGTTTTATTTCTTTCATAGCGATTTGAATCAAATTCATATGGGTCATTCTCAATTAAATTCCATCGCCTGCTAGAATCTTTTCAATAACACAAAGCTAAATATTTCAATCTTGTAGGTCCATTTGGAGCTCGAATATAGTGTAAATTCTAATAATATGACCCTAAAGCGTACAGAATAATACAGGAAATATTAATTCAAATACTTTCGTGTCTTTCACTGGTTTAATTGTTATGATATTTTTTTTATTTCGAAACATTTTATACATTAAATCAACTATAAATATTAAATTATGAATTTTACATAACTACTCGAAGGTCTCGAGATTGTGTTTTGCTTTCGAATCATAAATAGCGAATACATTATTTGGTCTCCGCTTTTAAAATCTTTCAATATTCATCGACTGCCATCATCAACCACTCCAAAGTTATTTGACGTTTAGGAACCTGTCAGCTGCCGACTGGCTGACAATCCCACCACATAGACCACTGGTGCCATCTGCCGGCGAACGTCACCACCGAGCTTAGTGTAAATTTAATGGCATTGCCCCGACAACCTGCCATCGTTTATCTTTTTCCCCTCTGCTGCAATCGGGCGATCGATTATTTTCTATTATCAAACAAACGGGGCAAAATGCCGGTCAAGCCTTTGCGCCAGCCTTCGGTCACGTTTTGGCATGGCCGGATTGGGCCCGAAACCGGGAAACCGGGCAGGAAAAGAAGGCTTTTGCTTTGGCATTCCCGCTTGCTGGCGGGGAAAGATTTATTGACGTCGGCCGCCGTGTCCGTAAGAGTGCGCGTGCATTTGCTGCGTTTCTGCATCTGGCCGGGCGTGCTTAAGAAATCAACGAACGGGAATAAATCAATTTCGCCTTTGCTGGCTGGCTGGCCTACCGTTCGGAGCCGCCTCCGTATTGCCGATCGGAATCTATGGACAGTACGCCGAGGACGATGCGTTCGAACCGAACCCTTTTACCGCTCCGTGTGCAATCTGATTTGGTAAATTGAAATGTACAAACAAACCACTTGATCACTAGACTTGACCCCCGGTGTCGGTAGAACCATCGGATCCTTTACAGCAAATACGCACACGCACTCGGGCAAGCGGGCTCTGACATCGAGTATCGACTTTCGAAGCTCTCCGAGACACCACCAGACGTGCGTTCTTTTCTCGCCTCCCTGCCCGTGCCAAGATACTCGCCTGGTCCTGGAGTCCTGGCTGCCCATCGACGGCATATCGTTAGTCAATAGATTCCACCGCCTACCATGTTACATTGCGCACGGTTCGGTGATGATGGTAGTAAATTAAT
Source organism: Anopheles farauti (assembly GCA_000473445.2). NCBI lineage: Eukaryota > Metazoa > Arthropoda > Insecta > Diptera > Culicidae > Anopheles > Anopheles farauti. The sequence continues at coordinate 13,015,856 of KI915041.1, forward strand.
GCTAACGAGTACGCTCTTCGCACGCACCCAGTCGAAGAGCTGTCCGGTACGTCTTTCTGGCACTGCCACGGCACGGCCGGACGGCACCGAGACGTTCGTCGATTGATTATGACTTGTGGAAAACCAGCCGCTTGTCTGTAACTGGCTGTGGTATTGTAACGTTCCTGCTCGTTCCAGGAAGATGGCGATTTGATTTAATATATCAGGACTTGCGTGGAGGCGTGTCCGCTTCCTGGATTCCTGGGCCCCAGGACCTCATCTGATCCGGTCCCGATATCAATACATGGCGATGAGTTTTGTTTGACAAACGTTGACGTGCATGTCCCGGAGGAGCGTTGGATTCTCCAGCGATGCCCCCGTACCTGTCCGCTTTGCTCAGCGTAAGTTATGTTTTAATTGAAGTACGAGACGCTGGCAGCTGCTGCTGCTGCTGCTGATTATTCATCAGGAGCTTAGTGAATGATTCGAGCCGGTCGGAAGACGTTGCGTGCGCCAGTTTAATTGAATAGCGTTCCGAGAACTTCTGGTCCTTCCCGCAGATATCATAATAAATTAGAGTTAAAGGGATCTCTGGAGCTAAATCGAATCGGCCCCCTGCCAGTCGTGGTGCAATCGTTGGAATCAAAACGGCTTGGGTTGAAATGAATACCTCCTAGAGATGCTGTCGCCTTCGGATGCCTTCATGGGAGTTTGGTTAGTGTAATCATTTTACTGAGATTTGTTGGAAAATGTTGGACCATTTTGGAATGTTGGAGACATATGTTAAGTCTGATCGATTTTTCAACACTTGAAAGTTTGCATCCAAATTGCTTGCGTTCCTTTTCTGGACCCTCTCTTGATGATACTTTTCCTGCGACCCAATGCCACAAATACCGGGCGATAGTTTTGACTAACGTCGCGCCGATACAAAGTACGGATATTTCTATATTTATACACGCTCCTCCATGGCGCGGCCATCCGTTGCCCAACAATTCACACACCGCGATCATACCGGGTCCGCTGCAAACCGGCCACATCACCAGCAGCACCATGTCGGCTGTAATCAAATTGATTATCCAAACGAAAGCGTGTGTTTGTTTGCGTCTCTCGCTTAAGCGGTCGCGACGCGAGGCGCGACCTCACACGGCCCGTCCCTACAAGACGCGGCCTACGAGCCGACCGTGGACGCGCCTTTGTTTACCGACTCCCGAGGAGGACGCACTCTAATCAAAGCATAAACATATCTCCCTCGAAGCATCTGACCCGGACGTTTGACCGAGTGCCGGCGACGCGATGATGCATTCCTCGCGGGCGCTCTGCATCGGGTTTAATAACTTTCCGCACGGCTTTTTCAATTGTTTTTGAACACTTGACTCGCGGGAGCATGGTGGTGGTGGTGGTGGTTGGACATGACGTCAGGAGTCAGCCAAACACGCGCACGCCGTCCGGACGCGGTCAGCTGCCAGTCGCTACCAATCCAAACCAGTCGGTCGCGGTCAACCAGTGCGGATACACACACTCAATTCCCACAGCAGCGAACGCACAACAGAAGACAGGCAACCAGTGCGTGTGTGCATGTGCGTTTCGGTGTGGTTTCCGTGGTTGTGGATTGAAAATTAATTTTCCGAACCGGGTGGAGGCCAAACGCCACATTAAGGGCAACCTTCCAACCACTGGACGGGAGTTCCATGCCGGAAAACGGGCAAGGAAAGGAGCACAATTTGCGTTCCCTTATTCGAGTGGTTGCGTTTTGCGTTGTGCCGGGAATTTGTCTGTGCATGCAGCTGTGCAACATTCCGTGCTAAGTGCATCCATTCATTCATTCAGTTTCCTTCCCGGAAGCTCCGAAATTAGTGACATTGTTTCAAGGAGCTTCAGGCGAGGATCACCGCACGCGACTCTCCGGTATCTACCAGAGGGTGGAGGAAGCTGAAGAATATGCTACATGTGCTTCAGTCACACGCGTGTGCGATAAATGAAGCTTTATCCAGTGACAGTGACAGTGATGGGCCGAAATCTCTCAGTACGATACGAAATCTAGCGTAAAGTCGCGAGTTCCAATCGAAGAATGTGCTAATTTTCGCTCACCCGTGTGGTTTCCCTTTGTGTTTAGAAATACCGGAACATTGAATCGGTCATCTTCACCGAAAATACAGAGTACTGTGGACAGAGCTTGAACAAATATATTCGGACGTATGGCATGAACCTTGATTACCATTTCGTAAGCAATGCAATAGAGTGTACGAAGAAAAGTGTACGAACAGATTTATATCATGGATACTTTTTCATAACACCATCATCAGTTATACCAGTAACATTAAACTAAAAAAAAAAAAACATACCGTCTAATCCAAAAATATAATGGTTCATCAACCAAATAATATTACTTCGTATTTTCCACTGGTGTTCATTTCAAGTTTATTATCACTTATAATGTTACTTACTGGATCCTAATTGCAATTAAGCAAATAAATATTATTATTCTTTGATTTGTATTATTTTTTTAAATTAATCACGCAACTTATCACACATAAAACTCCCCTAAACCACTCAAATAGCAATCAATGCTGAAAATAACAATTTTTTTTTATCAATCGAAGGTGATAGAATCGAGAGCAATCACTATCGTACCAACGTCTCTTTAAATATTTATTTTTGCGTAATGAAGTAGATTACAGATCGTTCTTATGTATGCTTTCCAAGAAATTTTTAGAAAAATCATGAGAATAAATTTCAAACGCCTTCGATGCGGAAGACCATGTTTTAACACGTCCTAGGGCATTTTTTCGGGAATATACATCATCAAATTCATTCGCTTCAGTGGAAACCAAACACTCGAATTTAACCTCCCATCCCATCTCCCAGAACGACTAGAAACCCAGCTTGCTTTGTTTGTAAGTGTGTTGCACCTCCGGCAAAATGGCGCTTCGAAATCTGATCCACCGTCAACGGCACCGTTGCTAAGCGACAGCTAAAACGCGCACTCATTTTCCACTCTTTTTGGTTTGTTTTTATTTTGTTGCCACCCTTGCATAAAACATATCCGCTCCGGGTTTCGATCCCGGACGTGCAAATACTCCCCGGGATTGGCTTGCAATAAAAACCGAATCGCTGGCTTCGCAACACATACACACGATAAAAGCACACAGCAGCCACCCCCGGCGAGGGCGAGGAAAACCAACAAAGACATTGGCGTTTAATTATTTGCCTATCACCATTATCATCATCGGCATCCCCCGTCCCATCGTCGTCGTGTAGTCACCGAAACACGGGTCGTTTTGCAATTTATGCTGCTGCAACTACCGTGTAGCCGTGGGGTGGGAGGTGGTGGGAGCAGGAGGGTGGGCAGCCATGTGAGAGCAAATATTTTCCTTTCGCACGGTTCATCCGCCTGCCCGCACTGTTGGGGTGGCAATCGATTGTGTTGGGGTGCATTGTGTGTGTGAGTGGATTGATACGAAGGACATTATTCTACGAGCACACACACACGCATGTTGACATGTTTTTGGTTTGTTGAGGTTATAGAGATTTTTTTTCTCCTGACCGTTTTATTACGATTTTTATCTTCCTTTCTCTCTCCTTTTTTGGCCCTATCGTTGCTTTTATGTGAAACGTCAAATGTGCCTGATTCTAATTTCAACCTCTCTTCAATCCACACCAACACACGAACGTGGAAGGGATAAATAGTGAATCCACTATCTCACAGGCTCAGCTTGGGATGAGTTTTCACCGCGTCCGTGTGGTTCGGTGCGAGTTGGAAAAACAACAAACTCCTCCCTCCAAAAAATCGTAGCAAAAACTAAAACAAACAAACTTGATGGACTCTCTGTTTTACGCGGTGTTTCCGCTTGTTGTTCCCACCGGGATGAGTGGTGGTATTACGCGCTATAAAATCCCACGCGGTTCTCCCCGTTGTCTCTGCCCAGCGTCGAAGCACATGCACAAGTGAACTCTTGTTCTTGTTTTTGTTTTTTTTTATATCGAAACTTGTTTTTTTTTGTTTTTTTTTTTATATCGAAACGCATCCATCGATGCGTTTTGTTTCGAGCAAGTGAGCAAACGGAAAATAAAACGCACACCTTTATTGTGCCTATTCATATTGGTGTCCGGGCTTCGGGATCCGGGATTTTGTGGGAATTTATTGCCGGGAGCTTTCGACGGGATCGCATTTTTGGTTTGTTTTTGCTATCGATGAGATTGAGAACACCTAAAACATCACGCATGTTTTTACTACCGACCGTTTTGGGAGAGGTTTCAGAGGATTCTGGATGTTAAAGTGTCATCCGGAGTTTTGGATGATAAAAATGAATTACAAGTTGTTTTAAGCGCGAATGTTCAATTCGAAGACGAATATTTTTAAAACGTTTAAAGAAAAAATTTGAAAATTTAGAGTTAATCGTTCTAGGCGAAACAAATCACTCTGATTTTGCTTTAATTTTCACACCGCATTAAATTATTCGAACCAAGTTGTTATGCTGTAATAGAGTTATGTTAATAGACTCTTCCAGTTCAGTTTTCCTGGCATGAATGAAAAGTTTATTGCACAGTGCAGCTTTAAATGCATTAGAAAAAAAACCCAAGCCCCACATCGGTCACCATAACAGACCACCATGGGAAGGTTTACAGCTTTTTCAGGAAACACCATAACCACATCTCACCAAACTCACCAAACTCATCGCACGACGGCGGACTTCCACTAATTAATCTAATTACTGCTGAAACCCGTCCATTACTTTCCTCCCTAGTTACCGTGTGACCTTAACCGCACTCCAGTCAGCTGCTCTCGGTGCCAAAGTGGTGCTGCTTTAAGTCCTTCCACCTTTCCACGGAGAGGGGGAAGGGGGCGAGGAATCGAAGAATTCAAGTGAAAAAAAACACAAAACCGAACAACCATTCTTCCATCTTTACAGACGGAAACGGGTCGCTCAAAGCATCAGTGAAACAGTGAAACAAACGGTGTCGATCTCTCTCTCCCTCTCTCTGTTTCTCGGCCAGCAAAGCAAACGCGTGGAATGACCGGTGGCCATAGAGTGGCCAGCGGGCAACCTTTCTCCTTTCTCGCAGTCTCTTCCCCAGCGGTGGCGGCGGCGGCGGCTGCGGCGGATAATAAATGTCAAAATTAATTTTCATTTTCCTCATCATCCAGGGAACGTTTCTGTTCCTGAAGATCTACGGCTATCCGGAAATCGTGAAAACGCACTGTAACCGAACGTCGCTGCCCGTAAGTAATTAGAGTTAATATCGGCATCGAGTGCTGATACTTCGGTGCTCGGGGGAAAAGAAATCGAGGCTAATGTATATGTTAGCTGTTTTTTTTGCATCGAATATCGATAAAGCAAGGGTCCAAGGTTGGTACTGCCAGTTGGTATAAATGGTTCTGCGATGTAGTAACTCGAGAAAATGAGTGCGATGGAAATGTGAATACTATTTTCTTTAAAGGAGAACGATTTTTTCCTGAGGAAATGAGAAAAAAACAGTTCTATGCCAATAGATTGCAATAATTTTATTTGTTTTTACAATATGACCTTCAACTAATCTGTCCTGCTTCTGCTTTTCTACAATTGGAGGTGTTGGAGAAAAAAACAAAATAAATAAAAAAAGTTCAAATTCTTTTTATTTACATTTTTTAAATTATTTTAATGTAACAATTAGACAAGTAAGAAATGATTTGAGTCTTCTTTCTCTACCATTTGTTTTCACAAGCTGTCCTGTACACGAATTTTAGTACCTCAGGTCAGCAAACCATTAGTCGAACTTTCTGCTCAGTAGACTGAAAAGCTCAATCAAACTTACTTCACCCACACCACGAAAAGATAGTATTGGATACGAAAACACAAGCACTTCTGAGCTTCTTTTTGTTCCATTTTACGATTCATACTGTCACGCGAATACACCGTGTTCGAGGTGGGTTGAGAAAAGAGTGGATGACACATATTGACTGTTTTTCCTTCCTCCCCTCTGTGCCAACCGTCCCACAGCTTCACGCGACCGATGGAGCCATCTTGCCATCGTTCGTACCGTATTAATATTTCAGCAACAATCTGCACACTCATGCATCTGATGTCGCGCGCTCGTACCATTAGTCACTCGTTTTTGTCGAAACTAAATACGAAGTCATCGGACGGTGAATGTACTTCTGCGGAGAAGTTGCTGCTGGCAGCTCGGTGTCCTGTGTCCTTCCACCTTCAGCACGGTTCAGCGTTTCACCTGCTCCACAGCGGATGCTGACTGTGGCAGTTCTATTTTTATTTCGACACTTTATCCCACATGTACCGGTGGGTATTTTTCTGCTAATGCACAATTGGTGGCAGCGTGGCAGCGTTCTGAACCGTGCACCATTCCTAGGCGTTACTGATTAAACAACGAAACAATGTGCTCCTCCTCCTTCAAGCGCCCTCGGTGGCGTTCGATTGTGTAAAAGTGGTGACAAGCAAGAACTTGATCGCTTCTCAACTCACGCGGCACGAGCAGCTGTATTTGGAATCCAATTTAAAGCTTCATAAGCTTCGTTTCTTTCCACCACGCACCGCTCTTTCCATGCAGTACGTGACGTGCAAATTAAAAGTGGCCACTTCGCCCGGATGCAATGTTTATAAAATTCCACCATACTCATCCCGAGACCTAATTTTGCTTTGATTTCTCCTCCGGCTGTGCGTGAAAAATGGCCCCTGCTCTCACTGTCTCTCGCCTTGGGAAAGGAAGCATGATTTTCCGGAATCAAGCACCATCCGGTCACGAGCCACTCCGTCCTGTGCCTGACAGCAAACTACCAACAAAACTGCTCAGGATGTACGAAAAATAAATCGTTTTTCTTTAAATAGACATGCTGCGATGGAGCAGAAAAAAAATCACACCTGCTGCCCGGGCTCCGGAGCTGGCTGGTGGGCAGTCATTAGGACGATGCAGCGGAGATTAATGTGCTACTGCCGGCGGAAGTAGCCCAGCCAATCCACGGTACCTTCTGCCGGCACTGCTCTGCTCCGGCTGGTGACCGGAAGTGAATACAAGTTTTTAATTAAACTTTTTAATTACATTTCCAAACGCGCTCATCAAGCGTCTGCTCGTTCACATGTTGTGTGAACTTGTTCACATACGTTTCGGCCGGTGGATGACGCTGTATTTCGGAAGGCAGGTCCATTTATCACCGGAAGTGTAATGAGAGGATCAGTGTGGTTAGGTTTGCAGCAAGTGCCCGGGAATCGGGGATGGACTCATAATCTGATCAAAAATAATAATTATTTATAAAAAGCCCCCGTAAGGGTAAATATTAGCTGCTAAATAAATAAAACGAAACAAAACAGCTTTACACAGAAAAACTCATAAATAACGTAAAATGTTTGTACACGGCATACTTATGGGTTAATAAAAAATAGGATGAACGCCTAAAAGTATGCAATAACGCGTTTTTGAGCGTTTTTTAAAGGATAGTTTTCAAAACGACTGCATATTTTAAGCAATTTTTGATAAATATTTAAAGCACCTTTAAATTTGCTCCATCTTGAAGATGTAAACGTTCTTTTTTTAACATAAAAATACTCCAGAACTGGATCATTGAGATCTACCAAAAACCCGCCAGCAAACCGCGTACCACAACTAACTGTCACTATCAATTTCGCCAACCACCGTCTGCCATTTCCGAGGCGAATTGAATAACAAAACAGTGCAGCCAACCTCCGGAATCGCTTCCAATTCGAAGCCTATCTAAAATGCTCTAAAATACTGCAAACCCCTTTTCCGAAGCCCGGGAAGACCTATCGGTGAAATTGTATTTACGACATTATTATCATGAGCAGAGAGCTCAAACAAGAACAGGAAAAAGCGGAGGCTCCGGCACACAAAATGGTAAATTTATGCTTACACTTCGCTTTGGTGCCCCTGTGTAGAAATGGACGACTAAACAGAGCCACACCGTAGGCTCCCGGCATTGGTATAGGAGGGAAAAATCGACCCTAAAAGCAGTGGGACTGTTTCACCTTCCTTTGCTGAAGTGCACTTTTATTTTCCTTTCCTAGTTGAACATGAGAACGGTTCGGCCCGATCGCGCAGTGTACAGTGGAAATGAAATTTTTCTCTTCTCCAGCACAGCCATGCTGCAACCGAACCGACAACGAAACACAATCGAAATAGAACTTTTCGTTTGCAATCTACATTCGAGCCCATTGTGACGGCGGAGCACGAAAAGGATTAAAGCGCGTTCGCTTACGGAGCACGTTTGACGAGCACAGTGCGCCGCTTGTAAGGGCTTGGGTTTCATTTTTTCCGCTTTCTTTTTCTCATTAGAACTCCGTTGAAAGGCGGGCCGAAGCGCGGGCGTAATATTGTGTCCCCTTTTATTTTATTCGTTTTTTTTTAAGGAGAAGGCAACGATCGTGGTACATGGTGCTGTCTATTTCAGGGATCACGCTCGTCCCGTGGGTGTTCGCGAGATCCCGGAAGGAAGTGATGTGCGAAAATAATGAATTTATAAAGTGAACTCGCTCCTTTCGAAAAGCTGTGAGCGGATGGAAAGAAGTACCCATCGCCACAGAAAGACGGCGATGAAAGGCATGAACAGTCCGGTTTCGTTCTTCAAAAGCATCCACAAAAAAAACGGGGACGGATCACAAATCCTCTGTGTCGGGCATCCGTCTGCCTTCGTGTGTAGTGTGATGATTTTTATTCTCGTTCGAACGAAAAAAATCTCTCCCAAAGCAATGGGTCTTTGGGACACATTCGGAGCAGCAGGAACAGTGCAAGAATAGCAGCAACAGGCGGTGGGAGGGGAGTGGGGAGGGGTAGGAAAAGAATTGTGAGGGCGAAAACGCTGCAGTCCTTCGCTACTTGCCTACTTTTTACTCGAAAGAATGATTTTAAGATTGAAGTGAGAAAAAAACCCGTCGCGAGCTGTTTAATGTCCGGAGAGGCTGCCCTTGGTTACAGTGTGTGCCATAAATGTAAAAACGGAATTCACCTTTCAAGAAACGATCTGAACCCTGAAGATAATAACGCATTTTGGAAAACGAGATTAGTAAGAGAAATTTGGTGAAATTTTCATTCTCATTTTATATTCCCTTCACTCATTCCTTTAAGTCACCGTAAATTTTGATAAAAAAATTAATTCGATTATTGAAAAGTTTCATTTAAACGTTGCTGCGTGTTTTGTAAAGTTCAGATATAATTTATTAACATATCTAAATATTGCCACAATTCATCTGAAGTAAAAAACGAATGTTTAACAACAACAAACATCATATTGAAGACATTATTATTCAGAGATTATTCATTTACATTTTTATGTAAACAAAAAAAGTTTTAAAAAAATACATCACCAATAGGGATGATTATTCACTGGCAAATTTTCGAAAAGAAATTTAGTTGTATTAGTATTATTGTTTGAATTTCGATATTGAAATGCTAAATATTTCAAAATATTTCCCTATAATTGTTTTAAACTATTTTCTCACTTTTATGACCCACACTGTCAGACGTTCCGTGTGCCTGTCGCATCGTCGTTTGCATAAAATATTTGCACTCTCGTGTGCCGGCATCATCAAATACACCATCTATATTATTTAATTCAACCCACCGTTCCCGGCCGTTTGATACCCTATCTATAACGCCGAAACCGGCCCCGGGAGGACAAACCCGCGCGACGGCAATCGCGTTGCGGGAAGAAAATTTAATTTTGCTCCAAAAGCAACACAAGCCCTAATGTACGGAACGGGAAGGTCAGAAAGAGATAGAGAGAGAGAGAGAGAGAGAGAGAGAGAGAGAGAACGGCGACGATGCTGACGATGATGAATCGAACGCGTCTTCTGGCGTAAGAGCAATGCAAAAGGGGAAGCAAAAAAAACATCACGCGCGGGCAACGAACGATCTGGTCTGGTTGTACTCGTGCCACGCACAAATTCGCGAAGTGGTTTTCCCTGTAGCGCACTTGACGCGATTCCATCCCATCCATTCCTTTCTTGCTGAACACACACGCGCGCTCGAGAAAAAGCCCACTTTAAGAACCGGATCGAATTGGAATTCGAAAGAAGTGTGTGAAGCTCCCAGGGGTGGGAGAAAAATTGCCTAAGGTTCCTTTTTTTTATCTACCTTTCACCCATTTTTCATTCCACTTGCGCGCAGGAGTAGCTCCACTAAGATTTTTCGCGCCCGGCAGGGAACAACCCCAGGAACAAGAAGTCATTTTGCACACACACATACATGCTTGTGGAGTGGCTTAGCAAAACGGTTCTCGATTTAAATCATTCACGGATGAAAGCAAATTTCCTCTTTCATCATCATCATTATTTGCGCGTTGTTTGCTCGCACTTTCCGGGGCAAGTGGTGTGAGTGTGTGTGTTGACTCCTTCACCATGGGTAGCTTTTCGTCGTGTTAGCAACGTGTTCTTCCCATGCGTGGCGGTGAAAGCATGACTGATGCTTACACATCCCCGCTTAATGGTTACCCATGGTAAATGGTAGCATCGACCTCCCGTCTCCCTCGAGGACGGCGCAGCAAAGAAAGTGTAGCAAATTAAAATATCTTTCACTTCACTAGCGCCCCGCCGTTCACACACATACAGTTCCGCGTAATTCACGTTTTTAACCCGCAAAGAAAGAGAGCCAAAATCACATTCCCACTGAAAATGGAAACCGGAAAAAAATGCACCATAAGAAAAAAAACCCCGAAACTAGAGTGAAATTTATTGCCAAAGATTTGTAATATTTCCCGCCACTTGCGATCGCGTGTTTTCTTGCAAGTTCAGCGGCTTTTCATTTCTCACGCCGGAAATATTCAACTTCTGGCAACTTCTCCACGTGTGTGTTGAATTTTCTTTACGCGCAAATACTCCTCCCCCCAAAGGGAGCATCTCATTTTCCTCGGTGGCTTTTTTCAACTCGTTTTTTTTGCGACTTCTTCCTAGGGAAGCTTCGGTGCGCCCACGGAAGGCCCGGAAGGAAGGTGTTTTTATTCATGAGACGATGCTTTTCACATGTTCCTTCTCAAATAGACACACACACACACACACTCGCACACGGCGCACTCATTTGTACTGAAATGATATATTCTACCAACCAACCTCTGCTGAGCCTCCGATCACAAAGGTGAGGGAGCAGCTGGTGGCACGGGAGCATGGAATCATTCATCCATTCCATCATCATTTGTATCCGTTTCCCGGTTTCCGGTTGCCTCCACCTTGGGGTGGGAAACGCCCGGATGTAGCCCGGATGGTCATGCACACATACGGCGCTGCTCGCACAGCGCGAGTGAAAAGCGGAAAGGAGAAGAATTATGTCAGATGCAAATCTCGTTCGGGAGTATTTGCCTCCCTTTCTGCTCGCTGCCTTCCCCTCGAGTTAGGTGATGAATCGGAAATGTTGTTGGAAATGAATTTTGCCAACATTTGCCTGGCCACACATGCATTTCGGAGTACATTTCGTCGGTGGCAGTGATTTTTGTGGAGAGTTTTTTTTTTGTTTCCCACGCCTCCTACCCATCAGCGCACTGGGAAAAGTGAAATATTTCATTTTTCCACCACCGTTCGGGGTTGATGAATTTTTCATTGAATGTGAAGCCTTTCTGTCTCATACAAGAGGAAAATACATCATATCTAAATATGCTTTTTCCTTTTTATAATCCTTTCCAAAGAAAAGATTTCTTTTAATACGAAAACATCACAAAACTTTTGGAATGTTTCAAAAATTGTATCACATTGATGACCGAGCAAGATTTTGATCTTTTTAATTATATCGAACCGATTATTGTAAAAAGGAATTATTAATGCGTTTTTTCAGTTCCGGCTAACCTGTTCATCGTTTACATCATTATCATCAATTCATTCGTGACCTTTTCCTTTGTTCAGTGTTGGTGTGGTGCAGATTACTATAATTGATTACTATGCAGATTACTATAGCTCAAAGAGCTTTTTTATTATAAGTTCACAATTTATATCGAAAGATCAATATTGTTTGAATACAACCTTTGTAGATGGAGTTTTTATATCAACTAATCGCCTAAATGTATGCAATTAGCATGACACCAATGCGTATTTTTTCATTTTTAAATTCACATTTTTGCTATGCAATGTGTTAATTTATTCTATTTATTTACATAAGCTCCCATTTATTCCATTTGTATCCCATTAGTGTCATTTTTAATAAATTCTCTTATACTTAATGTATCCAATCCTTCTTCCGCTACATTGTAGCAACGTAACAGCATAATTCCGGTACGGTTTCGCAACTGCGAAGATTGAACACTTCCGGTGGTGAACCTCATACATAAACTTACCATTGCAATCGGCTCGCTCGCAAAGGCAAGCATATTTCATCGCTGGCGTAGTGTGATAAAGTTCTTTCCAATGACCTAGAACCCATTAACCTGCTTGCGTTAGAACCCCCGTCCAGTATCGGATATCGTCGATTTCGGTCGAGTCCAACGGCTCTCGTTTTGCACCTCATTTCCTGTGTGCGGATCTCTCGTGCAAACGAGCCGTGGCGAGCCGCCAGCCCGCCTTCGAGCGTAGAGCCAAATTGGCCCCCATCACTTGACCACTATTAGCCTGGCTACGAAGGAAGGCGGTGTGTGTGCGAGAATGGGGATGGGAACTATTCTACCGTCTCCGGAATATCAGCGCTGAAGTAATATATGGGTACCACTTCACGTACGTAGCACGACTATTCAACCGTTCCATCCACTAACCTCCCACTACCTCCTGCAAGAAGCTGGCAAACGTCCGGAGTACCGCGTGTGTTTCTTCGGAATTTACTCCGGAAGGTAATCCTACAGGACGCCCCAACCCTATGCCACCCCTTTCCACCCCATTCCTGGTGACCTTTCGTGTTCGGGTCCGAAAGTGGCACTCGACCGAAATCGAATCCTGCCCGGGGAGTTCGCCACTAGAATCGATTTCTCATCTGCAAGTCTGCTCCCGGGATACGGCGCGCCGGAGAGAGGAACAATCGGGGAAGGGGGGTGGAGAAAAAAGACGTTTGCAAAATGGCGCGTAGGATATGAGTACGTTCGAACGTTCTTGGAACAGAACACACCCGGTTTCCTTCGTCCGGTTTTCCGGTGCTCGTAGTAGGATTTTCCATTCTTTTGAACTCTGTAGCAACCTTTTGCGAGTCGATCGCTGTAGGAAAAACACCTTCTAACGCATCATTCTCACATGCAGGCCTCAAACCCCTCCGAAGCACACCCCTGTGTTCGTATATATCCAAAGCCTACTACTAAGTACAATCGAAGTGGGGCAATTAATTCGAAACGATGGTATAAGCCGCTTGTAAGCCCCTGCTGCTTAAGCTTACTCTGGGCCCCGGTTTGGCTATGATATTTGTTCTTGCCACGTTCCCTTCCCGGGCGTTGGCTGCACTTTGCAACAATTTTCCAATCCAATCATATCGATTAGAGCCGTCGCATGTGAAGAATGATATAAATGAACGATGACTGCGGTAGGGATGGGGAGAAGGGTAAGGGTAGAAAAAGCACAAGTAATCCAAATATCTCTGCATCAAGTAATTGAGATCGGGCTTTTCTGGGAGCAGCTCAGCAACGTTCTTTCAAGCTTTTGTTCCAGCGGATTATTCCTGTTGCCGGGTGTATTGTTATGTTATTGTTCCCGGATTACGGGCATCTGTTTTCATGTGTGGGTTTTTATCGAATGCTATTGTTCAATCTTTTATTTAGTTTTTTTTTATTTATTTATATGCTTTTGTTTATTAATCCTTTTTTTTATTTCATTTTTTCTCCTTTATTTTTATTTCTTTTCCGTTTTCATTTTTCCCCCTACCTTGCGTTTCCCCTCTTCCCACCTGGGAACGGCGCTGGCCCGTCTCGAGCAAAGGTTGACGAAGAGTTTGAGTCGGCGGATGAGTTCGGAGAAGACTTTAACTCCGAGATGGTGTACGATGTAAGTAGCTGCATGAAAAAAAACGGGTGCATTGCCTCACTGCGCTTTGAAACATTCCGCTTCCGCGCTCATTGCATTCACACTAACACTCGGAACCATCAACCATACGGGAACCGAACCGAGGGAGAGGGGCCAATAAAAAGGCAATAACTAAATTTAGCTCGAAAGATATAGCTCACAAACAGATCTCTGGCAACCGTTCCAAAGTGCTCCACCTTTTGATTGAGTGTGTGTTTTGGGTGCGTTTCTCGCAAAGCCGATCAATGGTTGGCGGGGAATGAATTCATTTCTAAGAATGTTCTCTTGCAAAGGGTGTAGCAATCAGTCGAGGGTAATTTTCTATTCCGATGAATTGATTTTAGCTCTGGGATGCTGCAACCCCCGCAATTGATTTACATTTTCAATTATTAGCATTGCTGTCGTGAAGGCAATTATTTTATTTTTAAATTTGTTTTGTTTTGCTGCTTGCTAAATTTTGTAAATAAATTATATACCGTACAGAATTACAGCTTTTTCCCACCGGAAATGTACACAGTGGCCTGGAATGGAATCAAACAAATATAAAATAAATATTTAATCTCTTTTCTCCCATCCTATTGCGACTGATTAAAATCAATAGCCGCATAAACGATCCTCGTTTACAGTAAAAACCTCTCCGCTTCTTCCCGACACGCACGGGCCCATATCAGGCGGACCGATTCGATAGCATTATTGACATGGTCGATAAAATTGTGTTCACACTCCTGGCCTCCCCTCTCCCCTTTACCTCCCCCTAGTGCTCAAAACGTGCCGTGTCAAACTGATGGCCGTGTCATTGGCAAACGCACGCGATAAACCCCAGGCCCGGAACACGCAGCCGGGCTTAAACGAATTCCAGCTTAATGCTCCCACAGTTATCAAACACGAGGCGAATTAAATACACGCCATTCGACCGCGAATCGGCTCGGGGACTTAATTCCGTGCTGTTTGTTTATTAACTCGATCGATTTAGTTATCTTTCAATTGCCTGCCTGCCCCGCTTCGATTCCAATTAATGATTGAACCGACGTGGCCGGGACCATTGCCGAACCCGTTGTCGCGTCGCTCTTCAATCGGGCGCTAAAGAAACGTGGTGAGAATTAAACAAAAATTGGTGGAAAAAATGTGTAGCAATCATGTTAAAACGATTTATGGTAACGATAGGTAGAAAACAGTGTCAGCGGTGATGTTATCATTGTTGCCTGTATTTTTTGTATCTTCCAGTCAATTAATATTGAATAAAAATTGCACCCCACTGTAATCGATAGCTTTCAACGAATGATAAAAATTTATTATTTTCATTCCAATTTAGTTATGACCGGTTTTGTTTGGTAGAGGATGGATATTTTTCCCTCCGCTTTTTATGTCATCACTATAGTAATAAAAGCAGCGAAACTTTTATAGAAAACCAATACACGAGCGGTTTTGTATTCTATCGATGCTGGCGAAAGGTATGCAAACTGCGCTTTCTATTACGTTAATGCATTCTACCCAACGGAGTGCTTTTTTCAACAAAAAAAGCGCATCAATAAACGGTTGTGCCAATTGCATACTTTTTATGCAAATAGAGCAAAATTAATGCGCAAATAACACACGCTTTATCAACGCTTAATTCACATTTCACTTTTGCAAATTGGAAGTATTTTTGATCATAATTGTACTAGTAATTGAATGTATAATAAGAAAAACGATATATACCTTTTGGGTAATAAATATTTTATTCGAATCTGATGAACATATTTATTTTATTTTTTTTCATGAATAAATGATACAATAAATAAATAATAATAATAAAGTCATTTTAAGAAAGGAATGTAGGAATAAGCGCATATTCTTTCGTAAAAGTGTCCTTATTTAGAGGGTTCGAAATCTTTTAATGATATACGAAATAAATCCTACCTGATAACTCTCGTTAGAACACTCAATGCTATAAAAACGTAATGAATATATTTAGGCACATTATCCGCTCTATCAGCCCTAAAGTATGCAATTTTTAGTCTTCATGTAGCAAAACTTTACTATGCATACTAAATATCTGTTGATACTTTCCCGACAAATGCGCGCAAAAGTATGCAATTCGCCCAAAAAAACCCCTGAAAAGCTCCAATTTTAGCAAATTGAATTCCATGCCAAAAAAAAATCCCAAACTGAACATTTCACCCATTTTTCTCTTATCGGTCCAGCGAAAACACAACCGCTTCCAGCTGGAGAAGCAATAAAACACTTCCCCTTTGGGCTAGATTTCCCCTCTGCCCCGAGGAAAATTATCTCCAATTGGACACGCACCCGGCTGGGAATGGCTCCTAGGTCGGGCCGGTTTTATTTTCCGCCATCCGCCGGCCAATTCTTTGTGTGCCTTTAGTTTTGACGAAATAGTAACGTTGCGTCCTATTCCTTATTAATACCGACGCTCCGATTTGCTCTCACATTTCCATTGTGTGGCCGGGCCGAGTTGGTTTTTGACCATCAGCAACACCACTTCCGTCCCGGGCCGCCCGATCCGGCGTTTGGCGGTGAGGTCTCGTACGTCAAAACGCGCGCTGCAAATGACCAACGCCGGTAGAAGACCTCGACTGTGCGAGGGCTGTGTTTGATTGTTTGGCCCGGCGTCGATGGGCGAAGTTAATTAAATTTGTTTAGGACAGAGCCAGGGCGCCCTGTGACGGCGCCCCCAAAACACCCGGTCCGATGTGCGAGAGGTGACCCTCGTCGTCCTGCAGCGTCTTTTTTGTTTTTTTTTTTTGCTATTTATATACACACATATATTGGGTCCCTTTTTATGCCGACGAAGCCCAATCGCTCATCGTGTGTTGCGCAAGGAAAAGACCGCAACGTGTGTGTGTGTGATGATGAAGGAGTGTTGGCGAAAAATGTGGCGTTAGCATAGCATCGGAAATAAACCATGCCCGAGCCTTCCTGCCTGGCTGGAGCAGGGGACGGCCAAGCAGCCACCGCTTCGGAACGTAAATAAGGACGAAAAATTAATAAAATCACACCCACCGTTCCCCGGCATCCCCGGCCGCCGGTTTGCGGTGGGGCTCGGCCACTCGGATCACCTTTTTTCCACCGTCGTGATAAAATATGCAACATAATCAAACAGTAAAACAACGGAAAGGAAAACAAAAAAAAGCACCGACGAAGAAAGTGTAACCCAGCGACACGTAAAATATGCCAAACCCTCAACCTTGACCCCCGTCGGCGATACGCATTCCGAAACGGTGTGGTGGAAAAGCACCCAAAGCGGCCCCACCCACCACCCCCCTACACC
>KI915041.1:13039204-13078804 GCA_000473445.2 Anopheles farauti
TGCGAGGCGAAAAATATGACACCAGACTCCAGACTCCCGGAGAGCATCTTCTTCCGGAGCTCTTTAGGGAAAGTGCACCACCGGTAACACACACACATGTGTGTGTGTGTGTGTGTGGGTTGTGAGAAAAGGAAACTCCCCCCCAGACGACCGAACAGATGTGCAGAGTAAATGGTTTTGCGGTTCGAAGCGGGACGGAAACGCTTCATACATTAAGTAAGTTGTGTTTTGCCGGCTGCCCGTTTGCTTGCTCTCTAGCTGTTTCCGGCGAGAGCTGTGCGTGTGTGTGTGCAGATGTAATCCCTTGCACGGTTTGTGCCACTACCGAACCGTGGCATCCGTACTGGGCGCGGAAAAATGTTCACGGGTTGTTCGCAGCTCCCAGCGGGGTCGGATGTTGCTCCAAAGAGGCTCCGAAGAGGCTCCGAAAAGCTTCGCTCGAAATGGGAAGAAATTAAATTAACAACTTTATAGTCCCGTGCGGTGGGAAGAACTACGTGTGTGTGTGTTTGTGTGGGTTTAATTAACTTATTTCAACACGCACACACACTACCCGCAGCCAAAATGGGCCAAAAACCCTCCGGGAAAGGTGCACCGGCCGGCGTTGAAAGACGTTAGCATAAGTGTTGACAAGTTGTTGGGACTACCGCAGCCTCTCGGTGGAGCGGGGGCGGGGAATGGGGGGGGGGAGGAAACATTTCACGAAACCCCACTGAAAAAGGGGTTTTTGGTTGGACGATCGTTCCGCACCGTCCCGAAGGTGCTCTTGGTTCACCGCGAAGAGTGAATCTGGGCTTTGGAATAGTCCAGATTTCAGAGATGGGACATCCGCAGAAACGTCGTCCAAGCGACCAATCAGCTGGCAATAATATTCCCCCGCCAGTAATGCACAATTGTTATTACTCTTTTGTCCTTCAAACTCCCAAAACCCCAAACTTCCTTTCGAAAAATAAACGACGTTCCAGATAAACGTTCAAAGAAGACGTCTCTCCAAAAATCGTTAGTTCCGCACCGATGGCACGGAAACGTCTTCGTAAAACCGATCCATGCCCGGCCCGATCCGCGGATGGACCATTGAGCGATTGAGTCGATCCGCATCCTTTGAAAGTAGTAGCCCGGTTCCGCTTCACGGTCTCGCTGTGTCAGCTTTCGCCCGTTGACGAACTTTTAATTATTCTTCAACAAATATTTGACCGGAGCCGCTTGGCCGCTTGGACCTCTCCTTCCCATGGTTTTGCACGGTTATTGTGGCAAAAGTCAAGCAGCGCGAGATTAAAAATGGACGGACGAACGATCACAGGAGCTTTCAAGTTTGTTCCCCTCCGCGGACACTCCCTCCCCATTCCCCACCCTGCTGCCCGCACGCGACAAATGGAATTTTCGTGAAGCAGCTTCCGCCATACATCCGCCGGTTCGTTCGATGAAGATATTTTCAATTTCCATCGTCCACCGTGCGCGGGGGAATGGGCAAAGCGAAGAAAAAAGCTTAACTGAAACGGGATTTTTAATTGTCAATTCTCGTTGGCCGGCGTGTGGCTGCTGCTGCCGTTGGGCTGCTTCAAGCACCGTTTTCGTCCATCGCACGGCTGCATTATCCGGCTAAACACTCGCTAGACGCAAGGATTTTAATTTGTTTCGTGACAAGGTTTTTTTTTCGTCGTTTTTGCTGTCTTCCTTCGGCGGCCGCTTTTAACTTTCTTGCGTCTTTCGTACTACAGCGTTATTGTGGAGACACTTTCTTAATGTGCCTGCTGTCGGCCCGGCTCGCCCGAGACAACTCCTTTTAAACCCCGTAATCCAATGGATTTAGAACGTTCAACGAGATGACTACCAGAAGACGACACGTTTTGTGTTGTTGGTAGAGAGCGAAAAAAAAACATAACCCGGCCAGTACAACCATGTTGCCGGTGTTGAGAATGTGCTGTTCCTCCTCCTGCGATGTGTCCTTTACAGTGTTTGGCGTGGTTCTTGTTCTTGTCCTCCCCCTCCCCCTCCCGCCTCCCCTTGTCCCTGCATTCCTACCGCATTCCCGGAGCCAATAATTTCTCACTCATTTCGGCATACTTTTCGTTGCCATTGCCTTCGTTCCGGGAACAACTTTTTGGGACAACAAGCGTAGCAAAAAATAAATATGCCAACAGAGCGATTTGGGACGCAAAAGCTCTCTGGTAAGTCCCACGGGACGCAGGGACAACTAAAAAAACTGAACCAATGAACATTGGGCAAAACAGTGGTCAGACGCTTGAAATTAAATAATTTTAATATTTCCATCTAAATGAAGCATAAAATATTATTTGAAAATTAATTGAAAGTTTATTGAAGTTTATTGAATGTAACGTAATAAATATTAATTTATAATAGAATCTTACCGGTCACATCAATCAGGCAACTTAAGAGATAGTCATACACCTTAAATATCCTTTGCGGTTCAATTGCAATCATTTCCATATCCAAAAGACTAGACACATAAAATTGAACTCAAATGACACAAATAAAAAAGACACTTGAATATGTTCTCAATTCAAGATTCTATAAAATCACAAAGCAAAACAAAAATAAAAGAAAGGATGAAACACGAATGCGTAAGATATTTTTTTCTACTTGAAAATACTCAAACTTTACATCACAATAGTTGACATTTTATGTTGCCCTTATATTTAATTTCCTTGCCCACTCATGGCCGAATGTTTTCCCACCGTTCCAAAATCCAGAACAGGAAAAAAACAGCAAAAAAAATGCTCATATCCCATTTTTGTCGCCCGCTTTCGCAGCTATTTAAATTTATCCGAGCGTTAATGCCCTTTTTCTGCGTACTCGCGTTCCTCCCACGGTTGCTTGATGCGCTTAAAAAACAGGAAATTCTGGACTCGTTCGGTGTTTGGTTTTTTGAGTCTTCTGTTTTGCATTCGGTTTTTAAGAGTGCGCGCCTTCGGTTCGAACTGGGATTATTTTGTTCGTGGGAGGTACGCGATAAAGGCTAAGCTTTAACCCCCGCCGGCTAAGACGATGGGTGTTTAACGTGCAAACGTTTAAGACGGTTTCGGTTCGATCTGCTTATTTTGTGGCTCCAAGGGGCAGCACCTCTTCCCGGTTCGCGTGGCCAGGCCGGATTAGCCGTGAAGCGGATTTTCCCTTCCGAGAAGGACAGGCAAAACGGGGATGCGCTCGATCGGCGGAACGGAGTTTGTAGCGTTTTCGAAATGCGTAATAACTCCAGCTTTGCGAACGATTTCATCATCTGCTGGTACCTTTTTTTTTGGGATAATTTATTTCACTGAGTGCGAGGGTTTTTGGCGCTTGCTGCTCCCTTTTTTCGACAGCATCACCTTTCCCGGTAAACACATTTCCATTTCAACAAGTAAAACATCACCATCATCATCATCATCCGTTCAAATCACCAATGAAATAAATAAAAATTGTAATTTTCCTATTCCAAGGTAAGCCGCGGCTAACCGCTAACCTTCTTTTCCACGTCGGGGTCGATTTACGAACTGTCGGGTTTGCGATCCCGGGTGGAATCAAAGCCCAATCAGTTGTAAGCGACCGTAGAAGAGGCAGTGGTAGCAAACCGTCGGCAAACCGTTTTCTCATTAGTATCAGGGTCGGAGCCCGAGTTTCAGTTTGCGGGACTCAGAACGAGACGGGGTGGGCGAGAAAGATGATCAAACAGCCAAACCAATCAGCCGAAAATGATGAACTAATCAGCATAAATTAAGTGGAACCGTGCTGCTGCCGCCGGTTCGGCGCGAAGCCCACGGGGCCGAGGCTCCCTTCCGGGCGAAGTGAAACATTCGCACAAACAAGCGCGCATTTGTTCGATTGAATGATTTTCAGGGAGCGAGCCTGGTTGGTCTTTTCCTTGATCGATAGGCGATTCGTCCGGGAACGGGAACGCCCGCAATTATCGAACTTTTCCCGACCATTAAAGCTTTGGTTTGTTGCTGCGAGCGTTCGCTTTTGCGATGCGGCGGAACACCGTAAAAGATTAATCATCATCGGCTAATTACGCTTAATCTTCGATCGCAATCGAGCGTACGAGAAGATGGGTGGGTTCCGCCGGTTTCGAAAGGGAGTCGAGTGGCTTTGGATTAAAAATCCGTGCCCATCCGCGTGGTCGTTGTTTTCTTCGCAAATTTTCGAAATTTAATCCTGATTTCTCTCTTTTTTCTCTCCCTCCCAATTCGTGTCTTCAGCAAAGTGGCGACGATGATGGTTTCAACGAGCCACCGATGATCTCCCCACCGCCGCCCGAGTACGGCTACCGGATGAAGGGCGATAAGGGCGAGCGGGGCGTGAAGGGCGAAAGTATACGGGGACCTCCTGGGCCACCCGGCCCGCAAGGACCGCCCGGTCCACCGGGACCACCAGGAGCGGCCGGTCCGAAGGGTGGAGGTTACTTCGACGGCGATGGATCCGGTGATGAGCTGGTAAGATACGGCTAATCTTTCGTGCGCCCCAAGCGTTACCTTCCTACTAACACACACGAACACCCATACACAATTGATCTTTTTTCCTAACGCTTTCACTTACACCTGCTAACGACACGCCAAATGGATGGATTAATGTTTTTGGAACGAAAACAAAAACGATACACAGAAACGATTATCTCAGGTGAGGGAGAGAACGAGACAGGTTCATATTGTGATTATTACTGATAGGTCTCAAGCGCTGCATAGACGAAAAGCTTCCGCGCGACGAATGAGTGACGGGTGATAATTTTGATAGGCCTGAAAAGATTATGTAGGAGGCGGCATAAAAACGGGCATATCCTAGCAACAAACAATTCGAAAGGCACACACAAATAGAGTGCTTTTCCTTTGTGTTTTTTTTTGTGTAAAAAAACACAGAAACAAGTTTCGTAATTCGATCCTTAATAATTATTATTTTTGACATCTTAACATTTAGCCACTTATTGGTATGATACGATAAGGCTTTCAGGCAATAGAACACCGTTTTTTTTTTCTTTACCAGAAGTTTCAAATTTTACCTGCAATTGTTGTAGAAATTCAGCAGTCAATCAGAACCGTCTGTTTCCTTTGACAATAGATGTCAAAGAAAATAAAAGTTGTTTAAAAATTAAATACTAAAATTCAGGTAGGACTGCTTTTACTCATCTGATAATGTTAACATATTCTCCCATTATCTTAACAAGACGGTAATTTAATTTTTCGTTTTTAATTTATTACAAACTTATGCTCGCAAATGCAGGTTTGGTTTATGCTATTCTATTTTTAAATATTCTGTTTTTAAGCTAGTTCTACTTTCTAAATTAATAATTAAAATAATCATCCAAAATAACTCGGATTGGAGGCGTTTCGTCTGTAGCACCTATAGCACTCCTATCCGGAAATGACTTCAACAAGTGTTCATGCTCAGTAACTAATTTACCACCTTTCCCCTCGACCCATTTCCACGCAGCTCTACGACACACTGCCTAATCGCAAGCACGGGCAGTGCTCCTGCAACGCATCGCTCATCATCGAGGAGCTGAAAATGGACAGCAAGCTGCGGGAATATCTGCGCGGCCCGCAGGGTATGCCCGGCAAGGAGGGCAAGACGGGGTCCCCCGGTCTGACGGTGAGCGTTTTCACTCGCAAAACCCTACCTCTCTCCCTCCCCCCTGTCAAGGATGTGGTTCTCATCGGGTGTTTTCTTTTCCGTTCTCCCAACAGGGCGTCACTGGGCCGCAAGGTGAACGCGGTGCTTCCGGCCCGAAGGGTGACAAGGGAGACCGCGGTGACCAGGGCGCCAGCGGACCGGAGGGCCTGCAGGGAAGCAAGGGGGAACCGGGGCTGGATGGGGCGCCGGGAGTGGCGGGCCCACCCGGCCCTCCGGGACCTCCGGGTCTTCCAGAGAACTACGATGTAAGTAACGGACGCTCCGGCGCATCAGCACTTCATTCGCCACTAATCATACTGTTTGCTGCGTATGTGTGTTTGTGTGTGTTTGTCACACGCACACACACACACACACGCCAATCGCGCTACTAACCGAACGATTTACCTTCCAGCAGCCCTAACCGTCCCACTAACGCACGAGTTGTTTCTATCTCTTTCTCTATCCGTTCTCTGTATTATTCTTTGTTTACACCATAACGAATATCTTTTCACACATTTCACTATTTCTAGACTAATTGGAATCCATCGCGGATGTTCAAGGTATAACCAAACTACCACGTGGGGGGCTTCCTTTTTTCATTCCCAGTTTTTAGCTGTACTTGCTCGGGTTTTAGTTTTTCCTTCCCATTTCCGGCGAGATATCCTCTCCGGATCGGTTAAATCTTTCGCATAATTAAATTGTGTGTCCATCCTCGAACACAGCAGGACAAACAGGAGTGGTGGCACCCAAAGTTTCCGGCACCTAACGAACAGAAACAACAATGAGCGGGGACCGAGTTAGCCGCGCAGTGAGTGCGACTAATTTGGCAAAGTGTTTGAAGAATACTGGTGAATGGTTGGTCGGGGGAAACACTGGGAACAAATTTCCCGTGCGGCAACGCCCGGACCTGGACCAACTTTCCCTAGTCGGTGCAAATTTGAGACTAGTGTTGAAACTTTCATCGTCGCTGCTGTTGCTGTTGCTTCCCGGTGGCCCAGTGAGATGGTCCATTGAAACGATAAAATTTAATTTGTGGTTAAAAGACCATAAGCATCATAACAACGGCTAGAACTGAAAGCTAGAACAACGCGCCCACGTTCCAAATAATTAAATAAGAAGCTGTACTATCGATCGCAAACGGATCTTCGGTGCATCAAAGCGGCTCCCAGTGGGCTACTAAATCCACCGTACAAAGGCAACGTCAACATTCAGTGTGCTCACTTCACAAACAGCGAAATGGATGGAGTAAATAGAGCCACACTCTGCTGCAGGAAAGCGAAACGATGCGAAACACGGGAACCCTGCGACTGTGACAAATCTAATTTGATTCAATTTGAACAGTTTTATTTAGTCTCCCGTCGCGCCAACCCGGGGGTATAAACCTGCCGCTCGCACCGTCCGGGACCAAAACAAACCCGGTTTTGACAGATGAGGAAAAGTTGTGCACACAAGCACAATGTTTATTTTCAAGTAAGCCAGCTAGGAGCTGGAGAGGCAATCAAAGCAACCAGGGTCGGTACATGACGGTACGAGAACACCACAATAAAACATTATTTATGAAGTGAACCGGTGCTGTAAGCGGCGATAAAGACACAGCCCTGCGCGGGCTGATTGGAAAACGAGGTTGCCAGGGACACACGCCGACTTCTCGCACCGTGAGCGATGACACAATCACCGGAGATACCGCAGGCCAGTTGGGGGAAGTTCGTTGGCTGGTCCGACGACCGACATTGTAACCAGCCGAGATGTTTGTGACAAAGTGTTTAGCAGGAAACACAACACCTTCCGGGGAAAGTGTTCGTATATGTCGCAAAGGTGTGCATGAACAAACGACCAAAGCGGCTAGGTTCAGCTTCAGGGGCTCACGCGATGTCCGTCTTGTCGCCGAAACGGTTAGCTGATATTAAGGTTCTTCTACATCGCTCGATTCTTGACGACCGTTTGCAAGCCGGCACCAAAAAATCCCAAAAAAGTGGAACACAAATCCTACGATTCTTCTTGACCCGGTCACTTCGGGAGGGTGACAAACGGAAAAAAGCCGCGCCGAGTGAACGTTCGTGAAACACGCCGACGAAGGAAGCGAAAAACGACTATGTTTCTTTTTTAATTCTCGGTTTTATTGTTTTCCACCGTTTTCTCAGTGGTTTTTGGTGGCAGGGTAGTGAGTGGCATAGGACGATTCTCTTAGCGTGCCACCATCAACATCTCATTTCACGCTGCACCGGGGAAGAAAAGTTTGTCTTCGGTGTTTTGTCAACCCGGAACTCGTTTTCTGACCATCTCACCATTATTACTCGCTGTCTTTTGTTTCCGTTTTTTTTTTAATGAAACGACGAACGACGAAAGCGGGAGCGTAGTGTTCTGGTTTTTTTGTTCCTTTTATTCGTTTTGAAAAAATCACTAAGAAAAAGTTACTGCTCCCGGGTTTTATGCACCTGCACCGAAAGGCGGACTCGATGTAATATTTTTTTGTTTAATTTGGTTTTGTTTCCTTTCCTGAAACTTTGAATCAATAGTTTTTCATCCACTGATTCTAACCGGGAATGCAAACCCTCCTCTCTTTCTCTCTGCTCTTCTCGTTTTTATCTATTTCTGCGCGTGGGTTCGTCGTTTAGGAGTCCATGCTGGGAGCGCCGATCCAGGGCATGGGGCGCGGTGGATCCCCCGGACTGAAGGGTGACCCGGGCGAGAAGGGCGAGATCGGATTCCCGGGCGAAAAGGGCGAACACGGCACCAAAGGTGACCGCGGTGATCCGGGTCTGACAGGTGCCAAAGGCGAAAGGGTACGGAACCGAACCGGGGCGCTCCAAATGAGCTTCACTTAGCAAATTTGTTCATTATTCCGTAGAGAGTTTTTTTGTTCTTCTGCGCTCATGATTTCATGATCCTCCGCCCCGAAATTAGGGCCAGTGGCCGCTAGTAGTATTGATGAATATTGATGTGGTTTTTGTTTTGGCACCGTTCTTGCTAGTTTGCTTTTCTCTAGTCCCTTCACTCCAGTAGCCTACCGTCCATTCCTGATCATTGTCTCCATCCATTGCGGGATCGTTCCCTAAAGAAAAGACCTTTTGATAGCCGTTGCATAACAACATCCCGCCTTAAGCCGCCTGCCTGGAGGTTTGTGTAGGGCGTGCAATGTCTCGACATCTTCAACACCGTTCGCGTTCCGCACCAAACTTCGACAACAACGCGGAAAAAAAACAAAACTTTACCTTTTGCCCTATTCCTTACCGCTAAAATGTCACCAGAATGTTTCTTACACGTTTCGTGCTCCCCTGAGAGGAGTGAGCGAGCGTCCAGAATAGATGCAAAACAACAAATAACGAGCCGTTAAAAAAACGCTCACCATTTGACCCTCCAAGATAAATGCAAAATGTAGCGAAGAAAAAAGCAAACACACACAAAACTTTTGTTTTGTCGTGCTTTAACGACTCTACCCAGCGCACCAAAGCGAAGTCACGGAAAACGGCTCGAGTGCAAAAGTTCGGGCTAGCGGCTAGGTCGAACTTATCTCGAGCTTAAATCATTCGGTTTTGCTCGCTCGATGTTGTGGCGTTATGTGCGTCCCCGGCGGGATTGTAAAGCATCATGTGCGGGCGCGTAATGTTTGCGGAAACGGTATCGTGAAACAGACCGCGAGAAGGTGCAAAAATGACGGGAAAAAAACAAACAATGTTCCCCGAAGAAACCGTTGTCCTGCTTCATTCATACTGTTGCTGTGGTGGAACATTTTTCTTTCGGTTCGGTTTGGAAGGTGAACGTGGGAAGCGTATGGATTCACGTTTCCTGCTGGGATTTGTACGCGATGTGATTTATTTTAATTTGTAGTTGTTGTTAGCAATTATTCCTGCATGCTGTTTTACTTTGTTTAAAAAATACTGCTTCTACTCCTACGCAGTGCTTGATTCTTCAGCTGGTGGTCTATTTGTAACACTTATTTTTTTATGTTTGTTAATTATAATTTATTTATCACACAATTTGTGATTCGTTAGCAAAGTAGGAAACCTTGTAGGCTCATGCTTTTGAGAAGCATAAATAGAATGGAACATAACTTTAGTTGTATGTATATGTTAACATTGTAAAAATAAGGAAAAATTGTAGTTTTATAAACCAGTAGAAAATGCATTGCAATTGCAAGTTTTTACAATTTGCACTCCACTGTGTCACTCATCAAAGACTTCAAGATGAGATTCTACTTTTAACCTTTCTTTTTTTTTCAAAATATTTTAGATAAACATTTAATATCAAGCAATCAGAATATTTATCAGTAAAAATTAGATGATCTGCAAAATAAAATAAGTAAAAACACGATCATATTTATCATGAAATGCACGCGTAATATTGCGTTCTGCACTGCAACAACATTCTTCATAGCATTCGATAAAGGATCGCGAAAATCTTCTCAAAATTATATTTTACTAACAGTTTCAAATTAACAATACTAACAGTTAACTAACATTGTAATAAAACTTTAACCAAAGCCCACTCCAGGGTGTAAAATGTTTCCATAAAACGAAAGATAATCACTTTCTAATGCATACTTCTTATGAGTTTCCACTTACGACTTGCTAGTGGCTGCAACCGCCAGCTTTCTAACCACCACCTCAACATTACCATCAGCATTAATTCTCATCTTCTTCGTCCATCCAGGGCCACCAAGGAGCGCACGGACAGACGGGACCGAAAGGGCCACCCGGTACGCCCGGCATACCCGGGCTGCCCGGCCAAACCGGTGCGACCGGACCGAAGGGTGAGAAGGGCAACACGGGCGAATCGGGACCACCCGGACCGCCCGGCCCGCCGGGCATGGTAATTCACTCGGACGGTGGCGCTAAGAACGGCACGCAAGACGCCCAGGCGTGCCAGTGTCAGGCGGGTCCACCCGGGCCGCCGGGTTTGCGCGGTCCGCCCGGCTACGACGGTGCACCGGGGCTGCCCGGGGAGACGGGTTTGCCGGGGCATCCGGGACTGCCCGGTGACAAGGGCGAACGGGGACTGCCCGGTCCGAAAGGTGAGAAAGGACCCGAGTTCATCATCAACGAGAACGCGGCATTCAACTCGTCGCGGGTAAGTTCCGCCGGTGGGTGGGGCGAGAAAAACAAAACGACAAGAAAAAGCCGTCCGCGGTAAATCACAA
This sequence comes from Anopheles farauti, assembly GCA_000473445.2. Taxonomy (NCBI): domain Eukaryota; kingdom Metazoa; phylum Arthropoda; class Insecta; order Diptera; family Culicidae; genus Anopheles; species Anopheles farauti. Next base: position 13,049,940 of record KI915041.1, read on the forward strand.
TCACACACCGGGTCAGGTTTCAGCTCACTCCGCGTTCGTTCGTTCTTTTGCGCTCTGGCTCACTTGCCCGGGGCAAACTTTATTGGACAATTTATGTGACATCGTTCGCATTCCCTTTTCCGGCTGCACGGAGCAGATGGCAGCGAGGAGGGCACGAACGAAAAAAAAAATCTGGAAGCATTTCAACTACCCGGCAGCGGCTGCAAACCGGAACCAACCATGCAAACGAGAACGGCGCTCACGGGAGAGCACACATAGTATGGCGGCACTGCTCGTAAAAAGATCTATTCAACGAACGAACGAGCCGTAGATATGTAGCCGTTTTCAAACAAAAGCATCCCCCTCCTCCTGCTCCTTCCTCCACCGTGATGCTGCATGCTCGCATGCATGCTGGGAATGATGTTGCACTTCTGTTCTCTCGTTTTCGTCCCGCCCTGTCACGGCGAACAGCGGGTCCGGGATTTTTTTCCCAACACTCGTTCTTGCTCCCATAATACACAGGCGGAAGCAACAAAAAATACGTTCCCATACTACTAGGAGAATTTGCAACCGAGAGGGGACAGGGTACACAGTTGCAGTTTGTACTTTATTAGCTTCCTAACATTGTTCACTTCCGTGGGAGCTGCCACTCAATGCAGCAATGCATGCAGAGCGTTGCATACACACAGGCGTACGAATAGAATTGGACGAAAAAAACGGACCGAGCTCGACGGTCCTGGTGCAGTAGCTGCACAATATGCACACATTCTTCCTTCCGCATCGCACGCAAGCACACACTCACGTAGTCCATCCTTTTATCGCATTTCATAACATTTCTGCCCCGTTCTACTCCACCAAAACATATCCCGCCCGTTCCGCCGAACAGGCAAAAGAGTAAACGAACGAAACGAGTTGAAAAAATATTAGTTCCGTAAAGAATTACACTCACCGCCGGCGTGGGGACGAACGTGTGGAAAGTCGTGTCTTGGTGCGAGTAACACGCTTAATTGAATTCCGCAGCAAACGGTGGCAAGCGTGGGATCATCCAGTGTGTGCGGGATGCTAATTATTCGACAATTACATTTCTTTTTCAAGCGTTCTCGTACGCGTTTCATTCACGTTGCCCGTTTTCTTTTTCCTATAAATGCAGGCAAACAAAGGCGACAAAGGCGAACGTGGACAGCGGGGACGCCGGGGGAAGACGGGTCCACCCGGACCGATCGGACCACCCGGGAAGCCCGGCGGCATGGGAGAAACATGGCCGGTAAGTAGCAAGCGTAGAAGCATGTCAGATAGATCCTCCTGAAGCTATGCAATTTGCACGGCTTTTTCAATGTGCTAATTGCATAAATCATTTTTTATTTCAAAAACTCCTGCTTATCATAGCAATAACAATTGACGACTTGTTCTTTTCACTTATCTCTATAATTATCATTTAATCGACGAGAAAGCTTGCGTCTGATGGGCGCTTGATAATGAGATCGATCGACCTATAATTGTGCTCATTAAAAACTGAATATTGTTCGATTGTTTTTCAAACCTTTTTATTATCTTCTCCAGGGACGACCGGGGCCGAAAGGAGATCAAGGACCGAAAGGCGATAAGGGCGACAGTGTAACCATGCGAGGAGTAAGTAGTCGATTTTCAGCGATCTAGGTTAATATGTTCGAATCACTGTTCTGCTAAAAATGCGTGTAGCTCAAAATCAAAGTTCATCTCAACATGATTTGTTTCTCGAAATCGGTTCGACATATAGTAAAAAGTGTACCCAATTGCCTCTTTGTATGACACTTTTTTATAGCATTACCAATACTGAACTGTTGTTCACTTTTGTTATACTAATTTAATCCATGTTAGAATGATTTTAAAAACATATTTTTTTTAACATGTGAAATAAATCCTAGAAAAGCAACTGATTGATACGCTTTCATCCTACAGGGATATTTATTTGCTTTTTATGTGCGTAAGCCTTTCTGCAAAGCGTAATCAACCACCTGTTACCAAAATCTAATCCGCCATAATCCGGCTCGAAGGCCCAGAATAAAAATTAGAGATGATTTTAAATACGAAGCCGAAAACTGGACAAGCCGGTTTTCAAACTGTTCGCATCACAACGTAGGGTTTAAACGGTGAAAGGCATTATCGATTCGTAGGTCAGAGAAATAATTTCCGGTTTTGCTTGTAGAAAAACGGCATAACTTATTATTTCCTTCTCCAGGCCTAATCTCCGGGTCTGTATACAGGAGTAGCGTCCAGCTCACATACGAAAGGCATGACTCGTTCGATGGTGTTTTTGTTCGGGAAAATTAATTCTAAACGTTCCATCCCGTAGCATGCCGTGCGTTCGAAGAGAATGGAAATGGGAGGAGCGAATCTGATTGTAACACCTGCCTTATAAGCTGTGATGGACGAACTGCAACTGTTTCTGCTTAGAGCAGGATCGACAATGTGTCAAGCGATAAATGGAAAGCTTAAGTGTGTAGCAAACTCGTTTCACCGCCGCACAGAAACCAGTGTGCGCTGGTGCGCAGAGTACTCTCCACCGTGTGTTTTCCCACTGCGTACAATTATAAACCATTTTAGCTGTCAGTAACTTTCACACACATACAGACTCACCCTCGAACCGCACATTAACAATCCTGCCACCGTTGGAGGAACTACTTAATTAATCATGACGTTTTCTAAAACTCCCGTCCGACCACCGCGTTCGCCGCGCGTCGGATTGGTTGAAAATTTTATAGCGAAAGTTTATCGCCGGTCGTCCTCGCTTTACCACGTGCGTTCTGGCCCATCCAACCGTCCCATCAGCTCTGACAGCTCCCCGGTAATGGATGGCTAGTGTCTGATTTCTCCACTCCACTTCATTACGCGCCGACCGCGAACAGAACGGCACAGTGGCGGACGTGTGAGTAAGTGGTGCGATATTTTTTTTTTGTTTTTTTTTTTGATAAATTATTATCAGCGAAGGAGCTACGGTTACGTGTGCCTGCTAGTAAATGGACAACCGATTCTCCCAACAACCCCTTGTCGGTTGATGCAACAATCTGAAAGTGGACGGACATTCGCTTTAGCAGTGAACAAAACTTTCGCCCTACACCGTCGCCCAAAGGACGCATCCCACAAATCACGAGAAATCAAGACACCAGCCGGGCGAAACTGTCCTGCAAAGCCTGACCGACCGGCAAAGTATAAACGGGCATGCGCGGCCAAATCAGTGGCCGCAACGGCAAAACTTCTCCCCGAGACGCCGGAAACACCCGAAGGGCGATAATTTTTCTTTCCATCGAGACTTTTGCGTGAAAATTCTCCACCACGTGAACGTGTGGATGCGAGCGAAGACACACACACACACACACCCACACACACAGCCCGGACACAACGGGAGCGTCCCGGGAGTGAAGCGAAAGCGAAACACGGACTATCGCCTTTCACGAAACACCAGGCAAGGCAGACACATGCTGAACATTCCTTAAAACGTTACTGAAATAAACGCTACCACGTCCCCGGGCGGGCGGGCGGGCGGGCGGGCGCGTTTCTAGGTCATAAATTTTCCCTCCTAAATGCTGGCCTTCGCGCCCGAAACGCAGCGCACCGGCAGGCGTCCCGTGCCCCGGTGCATTATCCCTTCGTCGTGCGCACGATAGCGTGGGACGCGGACGATTATTTGAATCGGTTCCTTTCGGTGCAACCCACCGTTTTTCGCCGCGCTCTACCTTGTTTGCCTTTGCGTTTTTTTTTATTGTCCATTCGCGGGACTTTCGCTCGCGGTTGAAAGCTCGCCAGACGAGACCCGTTAGCCGAAAAATTGGTTCACCGGTTTAGTTCTTTATTGTGGTGGGGTTTTTTTTGTTGTTTTGGTCACAAGGACGAAAAAGGTTCGGGATGGATCGGTTTGGTTTCGGTCGCGGGGAAAAAAGCATAATTCATGTTCTGTTTAGCATTAAATTATACTCGCTCATAATTCTCGTGCTTCTCCGGCAGTTGTTTCAATGATGAGCTGTCTCATCGTCCGTAAATTTCACTTTCCAACCGGCATGCTCGGTTGGGTGGATGATTAGTAAGTTGGGAAGAAATTATGCGTTATCCATCTCACTTATCAAACGCTCGTTGTTGATCGAGTTGTAGCTTGCAGCTAATTTGAGATGAGGTGTAGGCAAAGGGGTTGTTGAAGTAATTATAGATTACGAGCAAAAAATTAACACGAGAGTTATGGAATCGAATGAACAATCTAGTACGCTTTGCGTATTGCATACCTTTAGGCTGTTTAGACAATTTATTCTAAAGTGTGTTATCTAGAAGCAACTTTGCTTTTCAATAAAAACTTTATGGCTTACGCAAGAGCTGTTTAAATGCAGGACTTTAAGAGGTATATCAGTCTAGATGTCCATCACATAGAATGAGAAAAAGTTTCCTCTTTAAAAATTTCTTATATTTGTTTTTATTTTTTTTAAGTTTTACAACTCATTCCAAAAGTCCCGACCAAAACACAAGTTTCACGAGCTACGCTAAAGCATTTAGCATCAAGATTTCAATCGAAATTATATCTTCGCGTTCGCCTTAATCAACTATGCCACGGAGGTTTACGGGTCGTGTAAAGTTTCCCTTGCAAACGGCTAGGAACGTAGTACTAAAACTCTTCCCCTTGTCGAAACCGTTGCCCTGTAATAAACACATTCCATATTTGCACCGTCAACTTCTCCTAAGGGAGGGTTGTGGTCCTCATTGCAAGCAAAGCCGATCGCCGTATGAAAACAAGCTCACCCACCCGTGTATTATTCTACTGTCATTTCGAAGTTTCGTTCGCAATCCAAGCAACCGAACTGCAACGAGTGGCGTTGCTAGGATGTCAGCGCTTGGGAAGCAAACTTCTTTGGACAATCTTCACACGCGCAACACCAACAAGAACTTAATACACCGTCATAAATAATGCATCACCCCAAATTGGGAACGCTCATTTGAAGGGGGACGAGATGTTTTTCGAAAATTTGTTCCCGAAAACCCAGTCGTTCCGCATCGACGAGATAAACTTGAGCTTAACGATGGCACAACGTTCCCGCCCTGTGTTGCGTTAACGAAGCAAACCGGGTGCAGTGTCCCCTGGAGTCACACGCTCAAGGGCCACTTTCGCGCGTACCGACTTACATTCTCCCGACGACAGTGTAGTGGCCACTTCATTTGCAGTCAGCTGTCTCCGAGTCCGGGTGCAGTGCCAAACAAACGACCCCGACATCGTTTCCGACAAGGCCACCCAAATGAATAGAGTAGGGCAAAGTTTTCCACGCGCTCGCGTGCGCCTTCTGCAGCGCACTTGTGTGACATGTGCTCTTGCTGAGTGTGTTTCAAAGGATTAAAAACTCGTTCTTCCACACCCGTCTCTCACTCTCCCACCGACAGACGAAAGGTGACAAAGGCGAACGGGGCATGAATGGGCGCGATGGATTGCCGGGCCCGCCAGGGCTGCCAGCCGCATCGGGCGACGGTCAGGTGCAGTACATCCCGATGCCAGGGCCACCAGGTCCACCGGGGCAACCGGGCCCACCCGGCCCACCCGGTCTGTCCATCGTCGGTGAGAAGGGCGATCCGGGGATGGATTCGCGCAGTCCCTTCTACAGCGAATCGCAGCACGGCTACGGTTACGGACGTCCGGGTAAGTGTGCAAAACCAACCTAAAAACCGGGCACCATCGGGGACCATCTAACGCGAATATCTTCTCCATTTCACGCCGCCACCGTGGATACTAACCAACATTAAAAACATGCACACACACACACAAATTAACCATCACATCACCCGCTCGCTCGCTTGCATCGGCCGGAATTCTTCGCGCAAAGGAGGCCGGTCCAGTTTGGACGAGCTGAAGGCCCTGCGAGAGCTCAAACACCACAAGGACTACGAAGACAGCACGCTCGGTAACGAAACCCGGAAAAGGACCGGAAGCTTTCTGTGGTGGATTTCAGTTCATCGTTGCTTTTCCCCTTTTTTTCCGCACCTTCTCCCGATGACGACGGTTCCTTTTGATGTGCGATTGATGAATGGTGCCCGTGCTTGCTGTCTCGCACTCTGATCTGCTTTCCATCATCCTCACGATCGGTTCGGTTGCTTCCTCTTTTACAAATTCATTAATGTCTTTCACGTCACGGGTGCTGCCAGGAAATGGGGCACAGCTTGTGAAGTGCTTTGTTTGGCGCTTGTGCATTGAATTGTTTCACGCTGAACGATTTTGGTGTTGGTGCACGTTTCCATTTCGCTGTCATCTGAGAATGTGATACCGAATGTTTTAAATGCACAAAGGTAAAATGTAACGTGTCCTGCGCAATCGTTGACTAATTGGCGAATGGTTCGTGTTTGAAAGGAGTGAATGCTCATGTTAAATACTTTTCTCCCCTAGATTTTATTCCCTTTGTATGAACAAATTATCAAGCAAAAAAAATCGAGTTTTTTCTATAGCTGTTTTGATTTTTTAACATAAATACTTTTTTCTTTTATTTGAACACATTTTCAAATATTGTCAAAAATCCTAAACTTTTACTAAAACACCCCAAAAATTGGCTTAATAACGACGCGAATATATCGATTTTTTTAATCCCAATCTAGAAGGACAATAAAAAATTCAAGTTGAAATGACTTTGAACTATACAATTTAAAAATATTCAAAGCGAAGCGTCATGAGAACTGCAACTCCAACTTCCCTCGAACTGCACAAAATTAAAAGATTTAAAATATTTTTTCATACTGCACCACCACCACCAATGTTCCGCAAAACGGTCAAACGGCTACGTTTTCTGCCCGTAAGCAAACGTTTACTAGTACGCTCACGCGGAGAAATCCATTCGTTATCCACCGATCGAGCACTAAATTGCTGATAATCGTAATGGACTTACTCCGTGAGCCGGTGCGCTCGAACAGGGCTGCCAACGCTGCGTGAAACTAATCCATTCCAGCATTCCCTATGCACGACACAGCAGCAGCAGCGGCAGCCATCAAAATCGCATCACGCGCACGTTACGAACCGTGGTTTTATGTTGCACATTTGCCACAACTTTTGTTTCCCTTCCCCGGCAGTTGCTCCTCCGCTTTTATTTTATCCTTTCTTTTCTGTTGGGAACTATTTCTTTCCTCAGTCTCTCTTCTTCTCTTCCCGGGTTGCCAGAACCCACTAGGCACTAGCTACTTGTTGGAGGAATTATCTTTCCCACTTACCGTAATCAATCCTTAATGCGCCGTGTGCGACTGTACAATTCTGCAATCGCACGATGTTGCCATGCTTTCGGTTACTGATTTCTTTTTTTCCCCTTCTCTTCCTTTTTTTCTCTATTGGGATTGGTTTTTTCCCCCACCCCTCATATAACGTACTTGTGTACACTTCATCAGGACCACCAGGACCACCGGGACCGCCGGGACCGGCCGGACGACCTCTGCACGACAGTGACGAGATTCCGAACAGCTACGGGGCCAACGTTCGCATCGTGCCCGGAGCCGTTACCTTCCAGAATGCAGAAACGATGTCGAAGGTAAGGAAAAGCCGCGTCGTATAGAGTCGTGTACGCATTCATTCACACGACCTGCGGCGTAATACAGGCCAAGGAAGCCGAATGGGCAAGTGAAAGAGTGTCATGATCCTGTGAAGAGCGTACCCAGTGAACCTCATCACGATCCCGAAGATACGTTCGTTGGCACAAATCTCGAGCGGAGCAAGAGGAATAAATTATTTATCGTCCCACGAGCGACGCTTTACCGACGCTCGCCTACTTCGATTCGGTCAGCAAGCATCGTCATGTTAAATCGGCTAGAGGATAAGTGACGACCTGGAGCGTCACATTTTTTTTATGCGTTCGCTGCATTTCCAGACGTAAAAAAAAACAATCAATTTCCAAGGCGTCACGAAGAAGAACGAAAAGTGGACGTGCATCACGCCGGGCGCGCACGCAAATAGAGTTGATGAGCTGCCGTCAACGCCATCTCCATCATCATCATCGTCTTTGTCGTCAATTCCATTTGAGCTACGAGGTTGCGAGATGATTCGGTGCGCTGACTGCATTCCCACGGCACATTGAGTGCAGCGAGCGTTACATGCACTCCATTTGTGATTTGCAGCGGGAATCGGGCAAGGACGAGGCGAAGACGGTGCCCGACATAGCTAAATGACGTGACCGACGTGCTCGACACCGCGTGCACACACACACACACACACCCACACACACACACACACTACGTTTATCGCTTTATGCTGAAGGATGCTAATCCCGCTGTTTGCACTCGTCCAACAAACCCTTCTAAATCGTGGCGAGGGTTTATTGCGGTCATTTAGGGGAAAGCTAGCCGCAAAGACGGCACAAGGACGACGGTCGCGTTTAGTTTTGGAGGACGCTTTGCCTGTTGCAAGCGAAAATGAGTTGGGAGGTTTTATGATAGGAGAGGCAATCGTTTAGCGTGGCACTTTATATACTAAATTTTATTTCAGTTGCTTTCTCTCAGACTTAACCGAATCAAAAAAAAACTGTACACCAGGTTCTACAGTGTAAATTCCGCCTCAACCATCACTAGGTTCACTTTACTTCACGAGTTTCTCATTAAATGTTGTACCTAAGTGGATCGTGAACTAAATTAATGTTGGTTTGTGTCTGAGATTATCTTGCGCCTAAAAGTATGCAATTTGGTTCATGATGTAACCCTCTCTTATTTTGATGTCTATTCTGTTCTCTAAAATGATTATTATTTAACAGTTTAATGTAAGCTTATCGTGTCCCACGTTCCAAGAAAAATCTCCTAGTTCATACATAGCTAACGATAAAATACGATAAAAAAAAAACAAACCTTCCTACACTTTCCTAGCTCTAGTTCCCACGAAGCAGAACACATTATGAAAGGTCAGTTAGAAGTCTAGACGGAATTTGTTACCCATTCTCATGCATCGCATTACATGCAACGGGAACGGGACCTTTTCGTGTGGCCCGATTTTTTATTTTTATTTTTTTGTTTTCGTCCGTTCACCATGGCCCGCGGTACCAACTTTGCAACAACTTCATCGCACGGCAACGACCCAGAAAGACAGAAGGCCATGAAATGTTGGAAATTTTGATCACCGAAAAGAGCGCAGCACAGAGAATAAAAAGCGCGCTTGCACACACACACTCACACACGCACACTTGAGGACATAATCGTATTGTTCCAACAGCAACGGTAGCCCACACGCAAGAGCCCGGTGTGGGAAAATGAGCAGCAGCCCTGCTTCACATGGCGAAAAAAAGGCCGCCCGAAATAAATAAGACCTTATCGTGAATAATAAATGGTAAGACACCGGCCGGGACACCGAGCCAGTGTGAGGTTCCTGCTTCGTTTCCTAGCTCAGTTTTCGGTACGCTCGTACACCGTTGTGCGTGCGTGTATGCGGTGCGGTCACACACACGACTGCCCGAAGAAGATGATACAGAAATCTCTCCTGCATCATACTTAATACTAGGTTATCCACGATACGCCCAACCGACGTCGTCATCCTCACCGTCGGTCGTGCGGTAGCCATGAACTAAGGGTCACAAAAACTGCACAACAGCAACAAAAAAAAACTAAGCTTCACACCCGGATCTCGGCGGTATCTCTTTCCTTTCCCTTTAGCGGCCGGCCATGCCATGCCCGAAACCGAAAACTTCTACCCCATACTCATTTGCCTTCCCAATTTATTTCCGCACAGATGTCTTCCACGACTCCCGTCGGTACGCTCGCTTACATAATTGACGAGGAAGCACTCCTGGTGCGAGTGAACAAGGGCTGGCAGTACATTGCAGTAAGTATACGACTTCCTTTTGTTATCCGTGCCCTTACACATCTGCTCCATCAACCGACTGGGCTTCGCCGATAATGTGCACTCTAACGGTGGCCTTTTCGTCGGCGTCCTCGTCGTCGTCATTCTGGCATCCCTTCAACACGAACCGAAATCAATTGTCCTGTCGCGTCTGTCACCGCACCAACGACGACGACTTGCTGGACGGAGGGCTGTAGTGTCATGTCTTACGAGTCCATATACCCATCCTAATGACCATCCATCCGTCGGGTTGGCGGCTACTGCTGAAACGTGGACGAAGCATTCGCACACCCGACAAAAAAATCCCTCCGTCCCTTACTCCCAGTGCACGGTGATCGGCACGATGATACGTGAGTGTTATGTGGTACAAATTACACTGATTATTCGTCTACCGTGTTCTTCCTTTGCGGAACGCCGGAAATGGAAATGGGCAAAGGACAACATTTACGTAAATTGACTGCCATGAGCCCATGTGGTAATGGTATTTTCTTCTTCGCATCGCGAAGGTGCGGCTGGGATCTTCATTGCAAATTGATTTACATTTAGACGAGCTTGGAATCATAATTAGGTTCGAGTGCACGCACTCTAATTATCTTTCTTCTTTTGCTCTTGTTTTTTTATTGTTTTACTATAGTAAGAGCAAACGTTTGTTGTAGAGATTTAAATTGAGTTTATATTGGGCACTCTACCGATCATGTTTTTGCCATAAAGGTTTGACAAATACGCAGTGGAGCTTGTAAAGCGTCATCTAGCGGAAACCAATACCTATTGCATCATTTGGATTGTTGAATTCTTCAGAATTGTATTAAATTTGATGTATTTTAAATACATTTAAGCAGAGTTGGTAGATGTTTTTATTAGATTTTGTTCCAATGTATTCTATTATTTTTGTATTCTGTATTGCACACTGTAAAAATTTTTTTAATCCTTCATGTAATGAAAGACTTTTTGGTCGGAGGGTTATAAATTAGTTCGTAAAGCTCGATAATCTACAACAACAATGCTGATAGGTGATGAGTTAAAGTAATATATTTGAATCTAAGCGATAGTCACTTATAAAACATGATATTACTATAAGTAATATAAAATTTTGTAGTAGATCATTTTTATAGCATTGCTGTAACAGCTTTGCAGTACCTTCATTTCTAAGGGCATCCTACTAAAATGAGATAGAAATTTCTGATTCCAAATCCTTCATAATGGACTCAACTTCACCCACTTGATACTCGATCATGCCAAAGTGTATCAATAATGAGTTCAGCTCATTTTAATCTCTTCTGTTCGGTGGCTTCACCACAACCCTTCACACCGCAACCGAGTGCGTGATACGGGATACTTATTGAAAACAATGTAGCAACATAGTGCGTGGACGCTCGCAGCTCCTAAACGTTTTTCAATTTGATATATTGCGTCAAAGTTATCGAAATAAAAACAGACACTCCACTTTACGACAAACGAATAAAACATCTGCCACGCGTGCAGGCACTACACATTATTTCATTATCGCCACTGCACTGCCGATACACTGGGCTGGAATGTGAAGCATAATTAAAACGGCTTTTATTTCGGTCGGGGTAAAGTGGTGTCTGGAAACGAGCGGATCCTTTGTTGTTTTTATATCGCGTTTGGTTGTTTTTTTCCTTCATCATTTATCCCTCGTACCACTCAAACCGTCAACATTTTGTACACCGTAATACATACCCCATGTGAAACCGGAAGCCATCAGAATGCACACCCGTGCGTCCGTCGCTATTCACCCTCGGCAAACCACGAAGTGGATAATTTCCTACCACCTTACCACGTGAAACGTGCTCACTTCATTACCCTCGAAACAGATAAAAAAATAAACGGCATTGAATCTGACAAAGCATAAAAATAACACGCACAGGCACACAAACACGCACGCACAAACCGTGGTCAGCTGTTGTGGGGACTTCCGGCAGGTCGGTTTGACGTGAATATAACGCGTAATTCAATTACAATGCATTAAATACACAGAGAGAGAGAGAGAGAGAGAGAGAGAGAGAGAGAGAGAGATGTCTGCGGTCAGTACCGAACAAAAGGTGAACGCCGGACGCAGAAAAAAAGAAGAGCTTAACCGCAACCGAAACGGGGAGCGTAAAATTTGGAAATGAGTGGAAATCCGAGCTTCACTACTGAAAAAGCGCTATTATGTTGGGCTCACGTATGTTTAATGTGCGATAACCAAGGACCGACTTTAATTTTGGACCGAAAGTAATACGATTCCGAGTGCTGGAATGTATGGTATTGTTTGCTGTACCTTTCGTTTGTGAGTTTCTTCTTTTCGCTATTGAATGTTTTCAGATGTGTTTTCTTTTTTTAGTTTTTGTTAGCTCAACAAATATTTGCTCACACACCCCCAGTGGGATAGTTCAAATTTCTTGAGTAATTTTTTACAGGCTTTATAATTTGTACTGACCGACATATTTAATCCTGAAAACACACGAGCGATCGTTTGGATCTGAGAGTTTCGAAAGCGATCAGTAAGAAAAACCAATGATAAACAAAAGCCACAGTAGCCATAAAAATATATTATTGTATTTTTGACATTTTGGCTCAGTGGCGCCATCTGTTGATGAGCTGTGTGAGTACAAATGTATTTCAGATTGCATAAGTAAAATCTCATTTCTTACAGAAAAAAAAATTGTTTCTTCAATTTTTAAAATTAAAGTGGTTATTTCATTAAAAGGGTAATTTTGTTCTCCATTTTCTAACAAGTCTGAAATGAACGCTCAGTTCTGATTGCCGGAATGCATGAATCGATTACATAAAAGCTCACTTTGTGGCACAAACACTATTGGCGCGTTTGATCTATCCTGTCAGGTTTCACACAAGCGCTCTGTTCTTCCTCCGATACATAAAACGTAAAACACGCATGCAAACATGCATACTCTAATGAGTCTTCATTTCTCCACATTAATCCGGCACGTATTTCAAGCCTGCCCAAGCCCAAACCGGCCGGCCTTTATAATCACGCGAAAGGATCATTACGCTATTAGATGCCAGCGAAAGCCACAGCACCAGCGATGCAACGTTAATACGAGCCTTCCGACGCCGGCATGAAAGTCACATTTGTTCGCACTAAGCCGCGCACCACGTCCGTAAACTCCACCGGGCTCAAACCCACACGACACTAATTAATAGTCTTCGCCCGGTTCCGGGTTCCAGCACAGCGAGCGGAGCCTGCTCACGGAAGCGTCCCACGGGGACAAGATTAATAGCTCGCGCGGATGAAAGATCACGCTACCGTGCCAGCGCCATTGCAACGCGATGCAACGCTCTCCGGTGCTACCAGCTCCAGCCGATAGGGGGCGCCACTGGTGGGTTTTATATTTCGGCTCTGGCAACCCATCGGTGCGCGAAAAGCGCGCTTAAACTACGAGATCTTGTTCCCACCCGAAACACACCAGTTTCGTCCGACCAGACTTTTACTTTTCCTTTTCCAAAAACATTATCATAAACTACCGAATTGTTCGAGCGTTTTGCACGCGCACGAATAGATCGCATGGTGCGGGTGCTTCGTTACAATGCACAAGATGGCAATGATGATGTAGCGCTAGAATCTTTTGCCACAACAATCGTGCAACAAAGGGCGAAATGGTTTGCACCGAAACCGTTCGGTTTCTTTTGTTTGTTTATTTTTTTTTTAGATTGTTCTATCACGGATGAGAAGAACTTTTAAAAATGCTCAACCAGCCGCGTACGCGATGCGAAACAAAAGCGAATGAAAATGGCATTAAAAACTTACCATCACCGTCATCGGGAGTCGCCGTCCACCCAACTACTACGTACACGAGTTTTTTCATACTTTACACCACGCCAACAAACGTTCTCTTGCGCTCGCTGGCCACAAAAGCGAGCGAACAAAATGCGAATGCGACCTTTCAACCCCCGTTGAGGTAATATTTTTATAATCTTTAAAATCACATTTACCGACTCGCGCCCCGAACTCTCTCATTTTCCGTACAAAAAGCGTTCATTAGCGGAGTTGCAGAAATGGCTGCGGCAAATGCGCTGCTGTGGGCTTTGCCCACTCCTTCTCCGCCATCGGGGGAAGTGAAAGTGCATCGCGGTGCGATGTTTTTTTTTCTTTTTATTTTTTGTGCTTTCAAACGGGCGTACATGAAAGCGGCTGTAATGAGGAGCAGCTAAGAAAGTCGGCAAATGCGTGTAGAAGGCCCCCTTGTAGCGTAGTAGGTTCCCTTTTTATGATGGTGTTAATGCTACGATGGTAGATGGGAAAACTTATTAAACGCTTCCCTCACAGAAGCTAATTTCATGGTAAGGTCTTTCTGTCGCTTTTTTCGCTTCGGCTTGGTTTTGTGCAGAGTGCACAAACTGACTGACACGGAAAACAATCCTCTCGATGGCTGGAATCTTAGCTTCATGAAGGAACTCTTTAATGAAGGGTTTAAGCAGTGTAATGTCATACAGTAGGTGGAAATCTAGGGCCATAAACCAAGCTTTGTTCTATTGTATCTATAATTATTCCGATTACTTATTGTGCCATAAAAGTTGTTAAACATGCAAATCCAGTGTAAAAGGTTCGTGTCCTAGGAAAAAAGCTATAAAAATACTACAGTATTAATGTCATCGGGCCAGATTTATATTGTGATTGATTGACTACTCAAAGCATTCCAACAAATTAATTTCTTTTCATACATGAGCAAAAAACAAGATGGACAACATCAAATTATAATTGGAAAATATTCCAACAATTATTTTTTTTAGCAAAGACACAAACCGTCAATCATGGGCTTAAAAATATTACTAAGTGTCATTTACCTCTGTGAAATTTATTTACCGCTGGCAGATAACCATATACAAATAGTCCAAGCTATGGTTCAACGTTGATAATTGGATATTGTGGCATGTGTGTTTAAAATTATAGTGTCACAATGGGAACAAATAAAGGGCTTGTGGTGACAATCACGCCTGAAACGTCGCCTCCTAATGCTCACATAATTTTGACAAACGCACAAAGATTGTACGATAACAGGGACAACCATTTTACACATTGACCGGAAAACAACACGCCAATTATGACAGCGCCGGTTGCGTTGCAATGCGTAATTCATGTCCCGTGATGTAAATAACACGAAAAGCATATTAGTCGTGACAGCTTCCCGACTGGATTTTCTCGCTTCCGAATACGATCGAATCAACTGGCTCCCATCGGTGAGACCATTACCAGTGACCACCACCCAGGCCAAATATTTTACATAAATAAATAAACTGTTTTGATTTGATTTCCGGACGCAGGATCGTGCCAACTCCACGTTTCCCACCATCCACCTCATCCCTGTTCCTTTAATAGCCTTTTGCAGCCTTTGATTGACTCTCGTGACGACGAGGAAATGGTTGTTTCCTGTTGATAATATTATTGATAAACAATGCGCTCGCGTTTGTTTCCATTTGCAGCTTGGTACGCTGGTGCCGATTGCAACGATTCCGCCACCGACCACCACCGTCGTTCCGCCCCAGCGCTCGGATCTGCAGGCGTCGAACCTCATCCACAATCTACCGCAACCGGGCGATGGCTCCGTGGTAAGTACGAATCGTGTGCTGGAAGATGATCCGGACTGCTTCGGAGGTGCTCAATTTAACTAATACTTTAAATGGAAAGGGGAACTAACCGGAACACGCTTACAACCGACGGACACATCGAAGCAGGCGACGAACCCCTACCAAAGTTCGATCTCTATCGATTCTATTCGTTCGCAGCCCATCCAAGCAAACATTGCCCTAGCGAAACGGATAAACATTTTTCATTCCCGGTTTCGATCGCCACAATTTATTTTGCACAAAATCATCGGAAGCGTACAAAAACAAAAAAAATCCACTAACAAACAAAACCAAGCGCACGCGGGTGGATGCGAAAACATCAAACAAAACTTTCGCATCGCTCCCACCCTGTACGTTCAAACCCGGTTTCATAAAACAAAAGAAACTGTGCCGCGCATACTGACGCATACTAAATCGGAAAAGCGGACGAGAAACGTGAAAAAAAAACTCCATCATCAACCTTTCCGGGACGCTTGACCTCCCTTTCCCTCTCTCTCTCTCTCTCTCCCTCCCTCCATTGCCTCCTCATCACCGAGTGGCTAGTGCCGGAGCACGGAACAAAATTTATTGTGCAATCGCTGTCATTGGAATTTATGTTCCCGCGTGTTCGTTCCTCGCTCGCTTTCGCCCGTGCAGGAATAATAATCCAATATTTATAATTTAAAACGGCTCTTCATTACCAACCAGCCGGGAAAGCAAACTCCATCCCCTCCCCTCCCCCACTCTCCTCCCTTGGGGTTGGGGTGGTAGTATTGTGTGCTTTATTTTGTGTTGGTTTTTTTATTATTATCGTGCCTTTTTTATATTCATTCCCTTCGTTTCGCTGCGGAGGCGAAACTAGGAACTGTCGCTCTTCCGGCGGAAACTAGAAGCGTCTATCTGCGTCTAGCCCTCCAGTGCAAAACTACCACCACGCGGCGGGGTGTGCCTCAATGGTGCCGTTAAGCTTTTGTCGTTTGTTGAGCAGTTTGTAAATAAAAATCCCTTTCGCTATGTTCTTTTTTTGTGCCCTTTTCTGTAGAGTATCGTCCGTTCTTTCCGCTTCCAGCGGGACCAGGGACATCCTTCAACAGCGCCATAGCTCTTGCTTCCTTGCCCCAACTTTTCTTCTCTCCCTTTCCTGTCCCTCCTGAAACCTGATCGTAGATAAGCCGGGATAATATTTTCATATTTTTGCCTTACCGCCGGGCTTCCGTTTGTGGATGCTAGCGTAAACGTAAACAAGTAAATCGTCACCTCAAACGCTCCTCAAACCCTGCCCGCGTTCAGCTATCCCAGGGTAAGGAAACGTGGCCGAGTGTGATGGAGACAGTAAAAGAATTATCGGGAAACTGCCAAAACAGACTGCCGTCAAGGGCGAGCGCCGGAACCCATCCAAATGGCTATGCCTTCTTTTGTTGTGTGTTTTGCCTACCTTTTCCCCGTTCAGATCCACTTTTCACTAATGCATTTTCTTCTTCTCACCCCACCGCCGACGCTTCCCGATGTGACCTGACATTGAACCATCGTGCGCCATACTAACCCACATAACAACCCGTACCCGTGCTCAATATGTAATAACAACTCAACTAACTGCAACAAACACTGCACTGAATGTGGAAATAAAAACTCACCTTCACCACATCTCGCTAACAACAACATCGCCACCGCCAGTTCACCGCCACGCCGGAGTATGAGTCGGTAAATATTTTCCCAAATGGATCTCCGTTCGGTCGTCGTCCATCGAGCCGGTCCCGCCTCCCCCCGCCAAGCTCGCAATCTATTTTTCCTCAAATTCTTTGTGCTTTTTTTGTGTGCTCTTTGTTTGTGCTTTTTGCGTCCTGCCTCGATCCGAGGCTGACTTTTCCACCGATTACTTGTCGATTTCTCGTGCCGCTTTGGGTTTGCTGGCCCGTCCCCAGAGCCTGCACGTTGCTTTCTTAGCCGTGTTATTTATTCAAGCATCCACTTGCTCGATATTATCTCGGGCCAGATCCCGGGACGGAACGAACGACCGGGCGCCTCCATTCGTCGTGGCGTTTCTCGTTTTCGCTCGAAGGAATAATAGCATTATGGCTTCCGCTCCTTTCCGCTCCCACCAGGGGAAAGGTGCAGGTCGTGATTATTGCCGTTCACTTTCTGTTTGATTAGTTTGCTTCCCGCTCTCGAGCGTTTGTTTCCTTTCGTTCCTTATGATGTATGCTTTGTTTCGATTGCGATTTACGGTGCAAAAGGTTCTCGCTCCCGGGCTGCCTGCCGGCGACGGAAACCATTTCCTCGCACGTCGATGAGCATTTGCAAATATTTTATGAAATGTATAACGCTACAATAACGTTTCGAGGCGAAATGGAGACGCCTGGTGGATGGTTCGTTCATTCCCAAATGAAACACCAGGCGCCTCCATGGCATGCTCATTTCGCTTCGGAGGTGAAAAACTGTTAACAAATTTAGCTTCCTTACGATAGCTTCAAATAAATTCGCTAGAACGGGAAGCTAGAGTACCCCCTGCGGGTGTTCTGCGTTGGATGGCTTGATCTTCTTTTTTTTTTAATCTCCGAAAGATACACAAGAAACAAAAAATTCCACCGAAGGCCACTATACTGACCCTGACAAACTTTTCTTTCTTCACGGCAATTGCCGGATACGTTTTTTTTTGTTGCGTCATCGTCGCACCGGTCGCTACCATTCTACTGATTGCAAACAATAAGTCCTTCCGTCATCATCTTCCGCCGGTCGAGACAATCAGTGCAAAGCGAGCGAGCACAGATCGTTTCTACCTCCCGGTGAGCAAACCCAACAGTAGACAGCGGGAGGAAATATGAAGCTGGTTTTTTTTTTTGTTTGCTTTTTTTCCCGGTGGAGGGGCTTCTACCTAGCCCACGCTACATTTATTACGCTCGTAATTTATGATAATAATCGTAATTTTATAACCGAAATCGTGTACCATTTCGTATATTCTTATGCGCCTGTTCGGCCGAAAGTGGCACTTCGGCCCCACTGGCAGAAGTACATTTGCTACGCTCTTGATGATGATAGGCGATTAAGAGGGATGATTTATTTTCTCCCTCCCTGGGGTAGCAGATGAAGCGCGAGCAGGTTTTTGGCGGAGATGATTACAGCCAGAGAGTGCAGTCGTCGTTGAAGCAACGCGATTCCGTGAAACGGTGAATAATGCGTTCATTGATTCACTATAATTACGTTACGCATTTCGTTTACGAAGAGGGCGCACGCGGTTTGATTGAAAATGAGCAATTGTGTCACAGGAAGGGGGAACAAAACTGCGGCGGCGGCGGGGTTTGTACAAGTGTAAAATGACGTTTGATTTTTTTTTTTTTTCATTTAACTGTGAAAACACACAAACCATCGCCAGCTTCATCGTGCGGCGCGTGGTAAGGAAGGCATGGCGGAAAGAGTCGTTATCATCTGATTTTAATTAAATCGTCCCTTGCCGAAGAACGCTCGTGTTGGTTCGCGTGGTTCGCAAAGTGTTCTCCAGTTTCATTTCTGACAATCGGCAAACATCATTAACCTCGCGTGCCTTAACGGCGAGACTTCGACCCCTTGTGCAGTGCGAATGGTTGCTCTTCAGCTGATGGAATCGTTTTGAAATGATGTCGGGCAGATTACAGTGGTTTTTTTCTTTTGTGTTAAAGTGGCAATAAAAATATCGAAAAATAACTTATTGCTAATGAACCATTTCTTCTATTGGGAAGCAAACGAATCTTAAATTTTTGATGGAAAATTTGTCTATAGTAAATATATTTTTCGACGATAAAACCAGCCTCGGTGGATTTTCGGAACAATTTTAACAATCAATTTTTTTAATTTTAATTGATTCGCACTGTCAATTCTAGCGAATAAAAAAACTCATTAGATTAACTCAAAGAGGATTAACTCAAAGAGGATTAACTCCTTCGGTAGAATTTCGTTCCAAAACGTAACCAGCTTCCGAATATTAGAGTATTTCGGCTAAAACCTTCATCGAAGCAACCCGGCTTTTTTTCCCGGTCAAAACTCCAGCTACGAAACAAACGTAAAATTGCAATCTTGTGCCATTTATGTTCAGTATAGATCGTGCCTACTACTCCTGCTCGGCCCGGTTCTGAAGGGGCTCTTTATTTAATTTCCATTAAAGGACACCAGTAATTTTGCTTACGCTGCTGACTAAGCGATGAAACGTCGGCCCTCTCCTCCCATTATGATGAAGCTACCGGAGCATGCGAATCGATTGAGAATATCGCAAATCGCTGATTGCTCTTATCCACCCGGAACGCGCCTACTTCTCGGTGCTGGTCATCACGTTATTTTTTTGGAGCGTCTTCGTTTGCGTTCATACCGATCTCGGCCACGTCAGCGTCCGTGCTTCAAAATCTTTATTTTTATGATAATTTGATTAATTCCTCGAAAGGCGTTCGTTCTCTCACTCTCTCTCTGGCTTTATCTATTCGGTTCGATTTTTATTTTATTTGCATCGGTGTGACTTCCGCCGGTGCCGGAACTTCGCGGTCGCATCCTTCGTATTTGCGAGCTTTTCTTTCCGTTTCCCATCCGTGGCCTGCTTTGTCTGCCACTTCGAGCTTGAGGTGGCATTATTTGTCTACTAACTATTCGGTTCATTGCGGACGCGTTTTTTGTCTTAATTTTCTCACTCTGTGTGTATGTGTGTGTGATTTTGAACAGCTTGTTTTTCGTTTGTTTTTTTTTTTTTTTTTTTCGCGCTAACATTCTTTCCAATTCTTTCCCTTTTCGCTCACAGTTGCGGATGGCAGCACTTAACGAACCGTACCCGGGCGACACGCAGGGCATTCGTGGTGCCGATTTCGCGTGCTACCGGCAGGCCCGCCGTGCCGGTCTCCTGGGAACGTTTAGGGCTTTCCTTTCCTCGAGGTAAGTGTATTCCCGGCATTCTCCTGTTCTACCACCACGGAAGGAAGGCAAAGAAACCAACGTGAACTAAAGTCGCCGGCCAGTCGGGCAGCAGCAGCAGCAATCTGCTACCGCGTTCGGGCTAGAAATCCGGCACATTGCCGCTCCTAATGCAATCACCGGTGGGGCAGCCGGCGGGAAATCCTTCGAGAACGGCAGCAACCCACACACGCCTACACGGGAGCGCTCCCCCTCCCAGCCACGGTCTGGACGTTAAATCACGTAAATCAAATAAAAATCCCGACCGTGTAGGAGCGACTCCCGGATGCGGGCGAGGCTTTTTTTCCTCCGTTCCGCGTGCCTTCTTTTGTCGATCATGGTTAAAAACAGCGAAAAAAAACTGAACGATGATGCTAAATTTAAGCACGGCACTTGCAAACGCTAAGCTTCTCGCCAATCCGAGATGGGTTGACTGTGCTTTTCTTTCCCTTCCATTCTTTGGGCTGAACAGTTCGGGCGGGTATAAAATCACACCCTCGCTACAAATCTAGCCCGCGCCCGGACCGAAGGAAATAAAACAATAATCTAAAATTGCTCGATTCCGGCGCACATTCCGAGAGAGGCGGGGAGGGGGGGGGGGGGGGGGGAAGGGGGGAATTATTTTCATCCCCACACAGACACTGTTGCCATTAGCGGGCGACGGTCTGGGTTGCTTCGTAGTTCGGTTCACTGTGCGATTTTGAATCGAGTGAGAGCGAGCTTTGGGGGAAAACGCAACGCCTACTCGTGAAGCATTCCGCACATCAATCGAATGCCACTTTGTCAAATTTGTTCGGAAAACGTTCGCTAAATTGTTTGCTGCTCGGTGACGCAAATGCTAGCGACGCACAGTTGTTGGTTGTACGAAAAAAATGCTGTTTATTAGCGGTTGATTGGGAAGTCTCGACAAACTAATTGGCGAATTTCAGCGTAGCTGAACCTTCCCATCAAGGGGTATAAACTTGAATGCGCAAAATGTTTCCAAATTGGGCATTGCATAGGATGGAGACATTAAACTAGTTTTAAGTAGATATGTTTTATATTTTATGCTTTTATATACACAATATTAGTTATTACATTTTGGAATCGAACAGCGTTTCGTTTGATCTAAAATTTCGAATATTTACCACCCAATCTAAGCAAGTCATTTTTGTCCTAAAAGAATTTGCTGTTTTGTGTTTAACATATCAGATTCAATACTTCTACTGTCACTTAAGCCAAACCATTAATCATTGGGTTTGAAAAGCTATGTTGTTGAGAGCTATATTGTGGAAAAGTTGGTGTTTATCGTGGTAAAAATGAAACAAAAACCTTTAACCTTTCAATTTTTTGTTTTATAGTTCAATTATAATTTTGTTGTTTTATTTGAAATAAACACTTCAGTACTCTAGTCTTCATACCGACAGTAAATCCCTGTTACATACAACAATACCGATTATTAGAACTAAAAAAACCGTTCGTTGTGAAAATAGAATTAATTTAATTAATTACGATTATGACACCGCTGGCACGTTATCGTCCATCACGATCGTACAACCACAGTTTAATTGTGGAAATTAACTAGATTAACACAGGCCGCACACATCGCGCGGAATAATATCAATAACCATTCAAATCCGGGTTTTGCTGCCAATCCCCGTTCGCATGTTAATAAACGCGCGCACTCTCGAAGGCAGGCGAAGGATTGCTGTTAATCCTTCATCAATTTACACAACACTGCTTCCACCGCCAGTACGCTCAAATTATCCCATCGAATTCGCGCGAAAATGAGCTGAAAAGCTCCATTTTTTTAATTAAACTTCTCAAGCTCACAGCGGACTAGTGAGCGCGGGAGGAATGTTGGTACACTCAGTTCGGGTTTTTTTCTTCTTCTTTCCTACTTTTTTCTCTCGCTCCTTCCCTCTTGCATCACGGGCAGGCATCCTAATTAATCACCCAACCCGCGTGGCACTTCAGAAACGGATGCTGTTGGCAATTCAATTTCGTTTAAAAATTACAGAATCTGTGAGAATTTAAATTAGATTCCCATCTTCCCGTGCACGCCGGCATGGATCCAACTGCTTGCCGGACCATTCGTTTTCCGTTTATTTAGTTACAGTTCCCGCTCCCCCTCCTCCTTTCCCCGCGTTGGCATCAGTTTCACCAACCGGCAGCGTTGTAGTTGTGGGTTTTCGGAGGAACTTTTCCGAATGTACACGCAGCAAAACTTTCACCGAGCAGCGCAAAATGTTAATCATGCACACGGACGGTGGGTAGAAAAAGCCCAACAAAACAGTACAACCCATCCCGAACAGTTAGCTCGTTGTGGCACTTAGTGTTGATTGTAGTTTTCCCCCCCGTTTAGGGGCGGTCACAGTGAGCGCAACCCATGCGAAAGGGGTGTTTGTAATTTATTGTTCTTTTGTTTTTTTTTTTAGCACAGGGTATTTATTATTCTGCCAATTATTCTGGCATTATGCTACTTTAATAATTGACTAAAAATCCATTTTTTCCAAAATAATCCATCACGATAATGCAGTGTTCTGTTTTACAAAAAAAAAAACAATTTTCATCCCGCTCGAACTCCACCGGGTGTGCGTTTGGGGCGATTTTTTGGGTAACCGAAAGCGTGATACAACGACATCGGGCACTCGTTTTCGTGTCGCCGACAAAACGTTTCCGTGGGAACCGATGCTAAAATTAGCGAATGTTTTGCAGCTGGGAAAGGCAGCCCACTTCCACTCACCGCCCATGTGGCGTTGGTCGGAATTGGTGGAAAAACAGATTTAAATGCCACACGCCACATACGCGCTCGTCGCGAACGTCGCCTTCCTCTCCGTGCAAGCGGGCACAAAACTAGTTTACCGATGGGATAAGCTGTTTAGCAAAACAACACACACGACGGTCGGTCCGTCGGTTGGCAAGGACTTCATCGAGACCGGGCGGAAAATCCGTTTCGGGACAGATTATTCGTTCACACGAAGTGAACGAGGTGGAAGCGTTGGCTCACCGGCGCTGAATTTATAGACAGTGGGCGCCTCGAAATACCCGGCGATTCCAGTCGGCGTCGTCGTCGTCGTCCCCTAAAAAAAAAAAAAAAAACCTCACCGCGGAATTATTTCCCTCGCCGTTTCGCAAGCGAAAACTTCATCCTTTCCAGCGCTGCTGGTGGAACGCCCGGGACGGAATGTGAGATGCGTTGTGTACCACCCACCCACGCCCACCGTATTCCGTTCGCTTTGGTAGTGCTCTGAAAATGGCTTCATTAAATTTTGAACGCAGCGGCGGCCCGGGGAAGCGTTTTGTCAGTTATGAATCAAACCACATCAAACAAAATATCAATTCACGGGGAAGGAATGTGAATTCTCTGGCATCACAGGGAGCACCTCCCCCCCTCCTTGCCACAAGTCAACTTAAAACCGTTGCAACGCCCGGTCGACTCGACAAAAGACGCCACGCAAGATGGCACAATCATAATGGCACATTTGGCAGCTGCTCCACCCGGTGCGGGGGAAAAACCATGTGGGAGGTGGGAGTAAATGTGCCACCATAAGAGTGCACCTGTGCGGAAGCGATGCTCGCACGGTATTTGTACGTCGCACTTTCGTGTGGTCTTCATGGTTTTTGGGTGAAGGAAATTATTTCCTATTTCCTCTCAAGGCACCGGGTGTGCGGAAAAGGTTGAGGGCGAGCGAACAGTGGAGCGGAGAGGACAAATGTTTCTATCAACTGTTCGGAGCTAGTTGGCACATTGCACAAGTCCCTTTTCCCGGTGGAAGTAATGTGTGACGAAAATAAATTTAATCATCTCTTACATCGACAGAGTTTGTGCGGTGAAGCAAACCGCCGGAAAACTGTTGAATTGTCCCCCTACTCAGATAGGGGGAAAACGTGTGTAATATATTACATTACTATTTGCGCCTACAGGTATGAAATCTGCATCACACATCGCGGTTTATTAAGTATTTTGTGCACGCTTTTCGCTTGCATTGCGTCCGCCGGATGCTACTAGTCAAGTGAGGAGTTCGCTCCCGTCCAAACGAATTTGCAGAAAAAAGAAACATCATCGCATTCACTTTTCGCAGCGAGGTATTTTGTATGGTTTTGGGTTTGATAGTGAAAGTTTTAAATGTATTTTATGCCATCGCGTTTTCTCCTTTAAATGCATTAATGCATTAAGAAACTTGCGCCTGGTTGTATGCAACCCGCATACCTTCGTCATAGTAGGCTTAGCTAAGACACTTTTTTTTCTATTCAGCGTCCATTTTTTTTTTCTACAAACAAAACAGTCAATTAAATTTTTCCCACAACCAAGCGATGGCACTGTAATTAAAGATGCAATTCACTTATTTTTATTTGCTCATGGTTCTGCTAAAGCACGTTCCCCTTTCGGATTCTTTTTTGTTGATTTTTGCATTACCAAACACTATTGGTAAGTAATCGCAAATTGTTTTGTTCAACTTGCTACAACCGATACATGTAAGCGTCTATAATGAACCACCGCTGGTTGGCAACGAGCTATTGAAAAATAATTAAAACGGATCGCTCTTCAGTTGCAGCATTTGCCGCACCTAACTGCCCTAACTACTAACAGGCTCCAATCGTTCCCGAGCGATCGAATCTTTCCGATTGCCTATCGATTGCTGCCCGGTCCTAGTGGAGCCTGCAATGGAACACTTCATTCCTGCACGAAGTGTGAAGAGTAAATAAGGACGGCCGTTGTGCTCATCGAATGTGGAATTGGGTGAGAGACGACACAACACACCCGACGCCAAGACCAACGTTGCTTCATCGGCAAAAACTGACCATAATAAAATTAACACTAACCACCAACGTTAGCGCCGGTACAAGGTACACCGAGGTGCATCCGGAGTTTCCTCTTTCCTTTGGACCCGCCTTAAAGGGACTGACACACTCAATGTCAATCCAATTAGGATGCAATTTCGGGGCATCGAACATCGAACCACATTTGCCATGCTACTGCCGCAAATTCTCCTCCCCTCTTTTAGCTTTGGTTTTGTGTCTGCCAGCTTTAGCAGCCCCCCCGGGTGTCGAATGTCCGGGTGTGCGGCACAAAACACGAATTCGACCTCCCGACGGTCAGGCATAAAGAACACGTCCGCGCGTCCCTTGAAGACACACAAGCACCGCCACCCATGCGCCCCTCACGAGAAATCGATTGTGGCCGACATCATGGAGGTGGTGGTGGTGGACGAAGACCGTGCGGAAAAACGGCGACCACAAAATTAAACCAAACACCCTTGGATGCGGATGCACACAGACGCGGTCGTCTCACGTTCCCAGGCAGCAGAAGCCGTCCGGAACGGCTCGGGTAGCTTGCAAAGATGAAAATGCAAATTATTTGCCCAACCAGCCGACCGACTGACAGGCAGGTCCTGATCGGTCCCGAACCCAGAAACCTAGTGGCTTGTGGGTTTGTCTCGCGATGGACATTCCGTGCGCGCGAGCTTTCCCGGAAGGTTGGGATCGGGTTTCCGGTTGAGTGATAAGTTTTTAGCAGAACCGTTTCGCTAATTGTTTTCCTCGGTGTCAATCTAGCTGAATTGTATTTGTTTGAAATTCAATTGCTGCAATTAATTATTACGATTTTCGATGAATCAGTGACAACGTCATCAGTGTCTCATTGCCGACACGTTCCTTACGACTATTCGAATATTTCTATGGGAAAGAAGGTTAACATGCTGATGTAACCTTAAAAGCCGAGCATATTAGATTTTTTTTCATATCATTTTTTAAATATTTCTATGACTAAAAACCAATCTAAAATTATTTATGATTTTCAATTATCGATTTTAATTAATCGTATGATTCTTAAATAAAGATACATAAATATTTGAACGCTCAATCATTATAAATAATTGAACCCATACTCTAGACTATTGTTCTATCGACATTAACCGTTTGTTTGCAACGCCTTTTGCATACTTTCGGGAGCAAAATCATCACATTCGCCTGAAAGCTATGCAAACCGCACGACAATTTCCTCTTCCTAACTAAACTATCTCTTACGCATTTTCTTTTTTGACAATTTCCACTTTCTTGTTCTCCTTCCGTCGGTTGTGAATTCCATCGCGAAAGCAATCACAATCGTCGGTATTCTGGGCACTTTTCACATCCAATCCGCCGGTCGCCTAGCGCACGTCAACGCAGCAGACGGTCCAACGCGTGGCATCTCCCAGTCAGTCGTCGCGATAGCGAGAGCGAGAAAATTAAACTCCCCCAAAGCACGGTACGATCGGAATGCGCTTTTGCATTTTGCATTCTGCCCGAAACGTGGCTTCCGAAACCGAAGCGGCCAAAGGAACCATCCTACGGTGGGGCTGCGGTGGCGTTCTTCTCGAGATTCGCGTTCGCGTGAGCAGCCCACCGGACAGGTGTTGCTGTCAGAAGGGTTTTTGGGTTAAGGGTTGACCCCCGAGAGGCTCCCACCCATTCAACCCGAGCGGCTCGAGAAAAACTAGGCCACGGGAAGGAGGCGAAATACATGCACCGGAAGCTCTAGTGCATTCCGGCGGGTTCGTATGTGCATCTGCACATGCTACCGACACATTCCCGGCCCCGCCGAGGGACCGGGAAAACCGGAACGAAATACAACTATTTCGAATATCTCCGCTGTGTAACCCGCGCCACCGGCGGTCCACTTTTTCCTTCGCCTCCTGCGAGCCGGCGTTGCATTATGCAACGGTTTACGCCGTCTTCCGTGCCCGGCTAAATACCGGCACGGAGGCAGAAATCGGCTATAGCAGCAGCCAGCACGACGACGACGCCGGATCGGTCGGTGAGGAAGTGCGCCCGAAGCTCCACACGATTTTAATATTTCAGCAATGCATTTGAAACATTTCATTATTCATAGTGGGATGTGTCCCGTACGAACGGTTCGGTTCGAGCGGACAAGGGTGCAACGGTAGGGGAGGAACGCGGAATGCATACATAGTTTTGTGCAAACTAGCCAAAATTTGGTGAACCAGACACCCAAGGCAGACGGCAAGCACGAACGCTAAACTTCGGGCACCGATGACGGTTTTATTATCCAATTTTCACGTTACCGCTTTCGCTCCACTTTTGCCACCGGTTAATCCACGAAGACGGTATGTGGCCACTAATCCGCCGCCCCTGCGCTCGCCGTCAACGGCAGGCACCTTTGTTAATTGGCACACGACGCTTTTCTAGCCCGCCTCAAACGCTTACCGCCCGGTGCTGACGTTAATCCGGACATAATCCAAAAATGAGCCATTTGCGAGCCATAACAGAACTTATTTCGTTCTTAGAAAGAGGGGGAGAGAGAGAGAGAGAGAAAGGGAGAGGAGAGTACAAGGAGTTCACAACTCGCTGTTTACGAGTAGAACCAGCACCGGTATGAAATCTCACGAGCATGAGGTCAAAGTAGGCTAATTAAAAAACGAACAACAGTACAAGAAAGGCGTGCGCCTAACAGTAGGCAATGCGCGGGGCACGCGGTCTCTTAAGAGCTTTTTATCCACCGTCTCTGGAGAGCGGATAGCAAACTTTTCTAGAAACGAACGTCACACCATGCTGAGTGATGGGCGCGTGTGTGCATGTGTTTCCTAACACATTTTATCCTAGCTCCTTATGTTGCTACTTTGCAAAAATTTTACTACTTTACACAGCAGGCGGGGCTCGCTCGGGAAAGTTTTAGCCGGGGAAAACTTTTGCGACCTATCAGCAGCATAGCCCTAGCTCCGGGTGGGTAAAGGGATGGGAAGGTTGGCTCGGTCCCGCTTTCCCGCATACACATGATTCAATCGGTACGGTTTTTAGCAAGGCGCTCCCAGCAGTAGCCCCAAGTAAGGTGGAATCAGTAGTAATGGTGCGTATACTAACTTGTACGGTTTTCTTTTTTTTTTTCTCCATTCCAGAATTCAAAACCTCGACTCGATCGTGCGGCTAGCGGATCGTGAGCTGCCGGTCGTGAACACGCGCGGCGACGTCCTGTTCCACTCGTGGAACGGCATCTTCAACGGGCAGGGTGGCTTCTTCTCGCAGGCACCCCGGATATACAGCTTCAGCGGGAAGAATGTGCTCACCGATATGGCGTGGTAAGTCCAAAACGGCCCGTAAAGGGAAGTCATCCCAAAGCCGACGAAATATTGACATCATTTCAAATCAGAGAAGCAAAGAAAGCGAACACATTTGCCGCCTTTTATTGGTGTACCGTGGGGCTAGTGTAGTTTCGTTTTTCGCACCGGTGCGATATATCATGTCGCACATCAAAACACAAAGCCATCCGGATCAGGGCGGGTGAATCATTCCATTCCCCACGGACCACTCACCACTATATGACGTCAAAGAAAAGCCCTCATTTCGCCCCCGTCCCAGCCGCACTCATACGCACGTGTCACTTTGTCATCGGCTTAGCCGAGACCGAAACCACCCACCGACCGTGTCCCGGGAGGCATTCTCGGTCGCAAAGTTATGGAAGAAAAGTTATGTCCCACAAAGCCCTCCCATAATGCCCCATGTGTGAGTGTGTGTGTTTTTTTTTTTTTTTTTTTTTTTTGACAAGGGGGTGGAAATCTTCTTAGACGGTAACCATCGCAAGGGGCCGACACCGGATTTTTACCTGCGTAAAACCCCCCCTTGGCCAAGCATTACAATG
>KI915041.1:13086463-13131081 GCA_000473445.2 Anopheles farauti
TGTGTGTGTGTGTGTGTGTGTGTGTGTGTGTGTGTGTGTGTGTGTGTGTGTGTGTGTGTGTGTGTGCTATGACCTCCGCCTGACCCAATTAGGGGCGAGCCGGTAGGAAACGACCATGCGGGATATTAGTGTCAAAATATAATGAGTCAACATGGATTAGTTTTTAACGCCGCCCATCGTCCCCACCCGCCTCTGGTGGCCACCCGGGCATGTGCGGGAAATGTGTGAAAATGGTGAATGACTTTTTCCTTCTATCTTAATTACCAGGGGACGGAGAAGAAAGTCAAGGCCTGCCTCGGACGCTATCGATTGTGCCCTTGCTCGATGCGATTCTCCCATAACATGTAGGAAATTATCGACAAAGCACAATAATCGCCTAACGATATGCAATCCGCACAGCTGCCTCGTAGGGGCGATGTGTCAAATGAAGCGTTTTTCTCCATGGCCTACCTTCAGGCGCTGGTAGTGCTTCGGTTTCGGACATTTTAATGAAACCATTGTACCGAAATTTGATTGCACGCTTAAATATTGCTTTTAATGCGGAAATGCCACTGTGGTGACCTGCTTTTGTTGCAGATGGGGAAGAAATTTTAGCCTAACCCCGTTGCTGCCCTCTCGTACCGGGTTTCCTTGCTCCCCGACCCGTAGTACACACGATGGGGCTTTACAAAAAAACGATTCAATCAATTTCTAATTCTTGATTGGAGCTCTTGAATCATACACACACACACACACACAGTTTTTTAAGCACAGGTTAAGGTTGATGCTTGATTTCTAGTACCGAGCGGCTCGTTACTCGGATTTCAAAATCAACGATACCCTAGGGTAAATGGGAGGGGGTGGAGGGGGGAGGGGACGATGTCTTGGCCAGGCCAGTCGTTTGCAGCACCCGTAAATGACTCTCATGATAATTCGCAATTTATCACTTCAATGCCCATAATTTATTCGCAAACGAAAGCCGTTCCAGGGTTCCCGGTGGACTAAAAAGCGGGCCTAAAGCCTCAAGACATACGGGTCGGACGAAAAAAAAAATCCCTCCCCCTCCCCCAGAAGTCCTCGAAAAGCTCGTTTTTCATTACGAAAACAAACATCCGAATCGAACGAACAGCATCCGATGCGGCTTTCAGTTATCGAATGCAATAAGGCGTCTCCTTTCTTTCTTCCTTTCCCTTCCTGGAGCACTCCTCGGAAGGAGGGTAATGGCGTTCATCGATGCACTTCGATGCTCTTTCGTTCGCATCCAAGCCAAACATCCGGAAGGTCTTTGCCGGAATCCAATTAAAGCGCCTAGAAAGTGATCGCTTACCGGGGGCCTTCCGATGGATTCGGGGTTCCTATCTATCCAATTTTCGACCGAATTGTATCAATCACAACATCATAACCCGTCGGGCGGATGGAACGAGTTATGTGCGCCCCTTTACCTTCCAGGACTTGTGGTGTGCAAGGTGGCCCGAGAGAAGGTGGGAAGTGAGCAACGGAAAAAAAAAATCACACAATAATATATGTGTCAAATCAAATTTTGTCAATCAAACCAACACCTCCGCCCGCTGACACTGACACGTAAATCCGACGCAAATGCTGCCTTTCCCGCCACCGACCGGACCGTGTGTTGGACGGGCGGGAACCTTTTCCCGGGCGTGTGTGACAGGTTTATTTTTCGATTCAATACTTTTGCGCCGTCAATCATCAACCACCGGGCGTACTCCAATTGTTGGAAGTTTGATCCCGCTTCCATTCCCGTCCAGAAAGGGGAACCATCTTTACATTCCGATTTGCGGCGATCCATGCGATTCCCGCGAAAGCGAACATTTGCCAGCCGCAGATTGTAATATAGGCCTCTTTTAAACGCGATCTTTCTTTCTAACTCTTTCGCCCATTCTCGCGCACCTGGTGAATTTGGAATATGGTGGAACCGAAAAGGATCGCTGAAAAAGTATTATTACACATCATAAGGGCTGTATTTTATTCTCTTTTTTTTGTTGGGCCCGATTTGGAAACGAAGCCGTCAAATCCGCGTTTGTATGGGTTGGAGCGCAAAAAGAACACAAGCGTTGAGTGTTTTTTTTTATTTTATCCAACCCGAAAAGGACAAGGTTGATACTTTAATTCCATTTTCCACGTCCATAATGAACGCAAATCTCCAAAAGCAGACCCACCGGGCCCAAGCGTGCAATAAATAATGCGTCAATTTATGCCGGACAGTCGGCGCAGCCGGGTGGGTGGGTGAAGCGAACCGAAATCCTGTTAAGAGGCCCGACCCGGCCCGGCCACATGAACGGTTTTGGGTAATGAAAACTCAATATCGGACACCGAATCCGGATGCACTCATAACCTCAAGCCGGTTCGAGGTCTTGTTGTTGATTGCGCGCGTTGTATTTAATCATGGATTCCTGATTCCATCGTCCGCGAACCGTGCAGTAGCAGCAGCAGTTGGGTTGGAAAAAGATTAATTTTTCAATAATATATCGTTCGCGTCCTTCTGTGTCTCTCTCACACGCACACACACTCTGCCATCTTCTGCCATCTTTCGCTAGTCGCATCCAGTTCACGCTCGATGGTATTTATTTAGCGAGCCGGATAGTAGATAGCCATATTGAAAAATTTATATTTTCGGTCCGGTTTTTATTTTTTCCTCTCCCAGAAACATGAGCTCTCGGGAAGTTTATTGATCCGTATTCCGGCAACATATCGATTTCAATCGAAAACCTGCTGTACAAAATTCGATAGCTAGTAACAACATTCCGTCTAGCATCGAATTACAAGCTCGAATAATCATTCCGATTCATATTTGGAAATTTATCACCAGTTCTTTGCGGCTAGTTAATTTTCATAAAGATTACAATGCCTGCAAATTAAATTGCATAAGCTCAGCCAAGGATGCAATTGCTCAGAATGAAATGTCAAAAAAGCGAAACTGACTCATTTTTGCTACTTTGCAGAGAGTCTTTTTAGATCAAAGTTGTAATTAAAAAATAAAATAAAAATCGACAGATAGATAGAATAGAAATAGCGATAGATAAAAACAGGCATGCTCTCTCAGGTAAAATGTATGCAATCTGTTTGGCCATTTTTGGCTTTTACACTAAAACACTACACTGGCAGGCAAATAGAAGCCTTGAAATATGCAAACCGCAAAATTAACTTGCTGTTTAACACACCTGCGCAAAAGTTAGCTCCAAAAAGGAATCGAAACGTAAAAGTATTACATTCTAAGCATTTCTGAGCAAATTTCATACCTTCCCGGCGGATTTAGCTAATTTGCACCGAAATGTAGACGATTGCGCTTCATTAAACTTTTTTTCTCTTTCGGATTGGGTAAAAAAATCATGTCAACCAGAATCATTTTCTCGTACTATTAATGCTTATTTTTGTGTTTTCATATTCACAGGCCCCAGAAGCTGGTGTGGCACGGTTCGAGTGCGCACGGCGAGCGTGCGATAGACACGTACTGCGACGCCTGGCACTCGGCGTCACCGGACAAGGTCGGTCTGGCGAGCAGTTTGCTCGGCAACAAACTGCTCGACCAGGAACGATACTCCTGTGATAATCGGTTCGTGGTACTCTGCGTCGAGGCGGTCCCACAAGACCGAAGGCGAAAGCGAAGGGATACCAGCAGCAGTAGCGGGTAAGCGGAGTGTCGTTTATCCCCCCGAGGGAAATTCCAGTGGACGGTGGGAATTAATTTTGAACTTCGGATCTTTCCTCCGCAGCCCGCACGAGTTTGCCAACGCGATGGAGTACAGCGGATATCTGCAAAGTATCAGTGCACTGTAAAGCAACGCGTCACACCTAGCAGTAGATGTTTTACCCGCCACATCACCCCACCTCCGACCGCGCACATTGCGCCATCGCAGAATACTCAGCGGGAGCGCAGCAGACGGAGAAAAAGAAATCATCATCATCATCACCAAAACCATCCCAAAAAGCAAATGAACAACAACAACACACAAAAAAACACAAAGCCATATAAGTCAAAGCCCATCTTTAGATTCGTCACCTAACAATGCAACACGATAAGTAAGGTTTAGCAGTAAGCGCAAACACAAAACGCTAGATAAGAAACAAAACGAAAGTATGTTGCAGTGGGAGGGTGGGATGAGGCAGAAAGGGAGATATCGCGAAAAAAAATGATAAAGGAAGGGAAAACTTTAATAAAGCAAACAACAATGAAAAAAAGGAAATGAACGCAAACCAGAACAAGGGTTTGCGATTGGCGGGTGAAACTGAAATTAATGAACGTATGATAATAAGTAATTTTAACGAGATGGCGCGAGCCTTCACCCCGATTCACCCCTGCCCCTAGTGGGACACGGCTACGGTCACACGGTATTGCGCATTGTTTTATTCGGTTTCTTTTTCGGCGACGGTCATTTGCGTTGCATTCGTGGAACACTGTAACATATGCAAACATAGGCGCGCAAGAAACGAGTGAATTAACGAAGTAAGTTAGTGCGAGGGAAGCAGAGAAGGAAACAAAATCACACAATACTAGCTCGTAAGCGGGGCGGTGGGGAAGGGGCGGATGGACGTGAGACGGTTTGCGGTGCGGGAGAAGCACTAGTAACGAGGTTCAATTAATTGTACTAGACACAACCCACAACACGTCTGTCAGCGTGTCGTAATAGTCAAATTATAGTGATGGCCAGCCTGATGCCGGATTCGTTCTTAGTGCACAGTGTACTAGGCGAAAGCTTCTATCTGCGAACAGCAATCGCTTCTGGTAGCTCTTTTTCCAACGTTCCGCCATGTTTGATTTCTCTTACTGCTCTTCTACTACTGCTGCTACTACTACTAACACTACTACTACTATTACTATTACTACCACCGCTCTATTAGTGCACCGCAAACTTCCAAATCTTCCTTACACCAAAATCGAACCAAACTACTAGCGTGTTTTGCGCGTGCGTCGACGAAACCCGTGTTGTGAATACAGTCTGTGCAATGTGGTGCGTGTGTTTTTAGATATTTAACAAAAAATCAATACATTCGCGTGTCATACACACACACACACACATGGAACCGTGTCTGGGGAAAGAAAAACGTCTTACCGTACTTTTAAAAACTCATCAACCTCTATCTATCACTCTCTCTCCTCTTTCTCTCTCGACATATCTCCCACCAAACCATATCGTCCCTTACTTCCTCCCATTTGCCTTCCATTTTCCCTTTCGAATAGGTTGATGAAACTGTTTAGGATATTCGGAAGTAATTTTGCTGAATTTCGTTTAAATTTACTCCCTCCCTCCCCCCCCGAACCGTAACGTGTGGTGGGCGGGTGGGTGTGACGACTAGTCAGTGGTGAAGAAGGCTAGTCAGTGCGCGCACCGCCGTCTAGGATGCTGCCATTTGCAACAAACAAAAAAAAGATGCAAACAAATGTGTGAATGTGCGTTTCAATACGATTGAACCGTTTACAAACCACAAGCGCAGGGCGGGAGAGTAAAGTTTTAGGTATGTAAGAAAACATTTAGCGTTGTAAGGAAAGAACAGCAAAGAAACAACACAAAACACACACAGAGACACAGAAATACCGCCATTCACCGCCAGTTCGAACAACGGTTTAACACACAACAAAACAAACAAACAAACAAAGATCAGAGTCGATAGATGGATAAGCTATTTAACTAATAAACGATAACTATTATAAAAACGACAGCGGTCAGAAGGCAAACAAGAAGGTCAAATACAGACACACAGAGAGGTCAATTTCGTGCTAATTACGTAGCTAATGAGTTTAATTATTGTTTATCGAATTCCGGTTTTGTCTATATCAAGATTTGATGATGGCGGTAGAAAATGCGGGAAGAGCATGAGAGAAACGAAATTTGTGAACCAAACCAAATCCGCCCCCGGCCGCGAGCGTCGTGTGGTCGCGAAAATGGTTGTAATTTAAAACTGTTACACCGATGCAGAAAGAACGGAGCGAAAAACTGAACAATTGACATTGCTGTGTAATAAAAATGAAATTCAATCAGAAAAAAACTGCTTTTGATTTTTATTTTTATTATGTGGATGACGCCATATCACATAACGTTCGAAAAACATCGCGACTGATCCTGCTCGCCTGGTAGAAAAAGAAAAAATCAGCTTCATTGTGTGGATGACGCCATATCACACAACGTTCGAAAGACATCGCAACTGATCCTGCTCTCCTGGTAGAAAAAGAAAAAATCAGCTTATCGTCGCTACCAAATCGCTTTCGGTAATGCGCACCCGGCAACTGTCGTCTACAGTGCGTACCAATCGTAATCTTGTCCCAATGATTTGAGATTATTTTATACCAAAAGATGGTGAGTAATATTAAATATAATAACATTATATACGCCAATATTCCATGTGAGTTTAATGATTCTATTACACTTCTTTTATTCAATTTTCATTTAACTTTTCGAACTCTTTTGAGATGACTGCACAGTGGTCACAACTTGGCTGTGTAAAACATTAAATTAGAGAACATAAAATCTTTTTTCAAGCAAATAAGGTACATAAATTTGTTAATAATTTATCTAATTTTGTGAATCATAAATTTTATACTGCACTGATAGGCCTAATTTTCGTTAAATTATATTTGAAAGAAGTTGAAAGCTAACCAAATACAATTCTATCATTAGCTTCAAACAAAATATAATGAAAACAAAAATTCTTAGCACACTTTTTCTACATATTGAAATAAAATTAGTTATTGAAATATAAAAAAATATTTTTAACGAAACTGAAATGTAAAATATTTCATAAAACAAACTGTCATTCGCTATGACCATCTGCTTTTGACCATGACCGACTGCATAACCCACAGTGCTTATGTCATTTTGTCGGAGGAGGTTTGTCATATTATTTTGCTTTCAATGATAAAAATTATTAAATACGCGATAAAACGGGCGTAGAGATTGTTGCTGAGTTTTGCTATCGGGTGGGATTGGTAGGTGCAGCTTTTCCCCTCGCAGCTCACCCAACTTCTGCTCGTAGCAATTCCGATAGCATAAAGAAAGCTCGCGACGCCCGCCCGCGAAGCCGATAGTTGTGAAAGTGCTTACGTTATGCGGTGCACCATCGGAAACGAAATACCGTGGCACAAAAGCAGCTGGTGATCGGAATCGGTGGCCGTCTGGTTAAGATAATTCATATCATCTCTCCGCATCCACAGTGAAGATAAGTAAACGGTAGGGGAAGCAAAGCGAATCGCAGGAGCGCCTCCTCCCGACCGGCACGATGTCTCTCGATGCAAGTGCACTGCCGTCGGAACTGCTGACGACAGCCGCCCCCCTTGTGGGACTGTCCGGGTTGGATGTGCAGCGGAACGCGGTACACAAGACCGTCTGGGATGCGTTCAACAACGCCAAAAAGCCGGACAGCGAGTCGATCCAGTACAAGCTGCTGCCACCGCACTACGAGTTTCCGGTGTCGAAACCGAAGCACCAGTCTTACGAATGGTACACCCCGAAGGGTATCCTCAAGCGGAACTGGATGCTGAAGCATCTGCACGTGCTGCCGGCGGTGGTGGTACTGTTTCAGGACCTGGAATGGAACGATCCCAAGTGGACGGAGAAACAGTTGCAGTGTGCCGCCACGATCCAGGTGCTGAAGAACTCGCTCCAGGGCCGGAACACGCGCATCGCGATCGCCCTGCTCCAGCGAGGCAACCATCTGCAGCAGGGCGAGGACATGCTCGCATCGGAACGGGCCGCCCAGCTCACCAGCAACTGTGACATCAACGCCAAGATGCTGTTCGTGCTTCCACACAACGACCACCTGATGGGTCACATCTTTCGGCTGCAGTCGGCGTTTCTCGAGCTCGCGCAAGCCTACTACACGCAGATGATGAAGCAGATTCGGCTGCACCGCGATCAGCTGACGGACGCGCACACGGCGCTCAAAATCCGGCACCAGTTCAAGCTCGGTTTCATCTCCGAGCTGAAGCTGGACCAATCGAACGCGCTGCGCCACTACCGCCAGACGTACACCTTCCTCGACGACGTGCGAATCGTCGACCCGAACTGTCTCGAGCTGAAAACGATCGCCGGGTTCGTCAACTACAAGATGTGCAAGCTGTTCTTCCGCCTGAACGCGCCGAAAGATTCGATATCGCAGTTCAAGAACCACATCCACAAGTACCGCCAGCTGACCGGCTTCAAGGAGCTGCTGTTCGAGCACTACGCCTGGCTGAGCGTACAGTACAGTGCCTTCGCGGAGCTGTTCTGCGACGCGGTCAAGAATGGGTTGGCGCCGCTGCAAACCCAACATCCCGGTATCTACTTCCACAAGGCGGCCGAGTACATCGGCCAGCGGAAGGAAGCCTTCCTGCAGTGTACCGCGCTCGGGGCGGGCGGTCCGGCCGACCTCGGCACGGTCACCAACTCGGCCCTGTACAGCGATTTCTTCGGCATCCGCGGCAGCGTCAAGACGGGCGAGCCCGTGTCCGAGCAGCAGATCATCTGCCTGGTGCAGGAGAACGAGAAAGCGTACAACCATTCGGCGGAAATCATCGGTCTGCTCGGGAAAGCGATGGCACAGTTCAAGGTGTACCGGTGTTTGCGGTTTCGCAAGAAGCTCGCCATCGATATGGCCGAGGAGTATCTGAAGAGCGGTGACCACTCGAAGGCGCTCACGCTGTACTCGCTCATGCTGACCGACTACCGGGTGGACAAATGGTACACGATCTTCGCGCAGGTGCTGCTGAAAACGCTCCACTCGGCGTACCTTTCGGCGTCGGTGCCGGATTTTGTCGCCTGCAGTATCGAGGCACTGTCGCCGCGGATCGCGATGGAGAAACAGGAACGGATACTGATACTCGAGAACCTTTGGAAGGTGTTTCATGTAAGTTCATGAAGGATATAAAAATTAAACCTAACCTGTAACGTAAAGAGAGGATTTTTTAAACGAATGGGAGAGCTCGTGTTAACGAGCTAGATCGTTCTTTACAGAACTTAACTTAAAACAAGTTCTTGATCATCTCTTTCTTGGGTTCATTTTCCAGCGCGTTTCGCCCGTCTCGAGCAGCCTCATAGCGCCGGAACTTTCCAACAGCTGGCAGACGGCACTCGCATCCTTCGACAGCCCCATCAAGCTCGATCTCGACCGGCTGAACGATCTGGTCGAGTGTCGGCTGACGTTCGAGAAGCGTCAGATCAAGAACGACGAGAAGCTGCAGCTACTGCTGTACATCCGCTCCCTGACGGAGGTGCCGCTGAAGCTGAAAAACTTCACCATCCTACTGACGGACCTGAAATCGAGCAGCGTACGCATTGCCGCCTCCCAGTACGCCGAGTACACCCCGGCCGCCGCCACCGCCGCCGAACTGGCGAAACCGATTGAAGAATTCATCCTCGAGCCGGACAAATGCTACCGGATCGTGTTCGTCGGCGATCGGTATCTGTTCGCGGAGAGCGTGGACGTGCACATCTTCCGGCTGGAGCTGCAGATGGGTTCGGAGGCCACGCATGCCGTGCTGTCCGTGCGCGAGAAGCTTAACGCGAGCAAACCGTTCAAATCGTACAACCCGCACAAGGACTGCATGGAGAGCATCGCCATCATTAGCTCCTGTTACATCATTCCAACGTGAGTGTGGGGGGGGTGGCTGGATGGGGAGAAGGATTTTACCTACACCAACCATCGCAATTTGCAGCTTCCATCTCGGGTCACAAACGAAACCAACCAACCAGCCGATGCTGACGAACGAGTTCTACCAAGTGACGACGAAGATTTTCAACCAGTCCGATCTCTGCCTGCAAAATGTCGGCGTGGGGATTAGTGTACCGCAGCAGCTGCGAAACAATGGTAAGGGTTGGGTTGCTGCGATGAGAGTTAAATTTTGATCATTTTTTATTTGGCTTGTAAAAATGAAACCGTTGTTTTTCTTGTTCCATGGAATTTTTAGTAGTTGTGTGAAAATGAAACCGGGTTTTGTAGCATAAATATTAAAAACTCAAGTTTTCTTTTGTGCTTCTCTCCGCCAGTATTTCTTACGACCGACCTCAACCATCCGTTGCAGAAGATCCACTCGCACGTGCAGATCGACATCGGCGAACTGCAGATGCAATCGTCCACGACCGTGTCCTACTACCTCGCCAGCCTGGTGGCGGGCAACATCGAGCTCCGGCAGAAGATGTACTATCAGATGGAAAACCTACACCAAAGCAAAGCCGGTGGCGGGGCGTCGACGGTGGCCGCCGCCGTCGCGAACGGTGCGATCGATTCGCCCTCGACGCCGAACAGCGAAAAAGAGGATCTGGCACGGTTGCTGGCGAACGAGAAAAATCTGCAAAAATACGTCAACAATCACAACGTCAAGATCGAGCTGCTGGACGACGCCGACGATGGGCAGGTGCGGAAGATCAAGGAGGACACGGTCGTGGTGCCGTGCGTGGAGGAGATCAAGCTGACCGGCAGGTTCTACACGCTCAGCCGGGAGGCGCTGGGGCAAGCGTACCGGGACGAAGATTTCGTGCTACGCATCAACGTGGAGGTGAAATCGCCCGATCCGATCGATATACTCGAAACGCAGTTTATAAGTGTACGTCACGATCGAGCTGGGTGTTTATGTGTTTTTTATGCCTTCTTACGATATCGATCTGTGCAACACTCGTTTCAGGATCACAATATAGTGGAGAAACCGTACCAGGGTGGTGCTTCCATCGCCGGAAGTGGCTTACGGCCGGCCAGCCGGTTCGAGGAGCTGAAGCTACTTAGTGCAATCAACTGCACGCGGGACTGGGTATCGCGCGGTGACTACCACTCCAGCGACACCCGGCTCGTGTTCAACCGTTCACGGTCGCCGGACGGGGCCGGTGGGGTGTCTGCGCCCGTTGGCGCACCATTAGGGACGCGCGCACCGACCGACGAGCTGTACAACAAGAACCTACTCTCGAAACTGCCGACGAACGCAACGATAATCGGTAGCACTAGTGCGCAACTAACCAATCAGATGAACTTAACACTCACCCATCCCCATCCTACCCCTTCCCATGCTGCCTTGGCCGATCCGAACACCGCCACCGTCGTGGGCCCCGGGGATGACGCCGTACTGCCGACAGCGAAAGCCACTCCCAGCATGACCACGTCCACCGGCAGTGTGGAAGATTTCAAGGTGAAACCCCTGCCACTCGGTGAGGGCGCGGCCGGTGGGTCCGCTGGTGGGAAAGCGATCGGCACGGCCGACGACCTGGCGCACCTTTCGGGAAAGAACGTGACGAAAACCATCTACAACCGGGCGCTCGACTGTGTGCAGCTGACGAACAACGAACGGAACGGGTTCATCAATGCGCAGTACAATCGGCTCGATGGTGGGGCCGGAAGTGGTGCTAGTACGTGGCCAATCTTTGGCATGTACTGTGTGCGGTGGTGTCGCTCCCGCACGCCCAACGTTGTGAACGAATCGAAATTTATCATCAACGGAATCGGTAAGCAAAGGGGGTTTCTTTTCATGTAATGTTTTTCTTGAGGGGTTCAACGGTCAAAGATGCGGGCCAAATTATTGTGTAATTACATTCGTGTTTTCACCAGATAACTTGTTGCAAACCATCAAGCATTTTGAATTTATTGGAGTACTAAATTAATTTAAAAACTATTATCTCACATGATGCGTTGGACATCCCGCAGAAGTGATCGACCCGCCGCTGAACCTGTACTGCTACATCGACCAGCGAATGTACGTCCGGTTGCCGATGACGTTGCGCATCACACTGAAGAATCCAACGCGCCGGATCCTTCATCTGCAAGCAATACTGAACAGTTCGGACAGCTTCATGTTTGCCGGCCATCGTCAGGTGCGCACCAGAATCCGCGGAACCCTCTCACCCCCGTTTCACTCGTAACCCCTCTCGCCCTCCATTCCAGCTGAACGTGTCGATATTTTCCTACTCGTCGTACGATCTGCTGTTCAATCTGTGCCCGATGAAAGCCGGCTGGCAGCCGCTGCCCGAACTACAGCTAGAGTATCAAAATTTCCAAACCCCCAACCCGGCGGTGAATGCGGGCACGGGCGCCCAGGCGGCAACAGCGGCGGCGGCGGCGGCTGCGGCGGTGGGCAAATTTCCAGCGGATGTGACGGTGCCAGCCGTTGTTGGTGTGTCGGCAGGGGCGCCCGGCAGTGACGGGGATGTGATAGCGGACGGTGCGGAAAGTCAGCGCAAGGCGGAGCTGGCCTCGCTTGTGCAACGGTGGATGCCGAAGATGGTGTTTGTTCATGTGAGTAGAAGAAGCACAAATGTGAACGGATAATTGTTGAACAAAGGATCCATCTATACTGTTTTATTAGTCACACAGAAGTCACAGATTGGAGCGTTAAGTTTGGAAATTGAGTTGGGGTTTATTTTTTTATATTATTTTTTGTGATAGAATTAAAAATTTGTATTTAACGATATTTGTTATAATTTTCTCCCCCTTTCCAGCCTCCAACGAGGACACTGTGATCGACAGCAACAATGTTTTAGGCAAAAAAAATATTTGGGATACAACATTCTCACTGCAAGTTTCATGTAAATCCCGGCATGATGGTGCTTCTAACTCGGCACTGGTGGTTAGCGTTAGCGATCGAAGCAAGCGGTGGAAGCGTTTCCGTAGCATCGTAAACCGTGTTCTTTTGAGTAGAGAATTCAATTTATTTAAATTCAATCCCCAGCAACCGTTGCCCTCTTAAAAGTAAGGGTAAAGGGTGAGGTGAAAGAGAGAGAGAGAGAGAGATAGAGAGAGAGAGAGAGAGAGAGAGAGAGAGAGAGAGAGAGAGAGAGCATAGGTCAAGAACTTTCCTTCGCGTAGGGAAAGCGCAGCGGGCATTATTAGGACGGTTAAAGCTGGCTTTTATCCAAACTGAGATAAATGAAGATTGTTATGGATGAGGAAGCGAGGCAATGAAGCATTGTGAAGATTTACAATAAGAGAAGCGTAGGTAAAACCGAAAGCGACCACAGCAGCAGGACCCCGCCCCCGGGAACGTATGCAATATAGTTCGGATTTGTTTTTCCTCCCCGCCCACTCGTCGACGTTCCGTGCGAATAAAGGCGAGTGAAAACGAAACAGAAGCGAGCGATAATCTCTCTACAGGAAATGGTGCAAATTCGCGTAGTACGGATCGTCTCGCGTGAATAGGCTGGCCAGATCGCACTCACGTCGGTACGGTTCGTTCGACGTTTTGGCGATGCGGCGCATCCTCTGGTACAGCAGCTCGGGATCTGCTTCGACCGCTTGACCGAGCACGATCAAATTACGATCAGTGAAATCGAACGAACCGGACGGACGATGCTGCACGCCGACATTACGCTTCTGGAGTGGAAAATTCACCTGCACCGAGCAATCGACGGTTGGCGGAGCGTGTCTTGCTGGTGGATCTGATGCAACGCCGGAGGACCGCATCCGAAGATCGAGAGCATTTTCACAGTGGAACTGCGGTGGGATTGGAGCTGGCAATGCTTTGACCGGTTCGTATTTTGATTGGCTTACTTGATTTGCTATGCGATATTCCACAGACGGATCGGGTGGTTCCAAATCCATGTCCACAGGGTCCAGCTGTGGCGAGTGATGCAAACAACTAGCGGCAGGTGCTGGTGCCTCATCCGGTTCGATGTGCAGTGGAAGCTCTTCCCGAACCTCGGGCACATCGGCCAATAGGGTTGAAATGGTTGGAACTTTCATCCCCAAATTTCTGTCTCCATTTTCAGCTATCGAATCCAATCTCGCTATCTCCTCGCTGAATGTGGCCATCAGCGAGTGTTCACTGAACGTG
Source organism: Anopheles farauti (assembly GCA_000473445.2). Taxonomy (NCBI): domain Eukaryota; kingdom Metazoa; phylum Arthropoda; class Insecta; order Diptera; family Culicidae; genus Anopheles; species Anopheles farauti. Next base: position 13,100,181 of record KI915041.1, read on the forward strand.
TGGAATCCTGACAGGTTAAATCTCAGTGGCTCGCCCGCCCCGGGTAAATCTTTGCCCAGTTCCATCGGTGCTTCGTCTACCCTTGTGCTGGGAATAATGTCCAATAGCTCGGGTGTTGCAGCGGCTACTTCTGCCACCTGTTTTTTACATGGCCGAACGGAAGGAGATCCGTTCATCGACGCACTCTGCTTCTCATATTCCGCCCTGAACCCCGCCAGCAAATTCTGCAGCTCCGCCTCGACCCGTGCCTCGGCCTCTTCGTTCGTGATATATTTCGCCAACAAATGATCCTGCTGGGCGAACAAACTAACCGATGGGCAGGGTTCGATTCCACCCTTGCCAGCTGGCAGCAGGGCACTCTGTTGCGTGCCAAACTTGATGTACTCTTCCGGTTCCGCCTGTGACGATGGTTTCGTGGCGGTCGCACTCAGCGACGGCCTGCCGCGCCGAGGTTTTTTCCATACCTCCTGCAAACACTGTGAGACCGTTTTACGATCTTGGACGCGTTTGTGATTTCGCGGTGGCTTCCTTCCCTCGCTTTTCGTCCGCGGTGAAATGCTATAGTTTATTCTACGTTCGCGAACCTTCGAGCGGAGCACGGGTGTTTGTGATGATTGCGAGGATTCGATTACCTCGTTCGGGTTATCTGTGGAAGTATTACGATATTTTAAAAGCAATTTATATTCGACGATACAAAACTTAATCGAAAATATTACCTTCAGCAGCGTTGTCCATTGCGAAAATCTAGCTGCAGGTTAATGGCTCAATATTAATCGGCCGAAATTATGTTTTGCTTTAGGAACTAGGAATTTCACTGTTTACTACGACCGAATAACCGTTGCCCGACAGCACGTTACCACACAAAACATTTTCGCCCTGTTTTGGGCGAGCTTTATGGCAGCTGTCAAGGCGCGCTGTCAAAGCAAGCCAGCTGTCAAAAGTCAATGTTTACATGTGGATGAAAACAACAGCAAAAAAAACCATACAAAATCTCGTCGTGACTCACCGTTCGCAACTTTTCCGTGGCCCTTAAATTCATTTTAATCTAATAATTAGTTGATTCGGTGTGATTAGTTTCCTGTTAGGATTGTTCTTTAGTCGGCTGACATCGCATAACAACGGGTAACGAGATGTCCGCAGCGGCTATGGAGAGTATCCTTTTTAAAGAATCGAAATGTTGCCTTCCACAACATTACTTGTGCATATTTTGATAAATGTTTCCAAATATTCCCGAAAGAAAGATTTTCCTTAACCCAGGCCGCTCGCCTCTCCCGCAGAACATTTGTTTAATCTCAAATTTGCAGTGAAAGAACTTGAGCGAAGCTCGAAAAAGTGCGAGAAGGAGGAAAAGGCGGAGATACTGAAGACGAAAAAGGCCATCCAAAAGGGCAACACGGAGGTGGCCCGCATTCACGCCGAAAACGCCATCCGACAGAAGAGCCAATCGCTCAACTATCTGCGGATGAGTGCGCGGGTCGATGCCGTGGCCAGCCGCGTTCAGACCGCGCTCACGACGCGCAACGTCACGAACTCAATGGCCGGCGTGGTGAAGGCGATGGATGCGGCGATGAAGGGCATGAATCTGGAGAAGATTTCCGGCCTGATGGATAAGTTCGAGTCACAGTTCGAGGATCTGGATGTGCAAAGCTCGTACATGGAGAACACGATGTCGCAGACGACGACCACGGCCGTGCCGCAGAACGATGTGGAATCGTTGATGCAGCGAGTTGCCGATGAAGCTGGGTAAGAGGAAGCGAGGAGGAAGGGTTAGCTTGAAGACTCTGGTGATTTCTAATTCCGCTTTCGTTTTGTTTATAGACTTGAACTGAACATGGAACTCCCATCGGGACCGTCCTCGATTGCGATCGGCGCCTCGACGCAAGCTTCAACGGAGCAGGATGAACTAACAGCACGCCTAGCCCGTCTTCGACAAGCCGAATAAAGGGGCAATTTACGAGTTCATATATATACGTTATGTTTTCGGCTGATCTGGGTGGAAAGATTGCGAGGAGGCCTGAGCACCGTTTTGTTTCGTTTTCACCATGTATATTATTTCGAACTAACTACAACCACCCACTTCGCCGTTCAGAACAGTTGCGGGAATGTCCACGAAGAAAAAAAAACAAAACCGACCTGTTCCCATCGCTTTAAGCTATTCTCATATGTATTTGTTAAAATAAAGGAACAAGTCGATCGTGGCCGATTAAAAGACAAGCGTAAAGAATTGTCCACTCCGAACAATAAGAAAGTGATACTTTATCAACAGATCTGTCGAGACGGCCACAGGAAGAAGTGCCCAGTAAAGCAAACAAGCAGCTAAAAACAGTATTTAAAATTAAACTAACATCCGAACGTAACTTAGACGAGAGATCAATGCCGTATGAAGCTGTGGCTTTCTTCGTGGGATCGTTTTGTTCTTATCTCTGTGAAATTGTAGGAGGGTAGAAAGACGATAAGGTCATCTTGAGGGAGGCCGGGGTCGCGTCATCACCTCTTGCAACTCGATGTTGTTTCCCTGTGAGAAATGTTTTATAAAAAGATTCGCTCGCCCCCGGGTGGACTCGAACCACCAACCTTTCGGTTAACAGCCGAACGCGCTAACCGATTGCGCCACGAAGGCGATGTGGAAGATGAGAGATTATTCGCCCAAAATATAACCGTTATAAACAACATCTTACGATAATGGGTTTATTATAGGAGGTTTTAAGTATACGCATCTATAAAGATAGCGACCGAATTATTTTTTCCGTAAAAGATTTCCGTAATATAATAATACTACTCATTCCTCTCATAAGGGATGGAAACTAAACTATGAGAATAAACAAGCAGCCGGTTCAATACTCGAGATTGAATTTGGATCTAGAAGACCACCACGAATATCTTTAACATTAAAGCTGCAAGAGCCGTGATACTCATTTCTGTAGTGATCATCTTGAGCAAAACTTGAAGCAAACAAAATCAACCGCTTCCGCAACGGGGTTGATGGCAAATCTAATCAGTAAGAGAAATACTAGTACCATTAAACGGAGACGAATGAAATCGATCGCAATTTCTAGTTAAGATGATTCATTTCTCAACTCTTCTAAAGCTCATTATTTTTCTTGATGGAAGTAAATAAAAACAGGACGCAATACTTAAGCAAGAAACAATCCATTGGATGGGAACCCTTAATATCTCACACCTCATTTACAATGTTTGACCCGGCATCCAGGTAGGCCAGGTACTTGGATCGAATATTGCGCGACAAAAACCGGCTAGTGGCTAACAACCCAACCGGGTGGGAGAATTATTTGCTCAGCTAAAACGCCTCCCTCACTTGACACCGTCGCCGTTTCGTCGAGGGCGAGGGAAGAACAAACCGTGCGTGGAAGCTGAGCGGACGACGTTCTAGCAGTGGTGAATGTTTGCCCGCAAATAGTCAAAAGCGCGTGACAGCAGCCGAAACACGTGACGAGTCGCCAAAAAAGGGAGTTCCCGGTGGAAAAAAAGGGAAAACTGCCGGTGCCGGTAATCGTCCAATTTATTACCATCGATTACGCCGTTGTACAAGTGCGCGTACAAATTGACGTCAAACGGCAATGACAGATCGCAGTAGGCTGGATGATTGAAAAACTTCCCGATGGGAGAGCAAAAAAAAAGCAACACTTCGCCGATTCTCAAGCATTGTGGTTAAGAACTGCTCGCAAGAAACTCAACCCAAAAAAAAAACGCAACTAACAAAAACTCCAGACACTGACGTCAACGCGCTCCGGTACACTCGATGCGTCCGGCGCACGTGTTTCGCTGCGATCATTACTTCAAATCGATGAATTTAGCACGCATCTTCCGGGTAGTGGTTTTTTTTGCTGCCCCCTTCCGTTCGTTCGACACACAAGATGACCACCTTGTGAAGGTTACGCGTAATTGCAGCATGATCACCGTCGAATTGTGGCTCGATAAATCCTTCCTTTGCTGTTTGCTTTCTTTCAAACCATCGCCATCACCGCAAAGTTCAATTTTAATAGGTTTATATTTTGATACAAAATGAACAGATGGTTTTTTGTTTACGTTTTTTTACGTTGCTGTTTGTTTGTTTGTTTGTAGCATTGAGAGGGCAATTTTGACTCTGTGTGTGTTACTATTTTGCTTAGATTTTCGTGTTGCTTTGTGTGGCCTGAATTGTTCTTTTGCTCTCATTTGTTGAGTAGTTTGTTCGACTTGTTTTACGTTTAAATTTGCACGTTTGTTTACTCTGCTCTCTCTTTCTCTCCAAAAGGGCACGCCATTAACGAAACGAATGATAAGGTAATGCTTTGAGTTTCTTTTTGTTTCCTTCTTTTGATGCGTGTGTGTTTCGTTTGCTTTCTGCTGTTAATAATTGCGACACACCAGTTTTGTAAGATCGTACGTCTGGTCCTTTTAGCTTTCCTTGCTTTCACGGTTTGTTGTTTCGATTGCTTATTCGTGGCGATTTGTTTTTCATTTTCTCTCACTCTCTCTCTGTCTCCCTATTTGGATTAGGTTTTGGTTTTTGTATGTTTCTTTCGTATCCTTCCATATAGTAGGTTCCTTTCCAACCGCTTTTGGTTCCTCCTTTTGTTGCAGCTGTGGTATGTATTACGTTCTTTTTCTCGGCCGTATTTTGTTTAATTTATTTATTTTATTTTTTAGTTTTGTTGAAGTTTCTTTTTGCAATGTAAATTCTACGATGTTAACATTCACCAAAATTGTTAAATTTCCAGGCTGTTCAGAATCATGAACATGTCGTTTTGCTCAATTTGCGCGCCACAATTCTATGTGTTCTATCGGTTTCTCATTATTTTCCTCTCACCTTCACGGCTGTTTGTGTTTGAACGGAATGGATGAAGGATGCATATTTGTGTTGATTTTCACAAGAGATCCCGCCGAGAACGGGTTCCTTGCCGCTTGCCCTATCGCCTAGCTACCGTTAGATGAATTGTACAGGAACGAGAAAGAACGATCTTTGCTAAGGGGAGGAAGCACAGAACACAACGTAACATTATGCACAAACACGAGCCCCAAGCGGAATCAAGGGAAATGGTGGGGAAAGGGGGACAACATTTGGATGAAAATCGGTTTAAATGCATATCAATATGATCCAATCACTACAGGAGCCGCATTTGGAGTCGAGTTGGATGCCGAGCAGACCAGAGACAGGAGGCGCAAAACCAAGCCATTTATGTACAGAGGATGCGCGCGCTACAACAAGCGTCAAGACGAGAGCGTCTGCTGTGTTTTTTTTTGTGATAAATTATTTACACCTATTCATCCTTCTTTCAACAAGTGGCAGGTTTCCTTTTCCACGTTTTGAGCACTGTCTTTGCCTTTGCCGTTGTTACTTTTCGTTTCTCCATGTGTTCATCGAACTCTTTTACATCTTCGTCTTCTTCTTCCGAATGATTTAAAGTAAATGTTTGTTTCGTTAAATGTTTCTTTTTCACCAAAATCCACCTTTTCTCGCTTCACTCGCTTCGTTCGTGAATAAATTCAGTTTTTATTTCCAATGTGTTTGTTTGCTCTCTCGTTGCGTTTATTTATTATAAATAAGTCGAAAACAGTCTTTGCGCAGATGTTCTGGTTGGATTGTTGTTCGTTCGTTTAGGGTTTCCATTTAGTTTACTGTTTCCTTACCCATCAGTAGCTCCCTGCTACTGTACTCTTCTATTCTCTTTATGCGTTTTCTAGCTTCTCCTTTCTTTTCCCCGTTTTTTGTTCGACCTTACTAATCACTTTTTGCGCCACCCGCTTGCCGCTTAAACTGTTAAGGTAGTATTTATAGCATTAGTAGCTCCACGGAAGAGCCGACAGAGACAGCGTCCGAGCGGCGGGATAGAGCGTGAAGGGAGGAGAGCGAGCGTGCGGCGAAAGGAAAGAGTAAACACACGACAAACACTTCTCGTTCTGCTTTCCTTTCTTCCATTCCCTTGCCACCCAAAACCCAACCTACTACAGCACTGTTTACCCTACTACAAACTAGTAGCTAGCCTAAATCAAAACACTACGCACAATTCATTCATACACTCTAATGTGCTGCTGGATCGCGCACGCCTCCTTCCTTTCTATACAGCTTCACTCCACTAGCTCCGTTAGTTTAATATAGCGAAACAAATACATACAATAATTCCCTCCCGAAAAAAAATAAACGATAGCTCAACAAAGGCGAAAGAGGAGACAAAAAAAACAAGAAAAGAACGTACAACTATATGTATATATAAACAAATAATAGAAAACAAAATTGCTTATAGAGGCTTTTTAGCTACCAGTTTAGAATGTAAGTCGAGTATGTCGAATGTGTGTGTGTGTGTTTTGTGTGTCGTGTCGACATTAAAACCCAAAACACCGCGCACTTTCTTTCGTCGTCCGGGGGTGGTTTGTTGTCGGTCGTTCCTCCTCAGGGGATAGTACGTTTTTGTTTTGTCTCACACGGGCCCTTAATCCCGTGACCACCGTTGTTCGATTAATCTCTAGAAGTAGCTTTAGTTCTGCTTTCGTGTAAGTAGAAGCGAAGTCGTGTCCTTGTTTTCGTTTCGCTTGTATTCCGCGATCAAAGCAACCCGCATTGAGTTGCCCGCCATCTTGATTCGCCATCAACGCATACTATGCATAGCTTGCATAAATATACGCACAGCGGGTCGAAGCGGGATTCAAGTCGAGCTGGATTGACGGTTTTTCAATCCAAGCGCTTTCGAGCGGATGCCGAAAGCAAAGGAGAGCAAAGGAAAGCTCCCCTTTAAATTGTCGTTTGCTTGTTAGATGTCTTGTAAGGTGTGTGTAAGGTGTGGCTTTAGGTTTGTGTGGTTTTTGGTTAAAAAAAAACGGAGGTCATTGTGCAATAACAGAGAACACACACCTACATTAAATTGCACCACACGTTGCTTCTGTTTCTTCTCATGTGTCCTGTGCTCATTCTCGCCAGGAATCGCACTCCATCCATGAGCCATTTTGCGTCTGGTTTTTTTTTTTTTAGTAGGTTTGGTTTGTTTTTTGTTACCCGGGGAGAAGCGACCACAGAATTTGGTTGTTTCAATGTCACATACACCTTCGAGGGTCAATGTTTAGCGTCGTCAGAATAGTAGTGTTACTAGGGGGGGAGAGTATTGTGGGCAGCATCAGCAGCATCGCTACTACACCAGCCGTCCGTTTTCCCCGTCTGGAGCTAAACGTGGAATTGTGCTCCAGATATCTCGCACATCAGCCACCAGGTGGCGCTGTACGAGTGGAATGAAGGGAAAGCAAAGCCTGCTCCTGCTGCTGCTGCTGCTGCTGCTGCTGCTGCTGCTGCTGTATTCTCCCACTACGCTTCTCCGTGTGTATGGTAAGAGTGTTGCTTGGTGATGTTTGGTGTCCGGCTTACTGTGCCTTAATCTTGCTGCTAGCCTGCCCGGCGAGCAGCGACTGCACGTCGGCCTTGCCGGTGATCAGGCGGCTGCTGTCGATGTACTGGCCGCTGGTGGCGGTCGACGACGCGGTCACCTGGATCGGTCGCTTGCCCTTGCGCGCGTTCGTCGAGAGGTAGGTCTTGTAGAAGAAGCGCGCGAACAGCACGAAGTAGCTGAAGTACATCGCGATCGACAGCTTGATGTTCATCTCGGAGATGTTGCAGGAGTTTTTGCCCGCGGTCTGGAGGAACCCGTGCGCCCAGATGTTGATCGCACAGCCGACGACCATCTGCGTCAGCTGCAGCGTCGTGATCAGCATCGCGATCGAGCGCGGCGGCTTGAAGTTGAGGGCGCGCAGCGCGTAGTACGAGTACATCACCGAGTGGACGCAGTAGTTCATCACGATGAACCACCGGGCGGAGGCGGTGTACTCGGTGTAGGAGAACCAGGAGTACATCAGCACCGTGATGTGGTGGTACCAGTGCAGGAAGATGAGCGGTTGCTTCCGCAGCACGATAAACACCGTGTCGCCGAGCTCCGGCAGCTTCGACAGGACAAACAACCATGTCCAGAAACCACTGACACGGTCGTGTTCAATAAAGCTGCACGGGGGGAAAAGGGAGAAAACGAAACAAAACGAGCAGATTAATACAAGGAAATTTCCTTCCCTTCCAACGCAACAGGCAACCAGCGCTTTCGGTGTGATTAATTCACACCTCCTTCATGCATCCCCAGGAAGCATAGAAACGCGAATAATGAACCCCATTTAGGCGTTCCTCCGTTGCCCGGCGAACCGGCTAAATCTACATACGAATGGGTTTTCGGGTTGTCGTGCGAAGTAACACCGCTTTCGTACCACGGCAAGGCATGATTAATCGCGATTTGATGATGGAAAAAAATGAAGGTTTCGCTGCTGTTTGCTCCTGATTCCATTCCTAGTACGCTAGCCTTGTTTGTATTACGTTGGCGCTGCGAATCAGCCGTACATTTATCGCGCCTTCAACCGGGTTTCATGTGTAAACAAATGTTTGAACGATAGAGACCTCTAATTTAAACGCAAACATTATCAAATATCTAATCGAATTTGAAGATATCATGAACGTCGCAAACTTCTGTTTTTTGTAGATCGAGATTGAAATTAATATTCAACCGCAACGTTTTGGTCCTTCGAACCGGATCCAAACGAGTGGATCTATATTGCTGGTTTCATTTCTCTCCTTTCGTTTCGATCTTCCGTAGAAACAATGAGCACAAAAAGCAAAGCTTCAACTTGTAAATATTTCCCAAGAGCAGTCGGGCCCAACTTTCTCAATCATGTCAACTGATTGCATTATCAGTCGCACCTTTTAACAGTGAGATATATTTTGAGTAAAAAATATATGAAAAATGCACACCATTTAGCACACTTTCCTTATCAAAATTGCTCTAATTACTGGATACCTGTATCGCTACTTCAAGCTCCAGTTCCGCGCGACATCCGCTACGGAAGTTCTACGATCGCGATGAACCGATTCATTCATTAGCGCTTCATTAGATTCAATCAGAGAACTCGACACAACTCCAACAGCCTAATGATGGGTCCGTCGCGAGGCGAGGCATGTAATTTTGATGTAAAACGCGTTCCGTTTATCGTGATTAGGTTCGGTTTGTGTGTATTTTTGCCGCACGGGAGGAGATTATCTTACTACCGTCGTCGGTGTATGAGCCGGTACATCCACTCGTAATGAGAGCGGGAGGAAGGTTTGATGTCATTCGAGCTAATCGAAACGACACAGCAGACAGCAATCGTTTGGGAACGATGATCGAATTGCCAACCCTCGCACGCATTGACGTCACCGACAGTAAAAAGGTGACGCATGTGTTGGGGAGTTTGTGTAAAATCTTCAATGTCCAATCGAATGGTCGACCCACCCAACTGAGCATCTGGCTATCGTTTATACAAATAATTCACCGCACACGGATTCATTATCGCCGGATCGGATCGGATTACGTCAAAAGGAGCCGGAACGCGGTGGTGTGTGTGTGTGTCCATCAATATCCAGCAGCACTAATTACAAGGGAAAACAATTCCGAAAAAGTCCACCCAATTTCCGCACTTGGCACCATTCCCATCCGGTGCAACGTGGGCGGAGAAGATGGACGTTTAAATGACCAAAAATCAATACCGAGGGCGTGCTAAGAATAGGTCTCGCTCTCCAAAATGTCCAGCAGCAACACCCTGGATCCTGGAACTCTTTCTCATCCAGTTGGGTTGTAAAAAACGAACGCGAAAAAATCCTCCGATAATCCTCCAATATTAATGATGCAGAATGATAAATATTTAACTGCGAAATTTAACCGCGCACAAAGATGGATTCGAGAGCCGAAAGCGGAACCGGAAAAGCATTCATCTCGCGCGGTCGGAAATTGGCCGGAAAGCAGCAATAAAAAGTGCGCAAACCACAAGATGATGAAGATTAATTTGGGCGCATTTACGGTCCCGGCCGTCCGTTCTCGGGAAGGCCCTTTATTCTCGACCGGTTCCCTTTCACTAACGTGCGTCCTTGAGAAGGACGAAGAACTGCACACGCTTTACACCACCACCAGCTTGCTTCATTTTTTCCCCTGGGCTGCGAAGTTCGTTGCAACAGCTCGACGTCCGAACCGATCGGTGGTGGCCACCGGTTAACCTTCCATCGCCTGCCAATCAGCTGTTTCAGCAACGCGCAAAACCAGTCCAAAGCGAGCCCTTCTTGAGAGGTGATTAACCGAGCCGAGAAGGAGGCAAAAGACCACGCACACTCGGGCTTTTCCGCGTTTGGAAGGTTGGTTGGTGTTGCGTCCAGCAGCTGATCGCGCCGGGGATTGCAAAGTGGGAGATTTTTACCCCACACGCGGGTCAACATTTATCCCTTCTTGTCGCTAAGACGTGAGCTAAAAATTGTAGCTAAGCAATTCACGTCTTAGCGACGGTTTTCCGTTGCGACAGCTTCCATTTCTTCTTTGCATTGCATGCACGGTGGTGGAGTAGGGGAGAAGGTTTGCCCATCGAATTAATGACTAAGAGACTGGCAAGTATCCTGCCCAGCTTATATTACAAAAAATAACGTATTTGAATTGTCCTTTACAATGTATAACCAAATTTATTGGCGAAATTTTCGATCACTTTAAAAAGAAGCATTGCTAAAGCGGAAAGTGACCATGAAGGTCCATTTACTAATCAAGTAATAGGGGACGTAAAATATTCGACAAAAAAACAAAATACCAATGAACATTTGGCAAAAAATGGTATCAAATGCTTTATATTTTAATTTAAGTTTCACTCGATTACATCATGAGATTTTGAAGTTGGTTGCAAGAATGTATGTGGAATGTGCCTACTTTGATCAAATTTGAATGGTTGAGTGTTTCGATTGATTATGGGGTGTTAAACATTGTGATTGGTTTTGATGGGAAATATCATTAAATAAATAATCCCAGAAAAATCGCGGATGATGATCAATTGAAAATGATGAAAATGATCAATTTTATTTTTTTAACACACGTTTTCATTCGACAAAACGAGACTCAAGGTTTACTATTCAGACCCTGGCCTTGTAGTGAACAACCGACTCGAGCGCATTGAATGAAATTGAATAATATTTACTCGCCAGGAAGTGTTTTTCTACGCGCGGATCTGATTCTAGATGGTTCGATAAACTTTTCCACCTGGCTCGCTTACTCGAATCTCGAATATCTCGAATAGTGTGACGCTTTGATCGGGCACGCTTGGAAATTGCATCGTTTTACTTCACCTTCACCGAGCGGCAGTAATAAAGGTGCAAATTCACGGCTCACGTACACTCGGGTGTGCACAATAATACACCAACAGCGACGCGTTGGGAGCACGCAAAAAAAAAACGGAGAGGCGAAAGAAACGGGTGCTTCCATATCATGATTAATTTATAAATCAACAAATGACTATGTAATGCGATGGAATCCGCATGAGTTAACCCCAGTGGGGTTTGGTAGTAGGATTGGTGGGAGAAGGAGAACGGTGTGTATTTTTTATCGTTTCAACTGGGCAGTGGACCGGTACTATAACCGTCACAACTCGCTCACACGCAAGCACCGCTTTATTTCTTGCTTATTGCTGCAATGAAACGCATTTTAGTGCTACTTTGAAGCGCAACTTTTACGGCTCTAAAGTCGTGTCTGAGCAGGAGAACCCCTGTCGGTGCCTTACAACGAAACGGAGAGTAACGCACCGCTTCCGAGTAGCTGCGAAGATGACGATTCCTCAACGACCGATGACTCCTTTAACTCATTAAAGCGGACTTAACGGGTGCGCTTTTCATCCATCCTGGCGCTATGTTTTTAAATGGAGCAAAAATTCGCTCCCATACATATACACTGTTCCGTCAAATAGGCGTGTCTAGGAAGGCCCCTCACGAGACGCGGAAATTTAATTAGTGCACGGCGGGTGCAGTGACCGGCCTCTGACCTAGTAAGCGAACGGAACGTGAAGCGCAGCTTGTTGGACAAGCGAACAAAATAAAAAAAAACTCGTCGTACCCTTACACGGAGAGAGATACGGCGCCGGATAGTATCGGCAGGTGTAAGGACGAGAGCGACCTGCCGGAAAGGTCTTTCTGGAAAAGGAAAGGATGATGGAAGTGATAGATACGAAACTGAGCTTGCTAGTTCTAGAAGTCAACACGCTGGTGCCTAACGGACCTGGACTTCCCGATACAGAATGTCTAGTGCTGGGTCGTCAAGAGTCGTTCTAGTACTTTCCAAACATACGGCAGCCAAATTCTCAGAAAAAAAAGATAACTTCAGGAAAGATATTAGTCAGATTTTGAGAGGATCTTACAGCGAAACTGAGACTACAATTAGGATGTAGTATATCCAGCGAACTGATAAAATTCTTGCATGTTCAACACCATGCCAGCAACTCGTCCGCCATTGGACCTGAAGATCTTAAGATCTAAGAATCTTCCTGTCTGTGAACGACTTAAGTTGTTTTCCAACTGCTAGTGGAGCTAGTGGAGAACACATTCTAATAAATATCTTTTTATAAGAATAGTTACCAGTGCATTTTAGCTATCATGTTCTTACGAGCGAACGAACATCCTGCTCGAATGTTGGATCCTGATTCCAAAGAAATGCCCTGGACGACATCCCCCGGGGAAGGTTATGCAATGGAATGTCACGCAAATGATGAATTGTTTCGTGCGAAAGAGGGACGTTTGCTCTGCTAATTGGACGTAAATCCAAGCCCATCCTCCACCGGGCGGACGGAAAGATAAATAAGCTCAATTCGGACCGGCGAGCAATTGCTTTCGTCTCCTCCGTATCGGACGTTCAAGTTCACGCACTTTCGCTTTCGCTAACCTCTGGGGAAACACATCTGAAAGCGTTCCTATCTGGGGACAAGCTCCGCTCCAGCTTGTCGTGTTTTTTTTATTTTCTTTTGCGCGAATAAAGAAAAGAAAACTGAACAACTGAATGTTGTTCCTCCGCCGGCAATACTCGGGAGGCATGTTTTACAAATGTGTTGCACGCGCGATTCGGGTCGGTGTTGATCTTCTTCTTTTTGAGGTCACCCTACGGCACCCCCTGCGTCTTATCCGGGTGGAGGTTGAGTCCGAAAAAAAAACCTCCCTCCCAAAAACGCCCTGTTGCTTCGGGCGGTTCGGGAAAGCACGGTGAGAAAAAGGTGAGTGAAGCGAGCCGCTGAGCCGTGATTCGGGGCTTCGCTCTGTGTTCCGGGTATGGATGGATTTCGTTGTGCGCTGTGATACTGTGGGCTGTTGTCGGAATCCCCCCGGAATACACCACCACCACCACCACCACCACCTCCACCAAACAGTGACACCGTTCGCGGACCAAAAACCGAGCCACAGTGAGTGACATAACGGCTGATGTCGAATCGAGAGCCGCAGAGGATTTTTTCGGCGGTGAAGATCATCATCACCGCGCGCGATTGAATGCGAAGATTACGCCAGCTCGGACACACCGAACCATATTCCCCACTACCACCACCGGTTTCTTCTCGCCATCGGGCGCTGAAAAGCTCATAAAACTTTCATTAACCAACGAGCCGAGCTTTTCACGTACATTGGGAAAACCGACCGAAAATCTGAATCTGAAAACTGCATAACCAACCGACCGAGCCGTGGACCGAGCCGAGAGAACGGCAGAGAAAGGTACGCTCGGATTATTGATTTTGTTTTGGATGTTTTTTTTTCCTCTCCTGTTGTGTCTTTGATAGCGCGATGGACCAGTCGCTTCCCACTCTTTCGCGCGAATCTTTCGGCGTTACGATCAGAGTTGGTTTACTGTCTTATTTTGTGGAAGCTTCGACATCCAATCCCTTCCATATCACGTACGAAAAAAACAAACGCAAACACACATGCGCTCAAGAGAAAACTAAATTGTTGCAATTCGCGGCTCGGGCTTATTTACTTCACTCCGTGCGAGCGGATACGCTACGTTTATCACGCGGTGTAAATACAAAAATATGGATTTCGAGCCATTGTTTTTTCGAAGCGCCTCGGGCAGCCATTACGGATGCAGTTTCCAGAGCACGTGGCAGCAAAAATTTTAAGTTCCGTACGAATTACGACCGCAAAAAAGTGACGTCAAATCACTCGCCTTACAATTAGTGACGCAAAAATAGCAACTGCTCAATATTTCACGCGTCAAAATAATCCTTTGGAAGGAACCGGTGCGCTTTTCCCTTTCTACGGCCGTTGACAATTGCACTTCCTCCCTTTCTAGGTGACGTTCGCAATTAACATCGACCCCGTTGTGGCGACTCGGTTGTGGCGGTGGCTTATTAAAAGGCTTTATGCGTCACTAAGAGTGGCGAGTATTATTTATCATTAGCTTGCGATTAATTAATTGCCACCGGGGGAACCATTTGCACCGGGTGGCCGGCGCCATAACTGCCATGATTAAGTTGCATAATGGAGGATGTCACCGCGTATTAGCATTCGTTGCGTATCTGCCGGGCGCGAAAATCCTGGGCTCGAGAGCAGGAAGGCACGGTACGTTGGGGGATATATGGAGCTGGCAAATTGGTGCTCGATTTTCGACCTCTCCTCGTAAATCAACCGTTAAAACCGAGCCGCCCGGGAGCAGGGAGGTGAGTTTTCTCCACCACCGAAAGGTTATCACGCCACGCCAACCGGACCCGGACGAATCTGCTAATGCGGTGCGCGTTCGCGTTTATCGCACCAGACGCGGGTCGGACGGCTGATAGGCGGAGAATCCGGATCGGCAAAAATCCAGTTTTTTTTTCGAGGTTCGCATTCTTATCACCAAACTCGCCGTGGTGTTTCTGGGCCGTGATGTAGCTTTTGTTTTTCTGTTCGAAACGCCTTCCCGCTAGACATCACACCCCACCGAGCACCGATGTTTTGACGAACGCACCGGCCCAAAAAGGTCAGCGAAAGGTCTCGGGGGTAGGCGGGGTTTCTCTGTCCGTTTTGGGCCGCTCACAAGGTCACCACCCCGGTTCGCGATTAGGTTCGCGTTTCGTCTATCTGGCCCATCCGTCGAGAATCCATCCGGGTGCGCCCGGTTTTTGCAAGGGTGCAACAAGCGGCGAGCGAACGAAGCCGGAACTCACCTAGGAACGCAGACGGAGTGGAAGAGTCCGTAGTGGCGCAGCACGTGTACCAGCTCGGGCGCTGTCCGGCAGGCGCCCATTATGCTGAACATTGCCAGTAGTGTGTTCCATATCGCTAGCAGCCCTCGCAGCTCAAATCTGGAAGTGAGAAAGAGAGACCAATTAGAAAGAGAGAAAAAATCACAGCATTAGAATCAGCGTGGATGAATAATAAACGATGGGTACCGCAAACTGTAGCGCCCACGTGGTGGGTGGTGGGAAGGGGGGGGGGGGCGGTGGATGGGTTTATGAATAATTGAATCCCGAGTTCAAAGCCATCTACACGTGGCGAACGGGTGCTGGGTGTTGTTGTGAACCGGCATGAGTTCAAGGTGCATTAAAATCACGCGACAGCCCCCCAGACCTAGAGATAATCGATGGCGGGACCACCCTTTCGGGAGTTTTTTCTTTGTGACAAACTTTAAGCATTTTACTTTTCACAATCGTCTTCAGACTAACGTCCGATAAACGCTATCTCGCAGGTGTTTGGGGCCTAAATTCATTACCTCCACCCAGGCGCAAAACCGGCGCGGTGGAAGCCTTATCTTTCAATTGAACATTTCTCTTTATTTCTGCCCGACGGTGCAATCAAAATTCGCAACACCGGGTTGGTTATCGGGCCGCGAACGAACGAATCGCTTCCCACGCGAACCCAGGCCAACCGGTTCCGTTCCGCAACACTTTTGGGATTTTGGGAGGGGAGAAGCAAAAGAACAAAAAAACGATACGATAAGGGCGACCCGTGAAAGAGAGTGTGTCTGTTGTCGATTATAGCACACCATCTGGGCGTGTATCAAGGGCGGTTCTTTCACCCACGGGACACGGGGCGGGAAGAAGCCTTATCGGTGGGATTTTGTTTTTCGTTTTTTTTTTTCGGGTGGAATTATCAGACGACCCACGAGCGAAAAGCCTGCCGAAATCGTGGTACGATCGTGCCAGCGAGCATTCGAATCGATAGTGCAAGCGCGCGACGTTGATGAAGTCATCGGATCCCGGTCGGATCCTCGGAAGCGCGATATTACCGTCAAGGTCATAGAAATTGGTTGCCCGGCTGCACGGCAACAGAGCGGCTCGCCTTCACACACAGGAAATGACGAGTTAAAGCGCCGCCGCTCGCAGCTCTCGCCGGCAGACTGGCTTGCTTTCCATTCATGTGTCCGGCGGCGGCATATTGTTCATCAGCATAGGAGAGTGAGTGAAGCGAGCGCGTGTACAGGATGAGTCAGAATCAAGGGGAAGAAGGGTGGAATTGCGGGCCGGTTCGCTCCATTCATAAACGGCCGACCGTGTCACGCGGTATGAAGTCCCCGGGCGGGGGAATGGTGTGTCAGAACGGAACCAACCGGCTTCGATCGTGCCATAAAGCAAACCCCGCTTGAACCGGAACTCCACCTAGAAGAAAAACGAAATCTTGACCTTGAGAAGCGGTGTCGCGTTGTGCGCGCGCGCTTTCCTTCACGGTTCCGCTTTCACGGCGACCGCAGGAGAAGCATGGAAGGATGTTGGTTTTAGTTGTAGTGGCAAAAACTCACTCCGGCACTAGCACGTTTCCCCCTCCCCCGATTCCCCCGGAGATGGCAGTGGCCGGTGCATTTTTTTTATCACTTTGCCTTTGTTCCCATCACGCGCGAGCAGGCTTTTGTGGTGGCCACACCTTCGAAAACGGGCTTTAAGGCATTTTTTTCAATTGTTTCCGCGAGCGGAAGGAATAAAAGCCACCAGAATGGCTTTTGATGTGCGAGTTTGAAGCTTTTATGGGCCTATTGTCGCGTCGGAATATAGTTGCTTCGATGGCGTGCTTGGTAAGTGATTGTTCGCCCTGCTATTGTTCGACGGGGAACGTGAGTTCAAATCCCATCCTGAACCCGATTCTTAAATGTTGATGTTAAGAGGAATTGCGAAGAGAGAGAGAGCACGAACAGACGAACTTTTGACGATGGTGTTTGCACAGATATTCAAGGAATTCGGTTCATTATTGCAAGCGGTTGCTGGGGGGGGGGGGGGGGTTTAGTAGTTATTATATAACTTTTCTCCCCCCCCCCCACGATTGCTCTACGTGGGTCATTAGCTTATCGGTTTTAATTAAAAGTTTTGCCATATCCTCGCTCACCCATAGCAGCTTAACGTGTAACGTCCTTCCAAGGAAAACCGAAAGACCTTCTCAATTTGATACAAATACTCGGAAAAAAGCGTATTCTTGGAAACTCCTGTTCCCCCAGACGCGACTCGTTCGTTTCCAAATATAGTATTTCTTCGATATCGGAGGCTTTTCCGCTCGGGTTGCGCATTAATTCCTGCTACACACGGAACCTCCAACGCGCAGTTTGACCTCCAAATTTATACGATATATATTAGTTCGCTGGGGAAGGGAAGTGGAAAGTGGAAACAATAAAAAAAAACTCTCGCCCTCTCCCGAGACACACGGAGTCGTTACATAAAAACGACATTCCGATGGAGCTCCACTTCGGGATGAGGGGACAGGCTGGGTGGGAGGGAGAAAAATCCACAAAAAAAAACAGCGCACCAAGCGCTGCGAGAAGCGTTCAAAAACCGGATATATCGAAAAAGTCCGGCATATCAGTTCCACCTTCTGCGAGCGGCCAAGAAACACCGCTCTGTCTGGAGCACGTGTTTACACCGAGCGCTCACATCCTCCTCGCCAGCCTCGCCCTTCGGGCAAGTGAAGTTAACGAAGGGCGGCTAGACTTCTCGATACCAGCCAAAGAACTCACCACGAGAAAAACCCCCGTACAAAACTTCACCCGAAAACCGCCCGAATCGATAACGTGCGAGGGTGGTGGGAAAAATGCGCGCGCAACCCGGCACATCGGACGACTCTCTGTAGTCCATGACCTCCTACCGACCAAGATACCGGGTCTGTGTGTGTGTGTCAGTGTATTTTTCACTACCCACACACAGCAGCCGACAGCGGGAGGAGCTGGATGGAGAAAACGCCGGCTTCTAAAACCGGATGTAGAAAGAAAAAAAGCCACTTTCGCGAGATGTTCTTCCATCAAACGAATCCGTACTCGTGTTTGGCAAACCACCTCAGTGTGTCTAGAATTAGACGACGGCCGGCGCACCAAAAAAAGGATGATAAAAGGTTTTTTCTAAAATTCGCTTTAATTGATTTCTTGCAGATAATCCTACTGTTCTGAAATAATGGCGAAGGCTCTATTATTGGCGGAGTATTACGTTGTCAAGGAATGGTTCAAACGACACCATAGCAAGCTTGTGCAAGCAAAGGAGCTTGTGTTTGACAATGCAGGTTCCATGTCGCACGGTTATTATTTATGAAGGCGATAAGCGGATCTTCCTTATAACGCCTTCCAAACACGCGATCTTGCCTTCACTCTTCACCAGCAATGGCACTTTTATGAGTTTTCCAAAAATTTTCCCTCAAAAGAAAACATTTTCAAGCAGTTCAGCAAATCATCGAGTGACGGACAACTTTTCACTTTCCGCTTCAATCGGCTGAACGTTCACTGAACTGGCTCGGAATTAGCATTTTGGCATTTGCATAGCCGACGATGACGGGAGCCATTTCTCTACACGCACTTCAGTTTCGTAGAAAAGGTCAAATGTCAGCACGATAATGGATACAGACAACGATAACGATGAACGATTGAGTGACCGGTTGGAGTCCACTGATTAATTAGCGACGGTCAACGATCGGTTCATAATGTTTGTTGTGTTCCAATTAAACTGAATCAATAGAATGAACCCTCCCCCTGCGTATCGGCAAAGGGCAAACGTTTTGACCCACCCGGCCCGGCCCCAAACAGACTGGAATTAATTGGTTCGGTACGGAATTTGAAAATCTGCCACCAGTGACGGGTGGTGTAGAAAACCCCACTACGTCAGCGGTAGCATCTCCCGCTTCTTCCTACTTTCTTATCGCGCTCGCACCGCATGAAACCTCATTAGCATCGCAGCAGCGATCGCTAATCAACAGGTCGCCGTGCGTGGTAATCGGCTTAAATGTGCTAATGTAAGCGAGACACAGCCGTAATGATAACAATCAACCCGTGAGGAGGTCCACCGTGCCGGACTCAACTCGAAAAGTCTCATCTCTAGAGGCCGGAATCAAGCGGACCTTTTTGGAACGCATCCTAAGAGGAGGAAGAAATTGACCTTAAAATTGATTTGCGCTCCCTTTTAGGAACCTGTTCGCCAACAGGTCGAACGCAGTGACATTACGGTCGTTATCACATCATTTCATCGCCGCCGGGCAGCCGACTCGAAACACGTGCGATTACGCGTTGCGGAACTGGGGGTAGAAGAAGAGCAAGAGGCAGAGAGAGAGAGACTAAGTGCAGCTTTGACAGATCGATCTGCTTTCGATGCGATAACGCACCATAACGCTATGGTGAGAGACGACGCGCTGTCATAACGCTTATTTGGTGGTGAATTTCGGTGGTGTAAAATGGTAACACGTCACGTAGTTTTCTTTCTAGTATCCAACTCGTGGGAAACAAAGAGCATTATTAAGTGATTAGTGTCGATGTTTGAAAGCGTAGCAAAAAGCTAACTACATTCTCACGTTTCCAGACGCTCTTTAAGCGCGAATGAAGCAATATTTTAATGACGATGTTCACCGGTGACATACTAACCGTTTCTAACCTCACATTCTTCGTGTACGTCTCTTCTCGCTGCCTATTATTATCACAACAGGTGCTCCCCCTATGTCACCCCAGCCAAAGACGGGACTTTACGCTGATTACGCGTTGGTACACTTGTGGCCTCTCTCTCTCTCTCTCTCCCTCTCTCGGTGTGAAACCCCCACCTCACCCTTCACTCCCATTCGGCGAACGCGAAATTGCGCGCGGACAAATTTGCAACCACTTTTCCCGCCCGTTCGCGATCGCCGTTGGGCAACCCCTCCACCGCGGTGAAAGGATTGCGGGGATACTTCGTTGCATTTTGGTGGAAGGGAAAGTGAAGATCGCTGGAAGAGGTGATGGTGGTGGTGGTGGTGGTGGTGGTGGTGGTGGTGGTGGTGGTGGTGGTGGTGGTGGTGGCTTACGAAATACCTTTGACACCGATCGATCGATGTCGGCGCGAGCGAGGTGAGGTGGTGAGGTGGTGAGCACGGTTTCAGAAACATATGCGAGAGAGGAGTTGGCTTTTTCTCGGCTGCACCCATAACTGCGCCATCGGTTGCGTCAGTTACGCGCTTTTTCACGAGCCCAGAAGCGCTCCCAAGCGAAGTTGCGAGGGCAACACATTTCTCTTCTCATAAGGTGTTTGCTGCGTCGGTTGCTGCGGCCGCCAACACACAAATCAATCGCAATGATGGCAAATCTGCGGGATATGCTTTCATCTTTATTCCTTGTCACCCTTCCCTCCTCCTCCCCCCTCTCCATCTCGCCCCCAACAAAACAGGATGTAAACAAAAGGGAGACGTTGGAAGCAACAACAAAAGCTCCGTCTGGAAAGGTAAACACAACCCGAAGGTGGTCGCAACATACGATTGCCAGTTGGACGTTATGTCACACCGTCCATTACATATTTGTTTGACCGCGAGCAAGGAAACCCGGTATCGATGGACTGGAGAGTTTGCAGTTTGCGGTCGAGGTCATTCGGAGGTACTCTCCATAACCGGAGAGTAGCGTTCCGTGGTAATGGACGATTTTCCTCCATCTCGAAGCCGAAAATGAAGATGATTATATTTTCTTCTACGTTCGATTTTTGTTTTAAATTTTCCGATGGCTCGATTCGATTTTGGAACCCGTTTTTTTTGTTTTAATGTATTCCGGTTACTCTCGCCGATGGTTATTAGATAACACGTCTGTTTATTGCTTAGCTGCTTTTTTTCTCTCCGTCTCTCTCTCTCCTTTCTAATGCATATCCGCGATTTTGGGACTTTCAAAGTGTGGACTGCGAATATTGACTTTCGAACGCGTCACTGCCGCCCCGGCCAATTACCTAACGACCGACGAGAGAGCTCGACCTGATCTACATTTATGGTACGCCCGCCCGCAAAACACACCGACAACGACCGATCGTACCTGGGACGAAAGATTTGATCACCCTCACCGGCGATGGTCGATTGGGAATGCCCAAAAACATTCGACGGAGAAGGGGAATGGGGTTTGAGAGTTCGACACGAAATTCGTCCGCACCGGTGGCGGTACGGTCGCCAAGGTGAAAGTTGTCGGGTTTTCGGGTGTTGCGTGTGTGGGGGAGGGAGGGCGAGAGAAAGAGAAAGGGAGAGACAGAGAGAGAGGAAAGGTGAGGTGCAATAAACCGAATGAAAACACAACGCAATCCGGTTGAATTTTTGGTACGGATGAATGGAGGAAAGTCTGATTAACAGGTTATCGAATGCGGCCCCTTGCGGCTATTTCACGGGCTTTACACGGCCGTACCGTGAACCGTAATAGGAAGACAAATCCAGTCAAAAATACAACACAAGAATTAGAGATTTGTTAAACACAAATGTAAGAAATGATAATACATGTAGGATTTGTTTTTATTCAGAATAAATTGAATTTTGTACGATCAAGTTGTAGGTCCAAACAGAAGATGATATTTTGATGATTTATTTCTACTTTCATACTACGAAAATTTAGCATTATTTCTGAGAAATCAACTTTAAAAAGTGTTTGAAAACTGCAATTATAAATTTGGAAAAAAAATATTTCGAAAAGGTAACAAATTTTTTTTGTACTGATTTGAAAATAGACTTCTTTGACTGTTTGTTTTGTTTATCTTAACTTTCTAATCGATACAAAATATTATTAAAAACTCGATATTCCGATTAGATGCGGTGAAATTTGGCCCATTTTGCCTTAGAATCCCACTGTTCGAAGCGATGCTTCCTTTGTTATTCTGAACGTCATAAACGTCATTTACGGCACGGTTTGTTTTGGCGGGGAACAACAACAGTAAAACTGGACAGAAATTCGTGTTGGCTATGAACAACACTCTTTTGTTTTCGTCTTCGAAACCGAAAGTTGTGAGAGAGAAAAAAAGCAAAAGCAGCATTTTATTTTGGTCAGTAAAACGCCGTAACGGAAGCAGGATAAACACAGGTGAGTGTGAGGGATAGGATGTACCTAATGCACCCCGACATAAAGCCTTATAAGAGGCAATCATTTAGCGCGCTAATTCTAGATCCGTGAGCTTCTTTTCAATTTTCAATCAACACTGCTCTCGTCGCATGTGAAGGTAACCTTTAATCGAAAAACCCGTGAATTGTACATGCGTTACGTGCGTTAATCCGCTTTTTCTCTCTCTCTCCCTCTAGCTTACGTGCTCCAGCACCGTGCTGGCCGGTGTATGTTGTCTAGCCGGGTGGTCAGACGCACATTCCAGGCACGGTAACGCCGCACCAAAAGCCACATACACACACACACACACACGCACACAAGCAGGCCAGGCGGGCAGCACGAAACTGGAAAACTTTCTGTTTGATAAACCAACCAACGTAACTGTGTCAAAACCATCGACCATGTACGTCGAACCTGCTGCGCTCCAGGGCGAATGTTTGGTGTGCGGTTTGGGTTTTGCACGTGAATCTTCCACGCCTCGTCCGGCCCCTCGTCATGGCGATGCGGGCGTGATGGTTTGCGGATGGTGCGTGCTTTTGATGGTTGTTCAATACCCGTCCTTGACTTCGGCACGGGGAGGTGTGTCGTTTCTGCACCGCCACGACTGAGGAGGCCGGGCTCAAAGTGTCCGGAAAAAAGGCGGTATGATGAGCTGCTAGCATTCCGCCGCCGTCACGAAATATGAATAAAAAGCTCATATGTTAGTCCCCGTTCCGGAAGTGGACGACTAATGTATGCAAAAGCAGCGAAGATCGCCGACGATCTTTGCACCTTTCCCTATTGCCGGTTGATAACGATGATCCAACAGGCAAAGGAGCGTATACTTAAGCAAAAACCCGCCATTAAAATGAAACGGAAAACTCCAATGACAAACAATCGCGCCTTCGAATCGAAACCGACCGAACCAAACCCATAATGGGCTGCTCCTCCCTCGACCACCGCCCACCGACCCCGTTTGTTATGTGCGTTGCCCCGTGCATCTTCCCTCGCGAATGGCAGCATTACGCGAACCTCGAACAAACATCAAACAAAACTTACACCACAACAACGGTCGCGCTGGATGGGTGTTTGGATGGGTTTTTTTTTGCGAAAAAAAAACCCATTGCCTGTCGAAGAGCGCAAGATATTTGCTATCCTTGTGTGGGTCGTTCCTCCGCCGAAGACGGCCGTCGAAGTCCGGGAGTGTTATGTGATCGATGGTACCATCCTCATCAATCGTGCGGTGGTGGCAAACAAATACGGTTCAGACGGCTTTGTGTTAGCGCAATTTTGGTGCAAAAAAATTGAATCACCCTCCCCCTCTGAACCGAAATCGACACATAAGCAGCATAAGTGGGTCAATAAGGTGCACGGGCACGAACCGCCCACCGAACCCCGCTCGGTGTCGATGGCGTCGCAATGGCCGGGAAGCTGGCGTAAACAAAGTAGAAACTGAGCAAACGTATCAGTAGTTTCGTTAGATTGATTGGAATTCGTTTTTTGTTTTTTTTTTTCGATACGGTATCCTCGTTTGGAGACGACAGAACGCAAAGAACGAGCGTGGGTTATGTTGTCGAGTCCGAGCTCGTTGACGAAACGTCTTTCAAATATTGGGCCTCCTGCAGCAAGCGTCTGATGAAAAAATGAAACGTCATATAAAGGTCAGAACGAGCATCCTAAATCGACTACACCGACAATGTATCACATTTGCCATGATAAGAGCATCTGTCATCTGTCATCTGTCAAATCATCTGACTGTCATAGTGGGAACGAAAAGGTGTCGCATACTAAGATCTGCTTCCGAGTTGTCAAACCATCCAATGGAACATTCCATCGAACGCGCTTCATTAATTTAAAGCTGCTTGAATTGAAGATGAAAAACATTGGATTTTGAAAGCCCCAGCTTTTACAATCCTTTTCCAAATTAAACAGCCAGCACTGTGGCCTAATTTTGAAGAAACGAATGGTCAAAAAGTCCGTCACACTGATCGACGTTTCGAGAGGCCTGCAAGAATGAAAACTCCGTTTGATGTGAAAACCTTCGATATTTAAAAACGAACTCGAATCATCAATCGCAGCTCGATTCACTGCTTTTATCACAATCCCCACCCTCCCTCAACAGCTTGCCCATTTGTAATAATTAACATTTTTTTTACGATTCCAAACAGCATGATGACACGCCGCGAGGCCTTTGTGGCTGATTTTTTTATTGTTTGTGTTACATCACGGTAACAGCCCGCACGGTTCGATCCAGAGCATAAAACCAAACCGAAAACAAAAACCACGCGGTGTAACGTCGCACGTGTGATCGAAGGTAACCAAAAGAAAGAGAGAGAGTGTGTGTTATGTTTTATGTCGCTGCCCAACTGGGAGACAACAGAGGGAGCAGCAGCGGACTGCCCCAATCCATTGGATTCATTTAGGCGAAGGTGAGCGATACCGAAGAAAGGGTAGTAGCATGAAAAGT
The DNA here is from genome assembly GCA_000473445.2 of Anopheles farauti. Taxonomy (NCBI): domain Eukaryota; kingdom Metazoa; phylum Arthropoda; class Insecta; order Diptera; family Culicidae; genus Anopheles; species Anopheles farauti. The sequence goes on from KI915041.1 coordinate 13,124,697, forward strand.
TTGCGCATCAAAGCCCGCGAGCGTTTTGTTTTCCCCCGCAAGAGGGTTCGAAAGAATTCCGAGCGATTTTTTACCTCCACAGGTCCACCAAAATCACTGCCGATTTGATTGGTTGATGTAACCCGGGTTGAACGGACGATCGGATGAACTTTATTACACGGTCCTCTCCCCCCGAAAAAAAAACACACCAGCCCGGATTGGATAACAGCGGCTGATCGATATAACCATTAAAAGAAAGAGAACCGACAAAAAAAACGAAACCTTTTTGTTCAAAAATTGTGTGCTTTAAAATAATTAATCGAGTTCATCGGTGAAAAGTGAAAAGGCCCGGCAACTCCCAATCGGTCATTAATTCGTCTCTCAACGCTCGCCCCAAAACGTTTTCCACGTGCCATAGCAACAAGAGTACACGAATCGATCGATTATACCGGTTCCACCCGGACTCTGACGTCACCGTGAGGCGTCCGACGTCCAGGGAAGACGTTCCGCAAACCGAACGAAAGCGGATGCGCCACGGGGAAGAGATGTTACCCCGCACAAATACTTCCGAGCCCGAGAAATATAGAGCGCAAAAAAAAAACAAAATCACCGAGAGAGGCCGCGGAGGACAAGCGCCTAAATTACAGGTCCTTCGCTGTCCGGTTTTGCTTGAACAGGTTTACAAATTAGCACTGTCTCAAAAGCACCCGCCTCTAGGCTTCGTGCGAGTTACGGTGGATCCGCAATGTCTGGACGAGCTCGGGGAGAGTTTGCCTCGTGCGCGCCTTTTGCCTTCACGTCGGAATCGAACCTCGCATCAGATTGAATTTTTAATCAGACCACCTCTTTAGGTTCTTTACCTCCTGTTTTGAAGAGTTCTGTGCGCTTTTTGGGGGGATGGAATAAATTAGTGAATCATTAAAAGCGGGGAGGAACGCTAGGAACCTAGACCACAGCTTTCCAAGAAGATTCCAAAAGCGTATAATGTGGCTGATTCGTTAGGCTGTAAACGATATCTTGCACCCTTTTTTTGGGGAAAATATTCTCGAAGATGGAACCTAAAACCACCTCCAGACTCAACTTAGACCAAGTTTTTTCAAGACTTAAAATCTCGTCAGTAATAGCTGGAAAATCTTGCAATAAAAAAACATCATCGATCATGGGCGAAACTTATACGGCGCTAGCGAACGAAACCGATAAGCGAATGACCTAGACCAGAAGACCAACAGCCAGAAGGTGCCTCTGCTCTTTCGGAGCACTCCGTCAAACCACCAAGATCAAGTCCGTGCGCGGCCCAACGATAAGAGCGGTAAATATTTGCTCGCTTGTAATCAAGCATTTATTTATCTGACCATACTGGTAGAACACACTCCACCACTCGGTGCCCAACGGAGCCTTGGTGCGTGCATTTCGCACGAAAGTATCATCATCATCATCATCACTATCGTCATCGTCACATCTTTCCAAGCGATTGGGCCGGGAGCGCAAAGTCCATTTACGAAGCGAGCTTATCCTCCGCAAGACGACATCTTCATTCCACTTAACCTTAACTCTTCCACTCTCTCTCTCTCTCTCTCTTCCTCTCTCTCTCTCTCTCACTCTCTCAAAATCGGTGCGCAACTCGAATGTAATCATTTGTGATGACAAAATAATCGACGATTATTTTCATCGATTTAGAAAAGTGATGGGTGCCGCCGCGCTTGAAGTCAGCCAGCCAGTCAACCACGTGACAAATAATGGTTTCGTTCTCGCGTGCTAGCAAACGGTTCGTGTGCTGGCTTATTGGCCCCGGGGAGAAGGGTTGTGCCGCGGTAGGAAGTATTATGCCAATATCTGTCAACGAAGTGCTGGCGGGCGATCAAAAGTCCTTTCGCTCCGCAGGTGAAGTGTTTGATGCTCGCACTCACACATTTTACCTCTTTTTTGTCTCAAACCGGAGCTTTCGGAACCTTTCGCACCACATATCGCGCGCGTTGTGGAAAGGAACAATAACATGTTTACGCAATCCGGCCCCGATATGGCCAACCCACCCACCCACCCACAGAACCCGCAGGAAAACGGAAAAACGGCTTCAAGTCACGCGATATCGTCACATACCATCATCGGGCACTCGGGGAAAAGAGCTAGCCGAGATTCCAGGTCGGGGAAACACTGGGCCTGGTGCCCTTTTTCCCTCCCTTGTGTGCCACCGCAACCGGCAAACTGTCGCCAGCCGTGTTCCAGGCGTGATCCCGACTTTTCAATCCCCAAAAACAAGGGATCAATAAAAAACGCAATGCTCAAATGAACTCTGAACTGAACTGAAATGAGCCGCTCGATCAAATGAACTAATCAAAAGCTTACCAACCGGGCTTGATACGGCGGGCACAAATTAAAACACCGGAGAGAAACCGTCCCAAACCGCGCACACTCTCTCGACGATGACGACGATTACGATGATCATGGCATGATGGCGTTGCAAAAGCTGACAAGTGGAACATATGCGTTTCTGTCAATCATGTTTTGCTAATTTGCTGCGTTCCGGGCACGTGGCTTACGACGGGCACGGGAACAGATTACACGTGAAATTTACCGAACCAAATCGAGCACGGTTTTGGCATTTTTGGAAACATTTTTCAAACTTATATTTCTGTTGAAAAAGTTTCGCGAGAGAAGTGTTCCGCGAAGCTTGTGGTGATAGTTTGTAGGGAAAAGTATTTTAGACCAGATCAGCGGAAAGATGTTATAAAATATCGCACTCTTAAAAGCATATTCTCTTCATCAGTAGCTCATAATGAACAACTTCTACCGGGTCCTTCCTTTCTCTATTTCTTTCCTTACTCGGATCGTTTTTTCCTAAGCTTTTCTGATCGTAAGTTCATAATACACAACCTCAAGTGGATCTTAATAAAAAATAGTTCAAAATATGCATACATGAAAATGTAAATAAATATAATCTCCTCCCCAGAAAGTAGCTTAGAGGTTGTGTTATTAAAGGTAACTGTAGTATGCGATGTATAAACGATATAAGTTAAGAAAAGCAACTCATAAACTTGGACTCACTAAAATCAAACTTCGATAACATACCATTGCGTTTGTTATATTTGTAGTAAGTCCTTAAATTAAAATAAAACGTATTCTACCTGTCCGGTAAAAGCGAAGAAATAACACTCACTTGGAATATACAAAACCCAGTGCAAAGGACATTCGTCGTCCCCCCTATTTCCAGCCCCTTTCGGCCGTGAATCCATATCAATTAGCGGTCCAGTTTATGCAAACCCAGACGGGAGGGATAGGGTTGACCTTTTCCTCGTATCGCATCCCCCAATAGGCCCCCGTTGCTTTGCTTAGTCACCGAGGGTTTAATGATACATCCGGTCGCAGCACACAACCCCACGCGGAAGGGGCACGAAGCGAGGTCCCAACCTGTGGCGTCGTGTTTCGTATGCATATAAATTGCACCGGAAGCAACAACAACAAAAAAAGCACCACCACCCGGTAGGGGGAGAGTCCATCTATCAATTAATGCAGCCATGCCGTGCCAGAACGCCAGGACTCGGTTCGGTTCGGCAAGGATTTTACGGTGGGTTGGGTTCTAGTCGAATAGGCTAACGTTAAGGTGTGTGCGAGCCGCTCGCGTTCCGAAGTGTGCACGCAAGAAAGAATCAATTATTTAACATGTGCAATGCTTGCGGAAAATGGTAGCGATGATGGACGTGGACGTGGTAAAAAAAAAATGCCGAGAACCACATTCAAAAGACCGCCATGCCAATTTACAAACCATGTCCGACACATGCAATCTGTCACATCACGGGCGCTCTAATGAGATGGAAGCGCCTCTCGAAAGCCCATCCGCACACAGACACACTCGCAAATGAAATCATGCACAACGGAATTATCATCAGCAACATCAAACGGGTCGTCGGAACTTGTCGTCGTCATCGGCGCAAAAATGCCAACGGGAGAGAGAGAGAGAGAGAGAAAGAGAGATCTTTCCAAGTGCTGAAATATGTTAATAATCTCACCGTCGTTCCGGCCCGGGTGTTACGTGTGCCGTTTTATCCGCCGGCGTAGTTCGCAATCATCTCATCCAGCAATTGAACACAAAGACACACACACACGAGGACGCGCGCATACTGGCGTAGAATGTTTCGCATTCATATGCTCGTACCGCCAAACGAGGACGATTAAGTGAATGACTCTGTCCCTCCCGCGATAACAAAGCGGAAGAAACGTAACAGACCGTGCGGAAGGAGGGAACGGCGGCAGAAGGGAGATCGCTTTATTAGTACACCGAAACAACGGGGGCGGCACCCGTGGGATGCTGGATGCGGGACGGGAATGATTCAATTATGCAAAAGGAAGAACGGTCTCTACATACATACGGTACGGTCCTTCCCATTAAGATCTCAGCCGGCAGCGCTGGAAGAGGATCTACCTATGGACATCATTCTTTTTACAAGGGAAGGACCGGAACGACGGAAGCTGCATGAATGCTAATTGTCGCGGTTGGGACCGAATAGAAGGACAGCTCCTTTAAGACTATTAATCACTTACAGTTGCGGAAGAGACAGCCGGCGAAAGAGTTGTCACGAGGCAAGGGTCCTCTCCAAAACGACACTTTCTAGTTTCGAAGTCATTTCGAACTTTTAGACAACTAGTCGCTTCGACTTGGGCTCTCTTTCGCTCGCTATTTATGTTTCTTTTCCAAAGAGTTTAGTAGAGTTGAGATAAAAGTATTCAAAAAAGGTTGACCAATGTCTAAGGTGTCTAAGGACATATTGCCTTACGGTCTATTCAAAATTTCAGTTGACTTATTGAGATTCTAACCTATAAACATATTAAAGGCAAGATATGATAAGAAATAGAATTCAAAAAAGTATTCAAAAAAGGTTAACCAATGTCTAAGAAGTCTAAGAACCTAATGCCATACGGTCTGTTCCTAATTTCAATTCACTTATTGAGATTCTAACCTATAAACATATTAAAGGCAAGATAGGATAAGAAATAGAATAATATATGCTTTTCAACCACTTTGCAAGCAGATCTAATAAAGTCATAATAGTCTGCATAACAGAACTACTAATATCTGCGTTCGAATAAATATCCAAATATTGTTACTTTAAAGGATTATTGATGATCCAACGATTTCTTCCCAGTTTCACGAGCAGTAAAACAGTGATATCTCCACCACCATAAATCATCTATACCCGGCTGTTGAATGCCCTCTCTGGCCTGTCGTCTCCGACACACGACACACCGGTCAAACTTACTTCGACAACAGGTAGCTGGTAGATAGCCACCAATACTAACGTACCGATCATTTTTTTTCCCACGGGAGATAAGCACGATTAGCACGCGTATGGGTGTGTGTGTGTGTTTTATGTTTATACCGTATGAATGCTGTCATCGGAGAGCTGGCTGGTTGATGGCTGGTGGTGTTGGAAATTCGCGATTAGTAACTTCCTTTCCCGACGTGTGGTTGACGTTATACCGCCCAAATGCGAAGGGCGTTGGATGGGCGACGTCACGACGATACGATTGTGCTCTAGACATCATGAGTCAGGCACCCTCCACAAAACCCCTATCGTGTGTTTTACGGCAAGTTTAGTATCGGACGTAATTTCGAATGAAGCGCATGATGTGTTCCAGACACAAAATCACGCACTTCAGAAAGGTTCTCCTTACGGCACGTAACGGAGCACATGTTTCATCTAACGCCTTGCAGCTGTATCAACAGGAGCAGTTCGCATGCAGCAGTTGGTTCTCACCCAACAAGGAAGCAGGTTTTGTGAAGCACGAGAATTAGCGCCACACCGCTTGGGCAAACATTTGCATTCCCGATTTTTGCGAGCTGTGCTTCTCAAGTTCACGGTCACAAACACACACACACACACACACACGTGCAGTCCAGAAAGATCTTCTCAGTCTCGTCGTTTTCGTGCGTTTAGCGCATGATCCAATGGGGTTTTTTTTTTTGCAAGCGACCTAAGAGCAAGCGTCGAAGAAGATCAGCAACTGACGTCATTCGGTTCGGGTGTGGATCTTCGATTTTCACGCACTCGCATCCGATGCGCGCATGGATGGAGCGCTAATTTGTCCACTCCACACACACAAACTATTAAAAAAAGTCCTCTGTATGCTTTGGTGCTATGATCGTCGGCACAACTTCACGGAGCACCCGGAGGAGCTACTGCCGCGACTTGCAATTGTTATGATGATTTTCCGAGGTTGCTCTTACAGGAAGGAAGCGAAACCAAACGCCCCAAAAAGCCGCCACCGGTCAAGGACTGGACTGTTGCTCCTGGCCAGTCAGGAAGTCATCGAAAACACCTCAAGAAGGTACTTCAAATTGTTACACACCGACTGTTAGGCTGTTTAGACGATGACAATGGAGCTCAATTAAGGTGTGCGTTTCCCTCCCCCC
>KI915041.1:13131181-13226115 GCA_000473445.2 Anopheles farauti
CCAATCGCTCGCCTCACAACAAACAAAACATAGCACGAAACGAAGTTCAAGATCGTTCAAGATCGTTCGATCGGCAGCCGGTTTGTTCTCGTTCGCGCGTTTGTTTTGTTTTTCGTCGGACAAGAGTCGGAAAGACGAGCCCCCTCCATGAGTGCAAGGTGGAGCCGTCGTCTCGGCGAACATCAACAAGTTCCAGAGCCTTCGCAAAGTCAAGGTAAAGACAGATTGTAGCATCCAAACAAAAAAACCGATTGCTTCTAGACTTTTTCTCGAGGGAAAAACCAACCGCGACCAAGCGGCATTGTTATTTGTGTTAAATTAAACACCATCAAGACACACATTCGAGCCATAGCTTCAGTTCGAGCCACTGTTTCGCTTCAAGATCCAAGTGAGGGATGATAAATCCTAGTTCTCCACTCCCCGCTCTGCATGCCGCAAATACCCGAGAACGTCCGTCAACCGACAACCGACGTGCCGGGTGACGTTCTGTTTGTTAGGTCGCTGGTTGCAACAACACTTCAACTGCCACAAACCAAGGGCTTTTACCGGCGACGTGCTCCGAGTGCGAAAGTAACACGCAACTGCATCCGCCGGGTTTTGGGGAGAAGGGGAGAAGGGGACGGTACCGCAACGGGGTATTTTACGGTTTCGCGCGGATAAACCAACGCCCGCGAAGGGGCTGAAAAAACCCACCCACGAAATTGAGTGGTGGGTTTTTTGTTTGAGGGTGGGCTTAAAATCAAAATTTATTTGTGTTCGTTATCAAACAAATCCGTTCTTGAAATCGGTTCAATCGTGCAACTGTAAGATATTCGTCATCGAAAGTTGGACTTTCTTGGAATGAGCGCAGACAATCGCAACCAAGCGTTTTACACAGTGTTCGCTTTTCGATTCGCTTGGTATCGCATCTTACGCCTCGGGTTGACGCAATCGAAAGTGCGAGTAAATGTATGACATAAATCTTCACGATCTATTTAACAACAATCTACACGATCTCCAAGAGACAGTTCGTGAGTACAGCAAGGGGTAGGGATGTTTTTCGTACGGAATAATTTAGTAAACGCCGACAGTTTCTTCCGCATGACTAGAAGACGTGCCTCGCCACGAACTCGTGATCTTCCTTCGCGTGCTAACTGCCCACTAAATGGAGCAAAGCCGGGCAGGATCACGCATCGGATTGCAGGCTTAGCTTTCAGGCCCGTGAACACGGGTAAGTAGCCTTCCAACTAGTGCCTTCTTTGTTCGAAAATTAAGTCCAAACTTTGGATCATTGTTGTGTAAGAGTCTCTACAACAGAAGACCTTGCTCTAGGTTTAATTGAGATAGATCTTCGACTTTGAACTTTAAACTCTCATTTGGAAACTTCCTGGTTAGCAAAGCGGTCTTCAAGTGTTGGAGGATTTTGGTCATCCAAGAGAAGATACCCATTTCAGTGTCTTGAACAAATGTTCATAATATTTTGAACCAAGAAACGTTAAATTCACCGACATTAGATTCAATATTGGAAAATTTTAAAACATCATTAAAATTGCGACAGTTTTCATGCCTTACCTTGGCCTGTTTTGCATGTAGTACTGGCCACCGAAGATCACCGCCATGTAGATGCCGCAGTAGTAGAACACGTACGTCCAGTTCTTCACCATCCAGACGCGCGTGTCCTGGTGGATGAACTCATTCTCGAAGTCGAAGATGTACGAGTAGTTTGGCGTGATCTCGACATTCATCTTGAGGCGATGATGGCGTTGTCGTCGGCAGGCGCAGAAGGAATTAGGAATTTGGCAGAGTAGTCCTTTCGCAAAACAAACCACACCACACCTCGGGGCACACTTGTTCGCACTTCTTCTTCTTCTTCTTAGGCTGGTGCACTTATGCTGGTCGCATAGACTGCGGAGAACGCCACCGATTTGCCTTTACTGCACCGCCACCTGCGACTATTGCGATACAAACACACACACGCGCGCACACACACACTCGTACCACCTCGGGTTGGAGAAGAACCACCGTCGATACGCGCGGCTTCCTGGTTTAGACACCGTCGAAAGAGAAGATATTTTAAAATGTAACAGTCACGAACACCCTTCCCCAAGCCCATCATCTGTTCTCGACTGAGGCAGGTGATTTTTGAAAAATAGCGCTCTAAGGCAATAAAAAAGAAGCAATTTTCCTTCAGCTCACTCTCTCTAAAAACGTTGGAATCATTTAAGCACGGAATTTATTCACTTTCGCACGTCGCCCTCGTCGTGCTATCGATCGGAGCCGACTCATATCCCACCACGGTCAATATAATTCCGGACACATTCCGCCGGCAGATTCTTCTTCCCAGTTTTGCAACGATAGGATGCAAAGATGGAGAGAAAAAAAAGCAGCGGAAGCTGAATCAACGGGAAATGCCACACAGAAACACGCACACATACTAATCGAAGCAACCGGAGAGTGTAGAAAACGCGTCGCTCTCCTCTCTTTCGCTCTCACGTGCGCTCCCCCGAAAAATGGCAAAAATGCAAGTGTTGAATGAAAGGATATGGAGGAGCAGCAAGGACGCAATGAAAAAGAATAAAAAAACGCCGCTCTCATCACCAGCACGAAGCAATCGCTAGACGGGAAGGATAATTGAAGGCATCCCTGCCCTGCCGAGATGGGAAGCGCGAGAAAAAGCCGGCTTTTCACTCTTGCTCTCCCAAGTGAGCGCACGTTCTTCTTCTTGCCCTTCTCCACGCACAATCATCCTGTTATGTCACTGATAAAACATACACGTGCTCACATACACACATGCACAGGACGGATGCGATTCGCAAGTGCACATGTCCTTAACACGGGAGATGCAAAACGGGAGATGCGATGGGAGGGCACGGCGCTGGTGGTGGTGTTGGATCACTTCCGGCAGCGATAATTCGGGCCGATGACTGGCACCACCGCATTAGTCATTTTCGCAACACGCGTTCCCATTTGCTGTTTTTCCCCCCTGTTTTTTTTCTTCTCAGTTCACACACGCACGCACACCCCTTGCAGGAACAGTTATTCGTTGCTTTTCGATGCTGCTGGCGCACCGCTTTTCACCATTCCCGTTCTCCTACTTCCCACTTCGCACAAACACACGTATTGGTGTTTTTTCCCCCATACAGCACTACAGACGGTGTAGACTGTCTGTGTTCCGGGCTTCCCGTGGCGCGCCCGGTTCCTTGCAGAAAAGGATTCCGGCTTTTGCTTCCTTACCACACTAATCGCTCACACACACACACAATGTACGCTGAATAACGCACCGAAAAGCCTGCCTGCACAGGACACAACACGAACGAAACCGCGGGCGGCTGGGCTGCTCTGTGCGGAGACGACACACGGCTTTCTTTCGTCCAACGCAAGCGAGGCGAGATGAAATTGAAATTTTTCGTTGAACGTGGTATTTATGTGTGTCAGCCAGAGCCGCCCCGTCAGACACCATACGTTCAAAGCTTTGCAAAGCTGAACCGAATGAACCGTTTAGCGCTGTTTATTATGTGCAGTTCAAGCGTTGAGCTTGAGTTTGGTGTTGAGACTAAACAGAGCCGGGAGCCTGTAGGCACGGCGTATTTCAAGGCGTTAGAGTATTGGGTTGGAAAAGCTACAAGTCGCATGATTTTCTATACATTCTTTTAAAAAATACCACCGTAATGGTGCAATCAAATTTGCTGCAAGATCACGTTGCATATATAAACACCTTGGTCAAAGTGAAGTCTGCTTCGTTTTGTTTACTGAATCTACGATTCCCAAGCAAGAAAACAGGCGGATTTTGTGACACCTTTCGTTTTGACACAGTGAACGATGCGGGCCCAATCACCAACTAAAAATTTAAATATTTTCGTTTAATAGTGCTCAATATCTGGCTGAAAGGAAATATTTGGATACATTTTGTAAAAGTTTAGACTGATGATGAACTCAACATGAACAAAAAGTCAACATTTATCAGGCTCTGAAATACAGACTGGGTTGACTGTGTGCGCCTTCCGTTTGACAGATTGATTTTGTTATGACATTTGCGACGTTTCTCCACGTAAACATTTTGCAGTGTGCAGAGGGTTTTGTCGAAAATTTATACGAGTTCTGTTGGAAAAACAGGGTTTTTTAGATAACTAGCCCTCACACTTTACCCTACAAAATGGATGCGTTAATGGTAAGTATTGTCCGACAAGTGACCCTGCCAAACAAACTGATCTTTCTCATGCGTGTGTCATCATCTTTATCATTGCCGGCTAGGAACCTACTTTGTATACCATCAAGGGAATGTGCATTCTGGACAACGACGGCAACCGGATACTGGCAAAGTATTACGACAAAAATGTGTTCCCTACGGTAAAGGAGCAGCGGGCGTACGAGAAAAATCTCTTCAACAAAACACACCGTGCCGATGCGGAAATCATCATGCTCGACGGGCTGACCTGCGTGTACAAGAGTAACGTGGATCTGTTCTTCTACGTGATGGGCAGCACGCAGGAAAACGAGCTAATACTGCTTTCGGTGCTAAACTGCCTGTACGACACGATCGCAATGATCCTGAAGAAGAACGTCGAGAAGCGGGCGGTACTAGAAAATCTTGACATCGTGATGCTCGCGTTCGATGAAATTTGTGACGGGGGGTAAGCCGGTTTAACGCTCTCAGTTTGTGACCCCGTGCGTTACTCACGTTCAATTTCTTACAGCATCATCCTGGACGCGGATCCATCCTCCGTAATGAAGCGAGTGGATTTGCGAAACGATGACATTCCGATCGGGGAACAAACCGTTGCCCAGGTAACTAACGCAATTCATGGCCTGTTTTGGTGAATTGGAGCACCGGAAACGTTCATCCTGCCCAGGTGTCTCCAAAACACGTGTGATATTGTTTACCATGCACAGTGCACCTACGAAACAATCGATCAATCGGCGTGAGAGTGAGAAAAAGCGAACAAAACCTAATTAAAGAAAGCAATACAATTGCTACCAATACATCAACGGTTACTCCACACGCCAAAATTCACTCCATTCAGTCCCCCGAACTTTGTTGACCATCGTCTAAGTCTCGTGTCGAAATTGTTTTTACCGATTTGCTTCCTTCCTTCCTTGCAGGTTCTACAGTCGGCCAAAGAGCAACTGAAATGGTCACTGCTAAAGTGAGAGGCGAACGTTTCGGGTGCAAAAGGCATGAGAGAGAAAGAGAAGGAGGATAATATAATAGGAATTTATTTGTTTCATCTGCCTTTGCAAAGAAAACAAAAGAGAGAAAAAAATACCAAACTCACCAAACGCGGATTGAATCTTACTCCGAGTGTGCGTTGCATGCAGTATTCGCAAAGCTACCATGGTGGTCCGCTGCGAGTTAGCGAAGAGCGTAAAATGTTCTGTTCCATTTTTCTATGCAATAATTTAAGGCTTGATGGCGGAAGATAAACATTAGGGTAACATAAAATTGTGTAACAGAAGCTTTACGTTAAATCTCTCACTTGGACGTACCGTATCCGAAATTTTCTGTTAAGTTTCACCTTTTTAGGTTCCATTTGAAAGCATTATTCTTACGTATGTGAATCATCTTTATGACTATAGAAGTAAAGCAATGCAACAAATACATCTGCTTGCATGTTTCCATCGTTTATTCCAATATTGTAATAGATCTCCCTCTGCCGACTCAGAAAGGGAATGGATAACGTACGTACGCTTTCACTGCGCAGGCGTAGACAGCGATCGTAAACCTATATAGGGGCAGCGCCAAGTGTACTTCTGGAGGTTGTATAATTTACTCGAGTACCTAAACACGAAATAATATAGTATCTTTCCTCGGGCGTACTTCAGATGCCTGGGAACCGAATCAATGCGTGGACCGAATGGTCATTGGACTAGATATTCTCTTCCTTAATTATCACCGTACCGTAGATAACATTCTACGCTAACAGTGCCAATATTGTTTGCGAAAAATACACTAAACTAGTTTTCTATTCGCACGTCCCAGCGACGTGATGGCGCTAAAGTGCTGGAGATTAATTTTATTGGAAAAACAAATAGTTTTTTTTCTTCAGAAAGTAAGAGGCAAAATGTGGCAACGCGGATGGGACCTTGAAAATGTGTCATAGAAGGGGGTTATTATATAACTCTTGCACTATCGATTGCTTAAGAAACAGGACCATTAATCCACCCCCAATCTCCGTAGTCCAGGTCCAAGATCTTCGTGTGATCAGTATATGACCCTTTGTGGTTTGCACCATGACACCGTAAACAAACGCACCGACTACACGCACACACGCTGTGATGCTCGTTACAAAACGAACCAGGTATTGCTTCGTTTGGTTGAATAAGTTCTTTTTTTTTTAAGATGCTCCTGGGGACAGTATTGGTGAGCATATCGCGCTGTTGAGCGTTGTAACAGAAACGAGCGGCGATGGGTGCGTGCGACGTTACTATCACCGATGTGGAGTAGGGATGGGGATACTGATAATGGGCCCGTACGTGTACTTTCCCTTAAAATGCTTCCCACCCATCCGTTGATGGCCTTATTATTGTGTAGATCAGCAGTTTTCACCGCTGTTTCCGCGGTAGTGCACGTTTGGAAGCGGCTAGAGCTGCACACACCCTTTTGGACCAGATAAGCTGTGCGATTGTCACGTTAAGCAAGTGTATTGATCGGTGGTTTTTTGGTGGACTGTGAAGTGCCTCATTTACCGGCCCGAAATACCGCCTCAAGTATAAAGCCTCATTTACCGGCCCGGTGGTCGAGGTGCCTTTAAAATTATGTTTTTATGCTAGAATGAAAGCTGGAAAACGTGTTCGAGAAACATATAGAACGATCAAAATAGGCTGCCTCAGTGTACAACGAAGTTAATTCGAACGAGTTTGATACGGTGATAAATTATCTGTGACCTTCTTTGGCCTGACCTACGGCACTTAAGGATTACTAAGAAACTACCGGACCAGAGGTAAGTTAGCTTGATTTTATTTCATATTTTTATAGTTTAAATGTGACTGTAACTATCCATGAAGGAGCTTTGTGTTAAGAATCCTTTTGAACCGCAACGTCTTACAGCCTCGTCGTTCTTCTTGATGGTCTTGTTGTTGGAGATTGCAATGGTCTTACTTGGCTAAGAATATCATACCCGCGCAGTACCGATAACTTCGCATTTAGCAACTACTCCGAGTGCCTACTTCCCAAAAGGCAAATATTTGCTCGAATCAGATGAAGTCATCGGTACTGTTTTTTATTACCCTATTGATCCTGCTTCGTAGTCACGATCCATTCCGTAGCATTACCCCACATTGAACAGGAATACTTTCCGTCTTAGTCAACACGTTCGTGATCCGTTTAATCCGTTGAATCCATCGGACGCGGGACTCCACCGCACTCTTAGTAGTGGTGACCTCCAATTATCTTCACTTATCACCATCCACGGACCCCACCGTCAACTTGCCTGGGGGGGGGGGGGGGGGAAAGGATTGTCTTCGCGCTATCTCAGTGGGAGGGATTAGTAGTTTGAAGAAATCAATGCAACTACTCTATTTCCCGAGAACTTTAACCAACCCAGCTTGAGACCTCCGAGAAGGCGCGTTCCGCACGCACCACCTCAAGTACCACCGTCAGCATAATGACTTCCGGCAGGTGTTTTGCCGAGATGAACGTTTTCTTCAATGAAAGCGATTTTGACGTCACGCGGTGTACAAAGACACACTGAAACCGGTAAGAGCTGCAGTTAGTCACACAGGTATGGCTAATGTGGAACGCAATCAAACAAGTCCCATCGTCGGTCGGTACCTCCAGTACCGCGGCGATAAGTATTCTGTTTGTAAAGTGTACGCAAATTGATGCTTCCACTTGATGGATGGATGGCTCCAACAGGCGATGTGGATCGATAGCGACTTGGATAGCGAGCGGTGCAGCAGACCGTCATGTAAAATCCAATCAATCCAAATCGAACCGGACGGCAAACATGGACGGCTGCTGCTACCACTACTGCGCGTTGTGTGGGCTTCGCACTGAATTAACATCTGTCGAACATCGGTGCGATACAGGGAGTGTTTTGGATTGTTTCAGTGTTTGCAAACGTTTGATTAACATCGATAAGCGATACCGGTAGATATCCGGTAGCGGGTTCGCGAACAGCTGGCGTGTATGAACGTTTTTCGAAAACTTCTTTTATGTTCCTTTCAGGCTACATCTTTCGCCTGAAATACTGTCAATTTGCGAAGATTTGGATTTCACCGGATACAATCTGCCAGTGATTGTTGTGCAGCGATTGCATTGCGTCGATAGCGTCGAAGATTTTATCTCGATTGTTCGTGTTGCAAAAAGATTGCAATCATTTTTTTGCGAATGTTCGCTCCAGGAACTCAATTTATGTTCTCCTTGAAGTGTTACTAAAATAGGTGAACGAATCTAATGTATTTTCTCATTCTGTATTGCTAAAAAATTGACGTAGTTTCAACAATGTCTACGGTTTAAAAAAATACCGTTGACGTTCCATCATGCCTGACTCATCCACATCCAGAGCACACTAGATCGTCGAAGATAATGCTAAAATAACTCACAATTGCCAGACGCCACGGTCGGTGGTTGCTTTGATTCGTCTGCGCGCCGTGCCAAAGAATTTGCCTCGCGTTAAGCGTCATTTCCTTCCACGCGGCATTGAAAGATCGGGCAGGTCCGATACTCTCCCTGCAACCGATAACGAATCGCAACGATCGCGACCACCGAAAAGAACACGTCTCGAACATGTCCCCCGCACTCCACATCCTCCCATCCCATCCACAATCGTCACACATCAATTACACAAATTACAAAAACGCTTCTCTTCCGCTGCAGGTTCTCTCGTGCCGCTGGGTCTTTTAATTCGTTGCCCACGAGACTTGGACGGTCATTCGGTTGCAGCTGGCCGAATCGTAAAGGACCCGGGTTTCGTGTGTGGATATCTACTACCAACCATGCTGCTCATCGACTGCTTCCGGCGGCCCTCGCACGAGCTGCAGGCGAGAAAGAAGCAATCCTCCAAGGAGATGGTACAGATGCGCAAACTGTACCGCGATCCGGTGAAGATCCTGCTGCTCGGTGCCGGCGAGTCCGGCAAAACGACCATCATCAAGCAGATGCGCATTCTACACATTCAGAACAGCTACAGCTTCGAGTGGGTGTTGGGAGTTTCTTTCCCTAATTGGTCCGTCAACGGTAGTAAACAGCGTGTTATCCCTTCCTTTTGGTTGCAGTGAACGTTTGGAGAAGCTGTCAGACATCTACGAGAACATCCACGAATCGATCTACGAGCTGGTGCGGCAAGTTGTGCTACTATCTCTGGAGTTCGATTCGGTCAGCAATCAGCGGTGTGCGGAGTACATCCTGCGAATGGGCCATCAAGCGCCCTGGAATCTCTCGGCGGAGTACGTGCAGTGCGTTCGTCGTCTTTGGTCCGATTCGGGCGTTAAGCGATGCTACAAGCGCTCGAACGAGTTTCAGCTGATTGAAAGTGCCAAGTAGTAAGTGTCGAAGAGCATTTTCCATCCACCAAAAATGGCGTCGAGCATTAACGTGCGTTTCCACTATCCTCCGCTCCACAGCTTCCTGGATCGCGTGGAAAAAATCTCAATGCCCGGATACATCCCCACCAACAGTGACATCCTGAACTGTCGCAAAACGACCACCGGCATCCAGGAGATCCGGTTCAACGTGCGCATGCCCGGTCCGCTTGGTGGGGGCATGCAGGAATTCCGCATGTTCGATGTCGGCGGCCAGCGGCACCATCGCAGCAAGTGGATGCAAGCGTTCGAAGGCGTACACGCGGTCCTCTTTCTCATCTCCTGCGGTGGCTTCGACCAAACTCTGCGCGAGGACCCGAAGCAGAACCGGCTCGCGGAGGGGTTCGAACTGTTCCGGGGGGTGTGGCACAATCGGTTTCTCGCCGAAACTGGCGTGATCGTGTTCATGAACAAACAGGACGTGCTGGAACAGAAGCTGCTGGCGGGGAAATCGATACGAACGTACTTTCCCGATTACGATGATTACGTGGCGTTCGCCGATAAGGAGCAGCTGTACGACGAGCTGACGCGGACGCGATCCTTTATTCGCTCGAAGCTGGTGGTAAGTGGGTCTTGTCAGTGCTGTATTGCTGTAGTGCCCGCTCACGATCACTCCTTCTTCAACAGGACATCACCAACGAACCACCGCGAAGAACATCTCACCTGGTAGGGCGGAAGCGAACCTGCTACTTCCATTTCACCGTTGCCACCGACACGCAGAACGTGCGGACAGTTTTCAACGACGTGCATAGTATAATCCTGACGAAAAATCTGTCTAAAATGGATCTGCTCTAAGCCTGGGATCTCTGGTGCGCTACGTTATGGAGTATTTATTGAATGTTTTGTCAAGTGTTTACTGTAGGTTAATGCATGTTTTGCACTGAGCTGTTTGAATGCGAAATACACATAACTTTTATTGCCCATGCTTCAACCATGGCTCGAAATATATAACTTATTGTTGAATGTATGAACGTGTTCTTTTCATTATACTTTTTGCGATGGCGTTTCGATCTTGAACAAGGAAAACGCTGGTAAAATCTAGCTTCGCTATGGATGCTTGTATAAATGTTTACTCCTAAAAACTGTCTTATTTTATAATAAAACAATGAAATACTTTACCTTCACATATTCAGAAATAGTTAATAAACATTCACCGATTTCAACAAATCCCAACACGCGATTGTCACGAGCATATTGGATAGAAATTGCGAACAAATTAATTTTCATCACTACTATCACAACTGTTGGTACAATTGAAGTCAGATGAACTCCATTATCTGACGACATTTGACAGTTTGTACTATGGGGTTTCGCAGAAAATCACAGGGTGCCTCAAATTGTTTTTGAATTATTTTAACTTTTTAGCACGGACAAACTTTTTCAGTAAACCAGTGAAAATAATTTATTGTGCAAAAAAGCAAACGCAACGATGTGAACGATTATAAGTTACGAAACATGTCTCCGCTTTCGCTTCAGTTCTTCGGTTTGAATCCGCAGCGCGTGCAGTAGCAGCTGACCGGTGGCCAAATGGTGGGAGTTCTGGGCTCGTCCTGGGCGGCGGAACTCTGCTGTCCCGATGCGACCTGCCCGGAAGCGTAGAAATGATCTACCGGCTCGTTACAATCGCACCGATGTGCGGCGGGTGGCGCAGGTATCGTTTTACGTGGCACGTAGAACTGCCCTGCCGAGGAAGCTGTCGTAGTCGGCGGGAAGAGTCCCGTCGATGACGTGCGACCATATGGACACACGGATGGCGGAGGAGCGTACGGTACGATGTCCGAATCTTCTTCCGTGCTTTCGAACGATGCCGTTTCATCGAGCCGTGGCGCTTGCAGCGGTGTGTACATTTTCTTGGAGCTGTGGCAGGCACACAGTGGAGGATAGAGGGCGGGTTTCTCGGTAGTGGTACGCTCGTACGACGCCGAGGCCGAGTTGGGTGCGCTGGTTACAGTGCGCAGGTACACCGGTGCCATCGGAGGTTTCCTCGCTTGTCCGTAGCCGGAGTACGGATACTTGCTCATCCTGTACTCTGCCTGCGGTCGGTAGTTGAAATCTTCGTCCGACTTCATACCCTCCAGCGATACGACCTCAAAGTCAATGTACTCACCGGACACGGGACGCCGCTGGAAAGGGTTGCGCTTGGGACAGTCACAGCGTTTGATGCAGCGACCGTTATGGCGGACGTAACCGTCCTTGCAGACGCAGCTCGTCTCCGGAATGCAGACTTCCGGTTGTTTAACACCGGTGCAGTCATTATCACACGTCGGCACACACGATGGTTTGCAGTGGGTGAGTTTCTCGTTTGGACCACAAGACCTCAGCCGGCTAGGACGTGGAGTGGGGTAGTAACTCCTCGGAAGGTACGAATCGTACGTCGTGATGGGACCGGCGTTCGGGGACGGACATGACTCCTTCCGTATGCATGCGCCATTGTGTCGGACGTAACCCTGCCGACATACGCACGTTGGCACTGGGACAGCATCCGGAGCCCGGCGGCAGATCGCATGCAGACAGTCATCGTCACAGGTCGGCTCACAGCACGGTTCGGACGGCTTGAGCACCTCATACGGCGAGCATAAATCTGTTGGCGACAGGACAACGGAACGTCAGCATCACCAGGTTCGAACGGACTCGAATCAACTCGACCCTGCGCGTAACTTACTTTTCTCCTTCGATTCTCCATAGTTCACGAGCGGGAATGTTTCCCCATGGGAGCCAACGGCCACCGTCAGCAGTATGAGAGCGATGCTCCCGACCACGGTGAGTGTGAAGCCTGTGAATCGCATGGCACGGTCCGAGCGTTTGCAGAACGGTTTCGTTGACACTGTAACCCTATAGCCGAGGCCAACAGAGTCCGGACATGCTTTATAAGCGTTCGACGCACCGAACACCCAACTGACCGTGCGGGCAACGGGCGAGATAGTACCAGTTCGAGCTGAGATAGACATCCGTCACGTTTTGGATATGCGAAAAGGCCAACGATTTAACGCACCAGCATCGCGTGTTGGACGATAGCTGGTCAAGGCTTTTCGGGTTGATAACTTCAAACCGACACGAAAGTGCCACAAACCCAAGCACGCCCCGTGTGTGTTTTTGTTGGTTTGTTTTGGGGGTTTGCTTGGGATTTTTACCCGTGGACAAAAAGCCACGGGTATTTGACCCCCTCGGACACCTCGCTTTGGAACGTGAAAAATGTCGGCCATTTCCAGTGCCGCTCGGTATCAGTTACACGCAAATGCGCACGTGCACAGTGTGTAGGTATGTATGTAAAAGTACGCAAAATGAACATCCGGTTAATTCGGAGAGCTAGCGATTGGAGAAGAAATCCAAACGATCCAAAGTAACTTTTCGTTTTTTTTTCGTCCCACGGTGGAATTTACTTCAAGTAACAAAATAAAAACAATAATTGTTGAAATCAGTAAGTCCGGTAGTATGATGTTTTATTATTTGTTTTACACTTAAAAAAGATGTTTTTGTTACAGCGCAAAAAATAATCAAACAAACAATGATTTTTTTTCCAAAATTTGTACAATCAACAGTAGCAACGAATGCATTGTTGATGAACATTTGTTAATATGTACTTCATATGTCCAAACGATCCAAACTTAATCTTCGTTTGTTTTTTTGTCTCACTCTGGAATTTACTTCAAGAAACAAAGGTACACAATAATTGTCTAAATCTGTCTGATAGTTTCATGTATTATTATTTGTTTTACATTTTAAGAAAGATAGCCCCTGGAGGGCCAACATTGTTTAGTTACAGCTGAAAAGACAATCAAACAAAAACATGATTTTTTCCAAAATTTGCACAATCAACAACACAAGAAACGAATTCATGGTGGCTATTTTTTGCATGTAAACTTGTTTTAATATGTACTTCAATTTGGAATTCATTGGGATAATATACGAGCTTTGTGAAACAAACATGGAAGGTACTAGCAGACACCATCTTAATCGTAGCTTCATTTGATTCCGTCCTTAGAACCGTTCCGGAGTTGCAAGCTGTACGTGTACTCGACCCGTCCTGTGGTAAATGTCAAACCATCGAATCGACGATACCTAAATGTCAAACCATCGATCAACAAACGTAGTAGACAATGCGTTACGTAGGCAACAAACGATACGGAGGACTACAATACAACAAAAAGAATGATTTGTTTTGTTTCTGTTTATTAAACTGTTTTGATTCCAGATGAGATGTTCAATTCGTATGGTTCGAAAATGCTGGTTCGGAATATGGTTCTCATTTTCCACGAGACGCCCGTCGCGCTTAGTTTAGGACAACGTACTTATTGCTGTTACAAGCGCACGAGACAGTCTTCGGGACGTACAGCCGGTACTTGGGGCAGTTGGATGGCTCCACACAATGTCCCTGGTAGCGGACGAGACCGGGCCGGCAAGCGCAGGTCGGTTCCTGTACCAGCAGCAGCGGGTTGCATTGGACTCCCGAGCAGTCGTTATCGCACGTTGGCTCACAGCAGGTCTGGGTGAGGACCAGCTCCTCACAGGCGTTACAGGTCTCTAAATGGGATGGGTAAATGAAATGTGTTACGTTCCGGGCACAGCTTGCAGTAGCAGAGAAGTAGTACTTACTGGGCGGTTCGTAAGGAGCAGGAGTAGTGTAGCTCGGTGCAGGGGTTGTGTAACACGGAGCGGGGGTAGTGTAGCACGGAGCAGGGGTAGTGTAGCATGGAGCAGGGGTAGTGTAGCACGGAGCGGGAGTGGTGTCACATGGTTGATAGACGGGCGGCTGATAGACTGGCGGCTCATAGACGGGCGGCTGGTACGCTGGTGGGTGGTACGGCGGTTGTTCGTACGCACATGGTGGCTTGGTCGTCTCACACGGCTCATAGGCAGGCGGCTGGTACACCGGCGGCTGGTACACTGGCGGCTGGTGCGCTGGTGGCTGGTACGCTGGTGGCTGGTACTGCGGTTGTTCATACGCACACGGTGGCGTGGTCGTCTCACACGGCTGATACACCGGCGGCTGGTAAACTGGCGGCTGGTACACCGGCGGCTGGTAAACTGGCGGCTGGTATGCGGGAGCACAGGTCGTAGTTTCATACGGCGGCTGCGTTTCATAGGTTTCCGGCGCCGGACAGCAAGTCTTCGGTACGCACTTATTATCAAGCCGAACGAATCCCTTCATGCACACGCAGGTCGGCTGGTAGACGAGCAGCTGCTTGCACGACGACTGCTCGCAGTCACAGTCGCAGGTTGGTTCACAGCATGGTGGTGACGGGACCAGAACTTCGTTCGACGAGCAGGTAGCTGGAAAAGAAGGATGCTATTTTAGAACACCCTGGGCATCGGAATCTAATACATTCCAAACCCCAGAAACTCACCGAACGGATACTGCACCGATGCCACGTATCCTACGAGGGACACGATGGCCACCGCAAATACCACGGGCTTCATGATGATGATGGTGAAAGGCTTTGAAGTGTTGCAGGAGCGGACACAGGAACACCGGCTACTCGTATTGGCCGCTTCCAGCCCGACTGATGCTGACCTTCAGTGTCCGGTAAGAATATATACCTGCACCGTCGAGATGCGTCCCTCCGATAGCCTTCGACACCCGAATGCCGACACGATTCCTCTGCCAGTGGCAAAAAAAATCCCATCAGCTACTATCCTAACTGCTCCGACTACCCAATGGCAAGTTCGATCGTGCGTTGGCGCTGGCGCACTACCGGGCGATATTTCCCTCCGCACACGACCGGACAATCGCAACGAGCATTCCGTCATTTATATTTTTTTTACCCGGTGCAATCTCCAACACAACACCCACCGAGGGTCACTTTTCCTGGATAGTCCACCGTGCGCATTCTTTGACGCAGCACCTGGGTACGAGGAAGTGATAGCGCCGGCACGATCACGCTGGTGTTTGGACAGGTGTGTCGTAATCTCCGCTAGAGGCGCCCACCATTTTTCAATGAACAACCCGGCCGTCGACGTGAGAATCCTGGACGGTTTCACCGGTGTACAATGTGTGCCCTCAACGGACTCGGAGGGTGTAAGGTAAAGTACGGCAGTAGGGCACGTGCCATTGCACAACTTGGTAGCGTTATATCAACAACCAAAAGCAGGCGGTGAAGGTTCTAGTGGAGCAGGGAGGTCTTTCAAGCAGTGGTGAGTTGAGAGGTGCAAGAAGATTTGTAATAGAATCGAGTTGTAAGCCCGTAATAAAATTACAATATTAATCTAAAGATTCTTGTAATGTCTCACTAATAGCACTAGTGAAACATGAACGAAAGCTGACATTTTCTTGATTATCATCGTCTATTTCACGGCCATGACGAACGACCTTGTGCGAAGTTGGTGAAAGAGGGCTGATTCTAGAGGGATGAAATCGTCCATGACTAAACCAATACCAATGAAAAATACACATGTTTATAGCTAGAGTTTTTGACCATTACCGGCAGACCTGGCTTAAAAACTATATGCTATAGTCTATAGAATCTAATCGTGACATGATCTGACATCCTCTAAAGCAGAATGACAATGTTGATTTGAAGGTTTGTACGTTGCTTCTTTATTGCCATAAAATCCTGTGGGAGCATCAAAACATCAGATGCCAGCAATTTCGATGGATGGATGCAAGTAGACATTGTAACTAATCGAACATTGGAATCATTATCTCCACTTAGGATATAGGTCCATTAAAATTGAGACAAAAAGTAGCATAGATTCTTTCATGTTCATGTACTAGAACGATAACAACTATACACTATTTCCAAATAGTGGCTAGTGGCATCTGTCAAATTAAATTGGACATTGCACTACATGGTGCAGCCATGTAGTGGCTGCAACATTCTCTTAACCGGTTGACACATTCTCTCTACTGATTGCATTGCTCCCTCATATGACTCGAAACCCTGTATTATTCTCTACGGTTGCTTCTCGACGGCACATTTATCTGTCACTTTTTGACACACAGAGGAGTCAAACCCCGATTTCAATTCTGACACGCATTATTTCCAACAAAAACAACCACTGTTTACTGGGTGTAGTAGTAGACGATATAGTGGACGTGCACTAAGTGAACAGAAATAAAACGTCACAAAATTATAAATAGATACATTGTTCGTTTATTTCTCATGCATCGCAGCTTGCGACGTGGCGCAGGCGTTTACTACAATACTATTAGCGACTAGTTCTTTGCTAGAACGGATAACATGCAACACTCGTAACAAACACTCATTTGCTGCACATCAGACAGTGTGCGGCGACTGGAACGTATAATCGATAGCGCGAGGCACTTCGCGGGCACGCGGACGGCTCGATGCAGTGGCCCTGGAAGCGCACGAGCCCCGGACGACAGGCGCAGGTTGCTTCCTCTACCAGCACCAACGGGCAGGAGACACTATCGGAGCAATCAACGTCACACGTGGGTTCGCAGCAAGGTTTCCTAAGAACCAACTGCTCACAGGCTGCGCAAGATTCTGCAGGAAGAGAAGAGGTAGGTTTTTACCGCACTTCACCCAAAACGGTGGGACTTTGGTAAGGATGTTTGAACTTACTTGGCGGTGGTGGTGGTGGTGAAGGTGGACATGGTGTTGTAGTCGTCGGACAGGGTCCGTTCGTGGTCAGGTAAGGTTTGGGTGTTGTTGAACACGGTGGAGGTGGAGTGGTGCAAGCAACAGTAGGCTTCGGGCTCGTCGCGTAGGTTTTCGGTGGTGCTGGAGATGTTGGACAGGAAACTGCCGTCGACCGGGGAGATGAGTTGGAATAATATCGGAACGGTGGCAGTGTTTTGTATGAAGGCGGTGGAGGAGGTGGAACCAATGTGACCTGGGGCCGTTTGCACTGCGGTTGGGTAGTATAAAGGCACGGTTTGGGAGTCGTCTGCACGCATGGAGCTTTTGTGGCTGTACATGGTGGTTTGGTGGTGGTGCATGGAGGTTTCGTAGTCGGACGGGGAGGTTTTGTAGTCTTACACGGTGGTTTTGTAGTCGGACACGGTGGTTTTGTAGTAGGATACGTCGGTTTAGTGGTAGGACACGGTGGTCTAGTGGTAGGACACGGTGGCGCAGCAGTAGTAGGATAGATTGGTGATGGTGTGGTTGTATACGGCGTTGGTTTAGGTGTTACGCAGGGTGCCGGGGTAGTCGTGTATGGTGGCAATGCCGGACAGCCAGCTTTTGGAATGCAATTTCCGTTGTGTCGGACGTATCCTTCCACACACACGCAGGTCGGTTCGTAGATCAGCATTTTCGGACACACGACACGGCAGCAGTCCATCTCGCAGGTTGCCTCACAACATGGCGGATTGGTATGGAGCACTTCATACTCGCCGCAGGCATCTGTCGAAAAGCGTTACAATTAATATCGATATCCGCTGTTACCCCTGCAGGATCGTCACTTGCAACCTACTCAATGTGATAGTTTTCGGACAACTAATACCACTGGCTGATCCTTTGAGAAGGATCAAAACTAGCAGAAGCAACATCGTTCGCATCCTGAGAAAAACACGCACGCGCACACTACGCTTCCATAAATCAATTCTCTCCCGCGGCTCTCTAACCTTACCCCAACCTTCCGAGGCGGTGTTAATATGTGCTCGAAAAATGGCCTCTGCTGTTGACCGGCATGTAACTTTTATACATTTTTTGACTACCTTTCTCACCCCGTTCGAGATTAGATTGCAGGAGTTGCGGGTATTTACCCGAATTAGCACGAATCCTGGGAAGCAAAAATAAAAAATTCAGCGTCCTATCTCCCACGCTCGGTGGTCCAATTCTGCGTTAGGCCCCGTATTCGTTGGCCCAGTGCAAGATGCGATAGTTGGAGCACAATCATTTCGTTGTACGAGTGAAAGCGAACGCTCCTATCACAGGGCCTATCACAGTTTTCGACAGCCAAACTATACCGCGAACCCTTATATTATCACAAGCACATGCGAACCATCGTTTTCTGCCAGATCTATAAACACGCATGCTTGCTAGAAGGTTGAGAGGTCCGAAAAAGACTTCGCATACACAATTTACAATTGTTGTTCACGTATTACTGACCACTTTAATGTCATCGTTTTCCAAAAAGAAGATAAAAAAACGGATCGAGCGGATGATCGGCTTACAAATTCGGATAGTATCCAGCGCAAATAGACAAATAATAATACTTGAGTGTCCATGCTTTATTCTACCATTTGTTCTACAGCTGCAATCATTCCATTTCACCACCGTTGTGTTTCTCGTGTTTCCTTTATTTCCATCCAACGAACACCCGGCGTTACTCCTTTTCGTCTTTGCGTTTTTTATAACTTATCTAACAAATAGTATGGTTTGCGAAATGCTTCAAAACATTCCAACGAGTGGTCATCTCCTACCGGCACTCCGCATTCGTTACCGTGTGTTTAGGAGTGTAGAGTTTAGAAAAAAAACACACCGAGTTCAACTAACACACACGAGCGCACGGATCGGTTCGGTTGTTTAGATAGTTTAACGTATGAAAAGGTAAAGCACGTATGGTTTTAGGGCGGTTATGAGGCTTTTGTCACTATACTAAGGCGCTGTGTGGTATTGATATCAAACGTCCTCTTCGTCCGTCCAATAAATCGTTAGAAAACAGAAAACAAACATTGGAAGCTCTTTCGGTGTTGTTCCTCCGCTACACTCGATTGGATTATCCCTCTCAATAGAATTATGTTTTTTTTTATATTACTTTTTTTGTTCGCTTACCAGAGGGAAGTGAGGGAGCATAGTGGTAATATTTATTTTTTGCTACGATTTGTTTATTCATCTATTGTATCTTCATTATGTTCGCTTAACTATTTACGTGTATACATTTGTTGTTCTTGTTCCGTGTTCCGCTTTCTGTTTCCTCTCTCTCTAGCATCGTACCTCTTTCGCGGTAGCTTGCTCCTTTTAATTCACCTTTCATGGGCTGTACACGCATGACAAAAAAGAACCTTCGTTAACCGAACTCTTTCATCGCACATCTGACTATCTAATAGGCACGAATCGTATCGGGTGTACGTTCTACATTCTCAGGGTAGGATGGGGGGAAGAAGATAACGACGAGCGAACGCTAATTGCTCGGCAAAGAGCGCACAAAAAACACACGCGTATAGGGTGTTTCTCGGTACGAGTGGTTATAGGTTGGGTTTTAAAAGGCAATATTCTAAATACAAAAATATTACAACAAACTTCCTCCCTACGGCTCCCTTCCGAACGTGTAAGGACATACCTTTATGCTACCAAAGGTAATAACGTTCAAATGCTATTAGCTGCTTGAAAATATCCGTCACCAGCAACCTGTGTTCGAGAAGGGAGGGCAACTCGGCACATGCTTCACTACGCACTATCTACGACCGTTTGTTCCAAGATTAGCACATTTTGGGGATAGCAACCTGAACGCGGCAGCACCCTGTGTTGTTGTGGCATGTGATTTCTAATTCTGCTGCTGCTGCTGCCTTTCGAATACACTACACACTTGTATGTATTAATTCTTCGTACTATCTATATAGAAACCTTTGCACAAAGATACTCTAGCACTGCCTGCTGCGTATCGCTATCATGATTTTGGGGGGGGGGAAAGTAAGGGGAAAACGTGATAATATATAGCGAGTAAAATAATAATTACTACAATAATATATTAATAATAGCGATAACTAAAAAAAGATAACAAAAAAGAAGTTAAATTAAAACCAACGCTCGAAGTGGATCCCGTCGCCTGGGGAGGGGCTGTTCTTTTGCTCGCAAACTGGCGCCTGTTGCAGCCACTGCAGCACGTTTAATTTATTGTACACCATCGCAGAAACGCTGATCAATTTGCAAAGCGACCCTTCTGTATCTTGTACTTGCAGAGGGTCCTTAAACCGAAACGGAAGAAGCAAACAAACGGATGCATGTGGTTCCTCGCAGCAGAACACACGAGCGTCACTTATATCTTCACTTGCTCGACATAGTTGGCCGGTAGCATGCCGGTCAGCCCGGTGCGTTCGACGCGTCCCGTCATCCAGCCGGCATCGATCGAGTTCACCTCGATGATCAGATCACCCTCGCTGAAGCCGACCTCATCGCTATCCTGGGCCTCGTAGTCGTACAGCGCCCGGTACACGCGCTGAAAGTAGAAGGGAAAGGCATTAAATTTAGTAGAAAGTACTAACGAAATTCAGGAGCTTTAGAACATTGGCCATTAAAGTGAGGTTAGGAGAGATTGAAGGTAATTATCAATTTTGTTCATTACTTTAGTACCTGAGGAGAAGAGGAACGAGAAAGAATCTCAGTAAACTGGCTGCGTGGAATGCGAATCTTTGCACATCTCGAAAAGAATTCATTCGAAATGACATCCCCAAAAAACCAACGTCACTGTCAGCACTGATTTCGGTACTGTTTAGGCTTAAAAACCAGACACTTATCTTCGCTAGAGTTCACCAGCTACGTCAATGAAAGCTTCTAACGAATGCCCATCGCTCCTAACGCTCACACATCCTACGTGATAGTTCTGGCAAGCAAATCGACAGTGCGCATATTAGATAACGCACGGCCTTACCCAACGCCTCCAGTTGCAGTTCCCAGACCTGCCAGACGAGTTTGAAGAAAGAAGCGGTCGCATTTCACTTCCAAAAACAAAAGAAAAACCCGAACACGACGCTAAAGGCACGCACTAGCGCGCGACCAGAGCGCAGATAAGCCACGAAACCATGTTTCGTACGTATACGCAAAAACGTAACTCAAAACACACACCGAACCGATTACGTGCCAAGTTGGGTGGGAAAATTCGCCGTTAGTGTGAAACAAGAAAAAGCAAACCAACTTGGGTGCCTAGAACGTTTGGGGACACTTTTTAAAACGCAGTTTCCTCGCCGGTAGCCGTTCTAATCGCGCGTGCACTTCTTGCCGACCGCACACATCCGCTCTTAACGCTCGCGCTGATGCGGAGGGCCACGTTGATGGTACGATACGAAACGGTGTGCGTTCAGCTTTTCGGCGTCCTATAAAACGTAACGTGCCCTTTGCCTGGTAATTCATAGTGAACCAGCGCTCGGTGCCGATCGCTTCGGGTGATGAAGATCTCAACGGTATGCTGCTTCGGCAGAGAAAGCACCATGCGGATACCGGCGCTAGTAGTGTTGGTAGTGTTGCAGTTGTCGCTGGTTGGTGCCAGCCGGTACTATGAAGGTGTAGGAGATTCCTCGCTGACATACGGTACGTTAATTCGATGATAACAAGTGACCTTATGCCCGGTGAGCTAATGTGTCGTTCTACTCCAACCGCTTCCAGAACTGGTTTGTCCCGTGAACGAGGAGCTTCAGGATACGATGCCCTGCTGCGAGCCGACGTGCGACAACGACTGCTCCAATGCCAAGTGCGCCAAGATCTACGTCAGTCAGCCGACATGCGTCTGCAAGCAGGGATTCGTCCGGCACAAGGGCCAATGCATCCCGGCGTGCCAGTGTCCACCGAAACCACCGGCTCCTCGTAAGTACATCTGCGCACGGGCATACAAGTACGACATCGTTTCACCAAACCCGCCCTCCTCTTTTCGATAGCAACATGTGATGAAAACGAGGAGCTGCTGCCGTCGCCACCGAGCTGCGAGCCAACTTGCACCGATGACTGTGCCGGACGGTCGGCCCACTCGCGCTACGTCGATCAACCGACGTGCGTCTGCAAGAAGGGTTACCGGCGCCATAAAGGCAAGTGTGTGCGGGTCGATCAGTGTCCGTCCTGTGGGCCGTACGCGACCCTGAAGGCGCAGGCACCCTGCTGCGAGCCAACCTGTGACAACGACTGCAGCAACGTGCTCTGCATCAATGCGTACCAAAGCGACGAGCCCGTGTGCGTGTGCCAGGACGGGTACGTGAAGCACAACAGTACCTGCATCAAGCGGGAACTGTGCCCGTCGACGGCGTACGTCGCACCGAAGCAGTACTGTCGGTGCGGTGGCAAGCGCAAACCGAAGGGCCGTGTGCCGGTGAAGTACGTGGAGCAGGTGGCTGTGCCGAACCCGGCGCCGTGCAATTGCTACCAGCAGCAGGTGGACTTCTATCCGCCGGCAACGTACGCACCGCCGGGATCGTATCCGGTTGTAACCTATGCACCACCGGTCTACGAATCGTCAACGACCTGTGCTCCACCTCCATCATACACTCTCCCACCGTACGTTCCTGCTCCATATGTACCTCCCCAACCGGCCTATACTCCTCCTCCACCGACCTATTCACCCTTGAAATACGTTCCTCCGGTGTATGTGCCACCGGTGAGCTGCTCCTGTGCTCCCTCGCTATCCTACACTCCAGCTCCACCGACGATGCCACCGCCATCGCAATACCCCTCTCAACCGGCCTACAATTCCTTGCCGCACGTTCCACTTCCATCGCCTCCCGCCTACTCCTACACTCCACCGCCCGCACCGGCAGTAAATTATGGTCCACAGCCATGCGTAACACCCGCTCCATCCTACGTACCGTCCGCGTACACTCCCCCATCCTACGATACGGCCACACTGAGCCCACCCTGTCCCTACGCGCAGCCAACACCGAATCCCTACTACCAGCAACCGCCGTCCTCCTACCAAGACCAACCGTACTACGCGATCCCGGCGCTGAAACAGTGCTCGAGCTGCATTAACGCCGCCGGTGCTGGTGTGGCCCCGCCCAAAACCTGCTCCTGTAACTACGGTCAGCGGAATTACGGCGAACCACCGATCTCGCTCAACATAGCGACACCGGCCACGACGACGCTCGATCCAGCGGAAACGACCACGACGGCACCGGTTACGACCGCGTGTCCTCCCATCATCGTGTACAATCAGTTGCAACCGGGACCGTACCAGTACGGGCCAGTCCCGGGTGTGGGATTGTGCCAGCCGGACCAACCGTACATCAACCAACCGGCACCGACGGGGCCACCGAAACCGGTGGACGTGACGTACATTCCACTGCCATCAGGGTGTCCCAATGGAACGGTTGCCGCTGGAGCGATCGGAACGGGTGGTCTCGGTGTTGCCGTTGGCTATGGTCCAATTTCACTCAACGCAAATCCCTTACTAACTGCGGACCAATTCCGTGTGTTTGCACCATACGTGTATTAGTCGTACTAGCTAGTGTGTTGTACTATTTTTGCCTAAGTAATTTATTTATCCACCCCAAAACGCGTGTCTAGAAAAGACAAAAAATTGCATCGTCGCACGAAAGTGAGGTTAAGGTTACGTTGGAACGAGAGAAAACATTCCAATAAATCACGACTGATACGAACTTCACGCAGCAACTTAAATCTACGATGATCTCCGTCGGGATCGTTTGTATTGTGTAAGGCTTTTGTAAACCCTACCCGTACGTACGTACCACTTTGCTCATCGATTTGCCCGTGGCATTCGCAGCAGGTGCAGCGTACTGCTGGGGCGGTTGCTGCTGCTGGGATTGCCGATGTTGTTGCTGCTGCTGCTGATACATTTGCTGCTGCTGTTGGTATAGAGCCGCCTGCGAGTTGTCAGCAACCGAACCGTAGTAACCATTGACCGGGTCGATATCGTTAACCGAACCGATTCGTCGATTGTTGTTGGCCGTCACTAAAAACGAAATCGGGAAGCAGAAAAACCATTAGTAAAGGAGTAAAACACAAAGAAGGTTGAAGGTGCAAATAGGTTGTGAAGCAGGAGCAGTTCTTCTTGGTATCCGGTACCGCATGATTGCGATGCGTGATTGACTGTCCTGGTGCGAATGATCAGCGCTGAACGACGTTTGCATTCAAAACCGATTCCCTGTTCGGATCTAATGGTGATTACGATGAGCTTATCGACCGTTTCATAACTCAAACGTAAAGTTTTTTCTGTACCGCTGTTTCATAATCACCCTCAATCCATCACTTGAACTTCGAATGGGAAATATGTGCCGCATTTATTTACACACACTCATACAGATGCATGCAACAGGTCACAACGGACATCACCGCAAGGAACTGACAAAGGCGAGCTTAAAGCGGACGTTCACCGAAATGCATATGGATATCGTACACGTTTACGAAATCATCAACGATATGTGACACCACCGCGTCCCATACACCCCTCACACCTTCTTGCGCTAAAAAGCTGCCATCCATCACACTCCAAAAGAGAAACCAAACAAAAAAAAGGAGAAAAACACCCTGGAGGCGGGAAATGGATGGTTGATTATTTCTCACGACACACCACGAACCGCACCAAATGCAAACGGCAACCGACCGTACAGATGAGTGGCCACGCGATAAGATAAGATCGGCCATCCAACACGCCGGTCGCGCACCACGTTTGAAGATCACTCGGATGGACGGTATTGCAAAACAAATACAAATTACAACCCCGACCGTCCGGACGAGTTCGCCCCGGGGATGTTTCGCCGAAAAGCGTGGTGGTAAAAACAAAACAAAGAGAGAACCCACAAAAAATTATTTAAAAAATAAAACGAAACGCACAACACGCACACAACCGGGTGCATAATTGAAGTGATGAAAATCGCGACAGAAACGCGGTGGTGCAGAGCAAAATGCTTCGTGAATTCGTGAGAAAACGGGCACGGGAAACGGGGGGGACGTGCCCACCTCCCTCAGAAGCGAAAACCGGCCCGTGTAGGTGCGTGGAAGGCGACGTGAGTTGGTTCCGGAAAGCCTTTATCGGAACCTCTACAACTGCGACAAAAAAAATAAAGTTAATAAATGAAACACACCCAAAACGCGCTGATTTGGAAGCTGATCTAGCTGAACAACACACAAACACACACACAGATAGCCAAGCGCATGTTCGGTGTCCGACTTGCTACTTACTGTTACCGGAGCTGTAGATGAGCGTTGCGCTCTGGCGGTTCGGTTGCGGCACATTCCGCGGACCGTCCGTGAGCGGATCGTAGTCCGCAATCTTGCCGATGCCAGCACCGGTCGCTGCTGCCGCGCCGGCTGCTGCTGAAGCACCATTGTTCATGTTGTTGCCGTTGTTGTATTGATACATGTGCTGCTGGGCGTGCATTGCCGCACCGGCGTACTGCTGCTGCTGCTGGTTGTTACTGTTGGCACTGTAGCGTTGCTGCTGGGCATGCCCAGCGTATGGGTCGACCATTCCGGCCGACTGCTGATGGTGGTGATGATGATTGTTCGCTTGGGCATGGTGCATTTGCTGCTGGTGCTGCTGATGATGTTGATAGGCGGCGGCGGCGGCGGCGGCGGCTGCCTGTGCCGAACCATTGGCACGCTGCTGATCGAGCTGTTGGTGGTGATGTTGGTGCAGATGTTGCTGCTGCTGCTGCTGCTGCTGCTGCTGACTGTGATGATAGTGATGTTGCTGCTGCTGGTTGCTGCCCATGTGTGCCGCTCCGGTGCCATTGTTGTTCACCTGGTTGGCGTTCGGGTTGGGGCGGGCATAGTTGTCGTACGGATCGTAGTATTTCTGCGTCGCCGCTCCGCCACCACCTCCACCGGACGGTGTGGCTGAGTTTTGCAGCACCGAGTGGCGCACGTGCTCCGCACTATTGCCGCCGGCACCGTTGTTGGTGCCGTGTTGATGATACCCGGCCGCACCGGGATAGCCCGGCTGCTGTTGCTGCTGCTGGTGGCCATAACCACCCGCCTTATTGTTGTTGTTCAACTGCTGCTGCTGATACTGCTGCTGCTGGTGCTGTAGTGATGCCTGGTAGCTGTTGGCCTGGTTGTGTTTGGTAATGTTGGCGGTGGAGATGATCTGCGCCTGCTGGGACGCGGTGTTGGTCGGCCCGACGGCCATCCCACCGTTGTTGTTAACCTGCTGCGATGGAGGACCAGCTGGTGCCACCACCGGCGGCGGTGGAGGCGGTTGATAGTGGGGAAGCGATTCCGCCGCCAGCTGCTCCGAAAAGTACTCCGACTCCAGATCGTTGTTGTCTGTGCGGCGCAAGCACCCGGGGCGTTCCAGTTGCGTTGGTGTGTGAGTGTGCGTGTGTGTGTGAAGTGAGGAGGCGGTAAGCGGTTTGTGTGCGAGAGTGATCGTTGGTGCCACCGCACATTCCACAAAAAGGATCGAGCACCGCGAGTTGGATCCCCATTTTCCATTTTACATATACACACGCACACACATACAAACGCACATAAGGATGAGTACATTTACAGGGACACGTAGCACCGATCGAGCGATACAGAGGGCAGCAAGTCGTCAACAGCAAATACACACACACACACACACACACAAGCACGACATGATGGTTTACACAGCGATGATGGTGAGAAGGAGCAGGTGGTAGTAGTAGTGGTGGTGGTGGTGGTGGTTGTGTTGGTGATGGCAGCAGATGATGAAAGTAAAAGCAAAAAAAAATAAAGCACAATAAGTAAACAGAAGAAAAAAACAACAGATCGTGAGTTAGGTTCATGTGTTTCATGGTAGGTTTTTTTCGGGTGAGAGTGAGCTGCGCAGCGCACTGCATTCGGAACCTCAGCAAATATGCTTCTCATTATCGCCATCGCATCGTTCTAGCGCGGTGGCGTATAAATCAACCCAATTGTATTGTGTCTTGCGGCAAGGTGCTTCTGGCAAGGTGCGCGGCCGAAGCATTCTTAATTGACAGAAAAAGAAAACGGTACCAGCATGGTGGGTTTCTAACAGCAAAGCTTGGTGGTCTCCCTGGAAGGTGTTCTCTCCCAGGCACTTACTTACGCCGAGGACGGCCCACGACTTCCTCCCGGACATTCTTTTAAGCCTCTTCCGGCACGTAGCGGTCCCGAGCGGTTCATCATCGCCGCCAGCAGTTCCAATTTACAACAACTAAATTCGTTGCAATTCCGCTTTTTCGGTACTTGACACGGTGTGAAACTGTGACCGCTCGCCATCCGGAAGGTTCGTGGGAACCTGTGGGAATTTCGTTCGTTCGTTCGTTTCGTGCCCATTTTTTCCTCCCCGTTCAGGGTAATATAATTTATGGAATACATTAAAAACAATTACCAAAAATTTTTGTTGGACCCAACACGTACGTCTCCCACGATGCTTGGGGAGAGGCACAACTTAGCTTCTTTCTGCGGATGAGTCAAGGGTAACCTATTATCGAACAGTAACCTCCGTGTCTGGCACAGGTACGACAAACTATTCACGTTTAAGCTTTCCCTCCACTCTCACGGGGGGCAAAAAGGCACGACGCTAAACAACCTTGGCCGGGAAACAATAAGTTTGTCCTAAGGTCTGCCCGACCCGAAGTCAAAGACAAAAAGACGGTGCAAGCAACCTGAAGCGCCCAAATTTATGGCTCGCTCATAAAAATGCGTTCACCGTTGGTGCTTCCTCCTATCGGTTTTGACGGTTTGTGCTGCTCAGCAAAGGCAGCGAATTCTCAATCCGGACCACACGCGGTCATGCCTTAAACGCACCAAGAAGAGTTCGCAACCAACCTAACCACCCGAGCAAATTTGCACGATTTGTCGACGTTTCTTTGGCCCGTGGGTATCGAAAATTCCAAAACCTTCCGCTACCAACAATTTCCCGGTTCAACGTTTTTGCGTCGCCAACTGCGTCGAGGACGTTGTCAAATGTTTCGGGTGGGAGTTTTATTGCAAACAAACACACACCTACACACCCACCCACCGAATGCAGTGGTCATAAAGCACCATACTAAAGCAACTTGCAATTCGTTCTTCTTCCTCCCACCGGTTGTGGCATAAAGCCGTGCTCCTTTAAGACGTGTAACATCAGACCTGGGGCCAATAAAGCTGACTTCCGTTCGAAGTTCGATGGCAAAAAGTGTTCTTCTTGGCGTAGGCAGCCAGTTCATGTGAAGAAAAAAACACTTCACCGAATGCACCCGCGTAACTTCACTCATCGGGTGACACCCACCCCGCCTCAACTCCGGAACGAAAAGGAATTCGAAAATGGCATTTAAAGAGTTTTCCCTTTTTTAATCGCCTTCCGTTTCCTGCACCGTGCCGCTTCCGTGTCGCCGTTTCCCGGGCAAACAGTGGCCATTGTTTGCACTTTTGCTCTCTTTTTTGTTGTTGCAGAATCTAGATCTAGATGGAGTCGGAAGTTTGGTTATGCTTTCCTCGGTAGGCTTGGTAGAACACCATCCCCATCCCTTCATTGCTTTTGGTGCACAAATTCGACAAATGCCCTTTTGACACTCGCGCGCGGAGCTTACGCCCAGGTTGAATGTAAGAAAGCAAAAATGATAGTGTGTTGTCGGGAACCGGAAACCGGGCGACGGGAAGCTCAGCGAAGCGTTAAACTAGAAGAGGGTGAAGATGGTTCGGTTTTACTCGACACAACGCGCCTGTCATAATGGAAAGGAGGGTGGCGAGACTTTGGACTCATTGTCCGCTGCTTTTGCAAACCTTACGACCCGCTCCTGACCCGAAGACATTGGGAAGCGGTGCGCGAGAACGTCGTTAGTCGTTTTTATATATATTTTGTCGTTAACTCGAAATAATTAACCTGCCGCTCGTGACACACGGACGTAACCATTTTTATAAATTATTACCTTCGACTGGTGCACACAATGTGCTTTTAACAAGCTTTAAAGCGCTTTCAACCATTATGAATTTATTTTAGCAGACTGGAGCAAAGTAGATTAGTATTTTGATTTATTAGATGCGCGAACTGAAAATTGCATACTTTAAGGCTGACAATTGCAAAATTATTCAAAATTACCACAAACAAGTAGGGTAAGTCTAAATGTTGGAACTTTTCAGCAAAACCAAAGAACCGATTCCCCTCTCCAGCACGCATTATCTCACGACATTTCGAAAGATAGTTGCGTGCCGTGAATCAACAAACGATTTCCACAAACACGTAACGTAATCGTAACATTCTCCCATTTAGTTCCCCTGACCAAATGTCTCAGACTCGGAAAGGCGAGCGAGTGTGTGTGCGCGTGTGTATTTGCATCACCATTTCCGCATCGGCTGTTTACATTGCAGGGAGACTGACGCGGGACCGCCAGTTGTGTTTGTTTATTCGTCTGCTCATTTCCGCTCACGAGCACTAGGAGAAAGGTCGACCAGCGCCATAGGACGCGGGAGAACCC
Organism: Anopheles farauti; assembly: GCA_000473445.2. Taxonomy (NCBI): domain Eukaryota; kingdom Metazoa; phylum Arthropoda; class Insecta; order Diptera; family Culicidae; genus Anopheles; species Anopheles farauti. The sequence goes on from KI915041.1 coordinate 13,160,631, forward strand.
CTTCCAAGAGTGTGGGAAGCTTCCCCACCCGAGCTATTAATGTGCGAAAACGATCCAAAAATTGTGTGTCGACGAATCGAAACCACGCCGATCTTTACTTATCCATTATTGCGCGCAACGCACGCTAGTGCGAACAATCGAAAGGATTGTTTGTTTGAGTGAAGCTGACAGGCGCCTCTCTCTGGTTCGTTACTGACTCTTCTGTTCTTTGCTATCTTTACTGCCCGATCACTCTTGGGCGCAATCTTGAGGCTTTATAAGGTTAAAATTTCGATCGTGTTTGAACGCAATTAAGTAGATCACCCTTAAAACGGAGCGCCTACACCGCAATGCCCATTCGGGTAGACACTAAACCTGGCGACTGGCGACACACACACACTTTAAAAGAGAAGCACATAAAATGAAAGTTTGTTCCTTTGTTACCCCTGCTCTATCGCCTTCCTCGCCCGCGACAGGAGTCGCGAGAAGTTGTGTCACCGAAAAAAGAGCGGTGAAAATAAAATGAACGACCTAAAAAAAAACCTAAAAAACCGATAACATCCGCAAAGTACCCAGCGCCAGCTACTGGGCGGTTTTCGCGCTCACCTTTACTGTCGATGATTTCCGTGCACTCGCGCTGCCGCTCCATGGCCGCCTTCTTCTGCAGATCGCCATGGTACGCGACGTTCGAGATATTTTTCGTGTTCTGCTTGATTCGCAGCGTTTCCGGATCATCGGCGACCTGTTGGGGGAAGGTGCGGACGGAAGAGAGGAAAAAAAAAACACATTAATGCAATATTCACGTGCCTAAACATGGTGCCGGGAAATATTGGGTGAAAGAAATGAAACGTCGATGAAACGGCGTACGTATTAATTGAAGCAAGCAACGAGGCATCCGGTCCTCACCACGGTTGTCCTACATTTCCAACCCTCTCGCCGACAGCTTCGACCATTGCCTATGTGAGCAGGATTTCGTTACTTTCCTGCTGGCCTGTTGCTCTCGCCAAACAAAAAACGACAGCGAAAGCTTTCGCGACCGAGAGAGAGAGATCGAGAGTGACCGGGCACAGCTCGAGACACGAAAGTAATCGTTCGTAATTAAGGCGAGGTGAGGCAACAAACACTTTTCACCACCGCGAAAGCACCCCGATGTGCTTGTTTGTCGAACTGTTGTTAAAACACCTCCTGTTTTCGCGCAGCGAGCATCACCTTCGGGCGCAGTGAAAGGTAATTACGATCGCAATTAGTTACTAATGTTCTGTTGATACCGACCCGATCGTGATTTCGTGCTGTCGATTCCAACGCCCGGCCAATATTGCTACCGAACTTGGGAGGAAAAACAAAACAAAAAGATTGGACAGCAAGGCTTGTCGAGATTCGGTAAGGCACAGAGTCACTAAATAAAGGATTTTTCAAGCGAATTGTATGCTATTGGACTAATTTAGACAGATAACGCCGAAATGTATGCAATGTGCATAACATCGGTACCGAAAATGCTTCTGTAAGCCAAACAAAAGATTACAAGCGACGAACCTGGTGACAAATGAAATTAAAAAAAAAAAAACACTCAAACACATCCTAATTGCTCAACTAAATCCTAATATTAAACAATATTCCAGCTGCTTACCTGCGTCACCTTGCCCTTCAGCTTCTCGAAGTCGGCATGGTATTTGACGTTCGATTGGATTTTGGTATTTTCCGCGATTCGCTTGAACTCCGGCGTCTCCGCGATCGTCGTAGCTTTGGCTTTGGGGATATGTCTGCAAGGAAACGAAGAAAAAAAATCACAATTAAAACGCTGCCACTAATTAAGACATTGCGGCTGAGGCGAAGCATCAAACGCAGGTTTTTCTTTTTAATGGATGGTAGGGGGAGTTTGATGTTCTGCTCTGTTAGGAACAAAAAGGAAAAAAAAGAGTTCATTTATTTCGAACGATTACAAGCTGACAAACGTTAGTGCCGGCTTCGCTCGGGCGGCCATAAAAAAGGCTTCACAAAGAATGCGCGATTACGGGAGGGCTGTTTGAGAAGCGCTCGTTGCTGGCTGTGCGGTTCCTTATTAAGACGGTGGATGGCATTTTTCCTCCCATTTTTGCCCTCACGCTGGCACCGCGGCCAAATAATGATCGGCACATACTGTCAACGCGATCGTCCCCATGATCATCACCGTGTGCACTTGATTAAGTTACAATTATGAACCAATCACACACACACACACACACACACACACAGCGACAGAAGCAACCCAGCAGCAGCAGTGCATTCTTCTTTCATAATGTGGATCTCGTGGATCTCCTTTTGCCCTACTCACTACTGCTTCATCATGTCTGCTCCTTAAAATCGCCCGCTTGGGACCATTTTTAGCTTGATCATCATCACCCTCGACGAGCGGAGAGAGGGCAAATATCGCAACGTGGCACCATTCTGAACCGCACTGAATGAAATGCACTGTTTCTGCCGGTTGGTGCCGGATCTCGTTTGCACATCTGCGTGCGGACGTGCAGAGTGCAAAGAATTAATTCAACATTTATGAGCGTGTGGCCATATTTAGTGTTGAATTTCCGAGTACGAGTAGTCTTGGTACCGGAGGGCCCGAGGGCGTCGAGCCAAGTATGGAAAAGGAGGATGCACGACGGTTGAATGATGAGAGCTTAAAGCAGACGCGCGTGCGTCTTTTGGACCGTAAACGGCCTGTTGCTTGGAACATCATCCCCCTTGAGGATTTCAAACCAGCGAAGGGAACACTCGGGCTGCCATGTGTGCGTTCGGTTCGGTGGCAGCAAATGTAGAACCACCAACAGGATCGATCACCTGAGGTGGTCAGCATTGTCGGCGATTAGAAGCACGCATGTTTAGAGTATGTTTATAAATATCTCCATTAGATAATCTATTTATTATGCAAAAAACACAATTTTTAAAACCATTCCTTCGTGTCTTAGAAATATGAATGTCTTAAATTATCATTTTCGGTAAACCACATATCTTTTTCCTGCCCCCTAAACTATATCAGTGCCCATGAATAAAACATCCACCACTCAATCATTTTTTGCTGCATAAAATTCAATTCATTCCGGGTTCGCTTTTTTTTTAATGCATATTTAAACGGCCTCGCCAACGCCCAGCTTTTAGCGATGGTAAAATGTATGGCACACACGCCTCTTCCATTGCCCACGCGTATACGCACACAGAAACATTCCCGAGACTCCAGAGAGAGACAGAAAGAGAAAGGGAGAGCATAAATTGAGAATGGTTGATTGTTCTACCCAATCTACCGCTGAATGAAGCTTCATTCATCAAGGCATCCATCCAGTCCACCCCCAATCGTTCCCCACAGAATGCCAGCTGCCTTCCATCATTCTCGCCCATTTCCGCTCGATTTCACTGTGCGCTTCGAACAGTGTCGCGAAACGAGTGGGCATAAAACGAGTAACTAATTTGAATAGTGCTAGCGTCCGTCAGACGATTTTAGCGACGAATTAAGATGTGACTGTATGAGTTCATCCTTTACAGGATGTCATTTTAATGGGCAAGGTTTACTAAAGTGGCAATTTGACACATCTCATTTTATCATTTTATCACGAAAGTATGCAATCCGCACAACGAAAAACATTGTTTAAGTGTCATTTATGATGTATTTAAAGTGACAAATTCAGGAGAAATTTTAGTTTTTTATACTATTTATAGTTTAGTTAACTATTTTATATGTGAATGTGAAATGCAGTTTTTATCGTTAGTTCCCAATGCAATGAAAACAATACTGGGCATGAGGCAAATATTGAATAATTACATTTCTGTAAAAAATTCATAAAATTTTACAGAAACAATATCACACACGTCCCTCTTCATCCAAGTAAAAAAACACAGCATTTGAATGGAACTTTTCCAAACAATCTTAATGTTTAAAGGTTAAATGTCTCATTTTAGGCATACAAATATACTAAAAGAAACCGTTTCACCGTATTAATGTGCACACCTAAACGGAAACCAAATAATTCACGCTTGCTTTCACGCATTCAAAAGTTGAATTTCGAACGAATTGCTCGCGAAAAACCTGACCTAATGAGAAGCTCACAAACTCATTTAAAGTATCACGTTGCTATTAGCAAAATATGATGATAATTTTGTGAATTAAACGTTTTTCACTTGAATGCATTATTGTATGCAGTGGAAAATACTTTTCATCCTGCATCGAGCGGTAAGTTTATTTTCATGTACGATGAAAGAAAGGCACACTTTTAAAACGTTCTATTCTGTCACTTTCTCTTTTGTTATACCGTGGCTCATTCTGTGGAATAATAGATCGGTAGCATAATAGATGAGTCGTCTGAAGGAATAAAAAAAACCTTACATCTCTATAAGACACCTCTCGCTTTTGCCGTCTCGCTCGTTGGATGCCATACTCTGTGGAGGCAACGGAGGTGAGCCGTTTTTATTTAACGTCTTGCTACGATTCGCCAGAACATCATCGTTTCTGGCTTAATTGTGCTGGCTAAGAATGTGTTTTCATTCATTCTGAGGCACGCACTTGCGCCCAACGAGCCCATGCGGTACACACATACAGACTTACTGATGCATGCAGATGCATTCAACTCCCATCCTCCTGCAGATGGAGTATGCCCAGACATCCAGACAGACAGACAGACGACGACCACCCCGGGTCCGGGCAAAAGCCAGACGGGCATACCGAACGAGAAAGAGAGGAAACTGCGATGGGGAACTTATAGAAAAGAAGGCAAGATATGTCGGAGCGAAAGACAAGAAGATGTTCCCCGGGTGGTAGACGGGAACTATCCCGGGGCAAGCCGATAGCAGAAGCCACGGAAGGCGGAAGGTTAAATGAGGCTGATGATGTGATATGGTGGCGCAGGGAGCCATCGAGGCCGGTTTCAAGTGTGACGATTTTTTTTTAATTCTTTGTTGTTTGTTTCAACGAATTGAAATAAATTGAATAATGGTGCATTCGGAGCGGCGGCATGGTTCTGACATCCCCCGGGTGGAGATATTTTAGACGTTTCCGAGCCGAAACCGTGCCGGGGCAGGAAATTCCAACCCAACCAACGCACCAACGCCCGATAGCAGTGGGCGTTAAGTAACGAAACGAACAAAAAAAAAGCCGGCGTTTTCGAAACGCATACATACGCCGGAATTTGAGTGCGTGTTTACGTGAGTGTGTGTGTGTGTGTGTGTGGCAAGTGGCATGCAATAAATAATAAATAAACGTTGGGTTGTGGTCGGCGACCGGAACAGGAAAAGAAACGGGATGAACCGTTTCAACATATACACGCGCACGGACGGTCGGGCCAGTCTTTCCCATCTGGCCCGGGGGTTTGCATTTAGCACAAATCAATTTCTACAAACCCCTGCCCAGCGCCAGAGACGTTCCGATCGGCTTTTTACATCCGTTTTGGATGTTTTTTGTTTAGGTAGAGATGATTTCACACCAAGTTTTGTTGGTGCCTACGGCTAAGATTCTTAGCCAACGGTTAAGGAGAGAAGATAATTTTCGAATCATCCTCAAGTACAGACTGTCCATATGATTAGGTGTTTTAGATAGTGATAGTGGTGGTAATCGATTTTAAACCTATTCTAGGTTAAGGTAATAAAAAAATATTTAAAAACTTGCGAGAGGCTCAAACGTTTAACTGGTTATAAATATTGAGCAAATTCAAATATACAAAATTTCATAAGATTTTTCTAAAGCTCACTTAACCCTTTAAACTTTGAACCCTTTAAACCTTAACCGTTTTAACTTATTCTGCACAAGGAAAACAAAAACATATTTAAAAATTTGCGACCAACTCAAACATTTAACTGGTTATAAAGATTGAGCAATTTTCAATATACAAAATTTCATCAAATTTTTCGCTCAAATTTTCGTACTGCTTGCAATGCCGAGATAGCGACCGAGAAAGCATCTCACGCACATGAGCATTGAATTGATTTTACACCTTTCCTCACCTGTTTACCGAAGTGCACAAGCGATGACCCAATAATCTACTGGCTGCAAAAACTATTAGCATGCACATGGTTCCGGGACACCGTCGGAAAGTACTTGCCATTCTGGAAGCGTGAAATCTAGCGATGCACCACTCCCTTCCCTCTTTCTTTCTGAGCGGACGGTTTCACAACAAAAAGAAAGTACTGATCCCAGCCTTATTCATCAACGTTCAAACGATGCCCCGACGGTGATGAATAATGGACGCACGATGCCGTGTATGAAAGCAGATGCACAAGTAAAAAAAAAGAAACAACCCACCGGAGCAACTAGGACAGAGCGGGTGGACAGTTATAAAGAATCGATAAGAACCATCCCGGCTTCTGGAGGGTACAAGCGTTGCGAATCGAAAGTCAACACATGGAGCAAATGGTTGGCGGTTACCCCACACCGCTCCCGGGGAGTAATTCACTACGCTGTGTGTGTGTGTGTGTGTGGCTGACGATCGATCGATAACGACGCGCACCATATACACGACCATATAAGTGCATTACTTTGCAACTTTGACGCCACCAGCAAGCGACCCCTTTCGCACCGCTTCCCTCCAAACTTCGGCCAATTTATCGGAGGCAGCGGTGTACCAAACGTGCCGGTACGCGTGAGGCACAAGGGAGGGAGGGAGAGGGGGTGGGGGGCGGAGAAACATGGAAACGTGGAAAGTGTGTCAGATAAACCCAGCCCGCTCCGGGCGTGTGAGCCGTGTGGTCTTGCAAGTAAAGCGCTGACCAATTGGCTTTAGCTATTTTTCTAATGCTCACTTAACCCCTGTTGCGTTTGCTAAGCGTCGTGGCGTACGTATTCGCCTCACGTGCCACATTCATCAACGTTTACCATTTTTGGACAAATTTCGAGCAGCAGCAGCAGCAGCCGCAGCAACAAATGAGCCTGATTCCTGGCCAGCCTAATTCGAGCCTCGAACGGAGATTGCTACCTCCCTTCCCCTTTTTATCAACAACCAATTGGTGGTCAATTTGTTTCAGGCGCCGCACCCCTTGGACATATCTTATTTATATCGTGCATGGTCGACGCGAGCAGCTGCAAAAGTGCACGCCAAAAGTGTTTGGTTGCGAAAACTGATCGATAGCGGCTAACCTCATTACGGGAAGTTACGCAAAACCGAACGAAAGCCCATCCTGCGGGATGCCCTACATTGCGCCATCCAGCTGGCAGTGTGGACGTTTACACGCTACCGGTCGTATATTGTGACAGGCAGAATGTCTGTCAAGGCCTCTTGCTGGCGGATGTTGAAAACAAACTCTCAAACAAACACACGCCGACTTGAGCAACAGGATGCGAGTGTTGCAATGATGACAGTTTCCTGGCGTGATAACACCTTGGTAGAAATAAGTTTCTGTAAACTTGGGAGCATTTTCACTGGAAAGATCCCAAAAAGGTCCAACGGACTTTAAAAAATAGTCTTTGAATGTTTGAAATATTCGAATCCGGATTTGTGCGCTAGTTACATCGGTGAGATCTTCTAATCTAGCAACAAGAACGAGGTGTTGAAATAGCTCTTTGTTGTTACAAACGATGTTCATCAAGAACATAACCTCACTTCTTACTGGATATCAGAGTAATATGTGTCTATTTTGGACAACACCACGATCCTAACTATAGAAGGCTTTTAATGTCTAGATTCCAAATTACTTCCCGCAACATCTTATTACCCATAAGAATCACACATTGTTACGGATGAATTTAAATGCAACAGCACATCCAACGGGGACACACCCGAACGGGTTTGTGGGTAATCTGTGTTGGAGTAATTAAAATTCTTCCCATCCTCCCCACCGTATTTTCCCGTTCTAATGCGCTAAATGCGTGTGCGCTATTACACTTCCACCGTTAAAAACCGACAAACTCGGAGTTTCGCGATCGGTATGCGGAAGTATTGCTTCCAGCCAAGGGAAGCTCCACTTCCCACTTAAAGCCACGGGAATGTGTGAGGAAATTCTTTTCCGCGGCAATAGCAATAACGTGCGTTGGAAGCTGGATGCTGTGGTCGGTCTTTCTTCGTGCTCATCTCATCAACATCGCACTCTTGCCCTACTGGCGGGGATAAAAAGGGGAAAGAGAAGCTACGGACGCACGCTTTAAAATCCGGCATACAAATACGCAAACAATTCAAGCAAAACGCATCTCGGGCAATGTTTGGAAGGGAGAGAATCGAGAATCGGACATTGTTGGAGAGGAAGAGTTATCGGGCGGAATCGAACGGCTATTTTTATGCCTTTCGTTTGGTATACCAGCGCTGGAGGTGTTTTCCACACGTTCGCTGGAAGCAATCTCGATCGTACGTGGTTAATTGCGGCTAGGTTCTTTGGGGGAGTAGAGTTTGAAAGCCACTCCACAAGCTTGTTTATGGTTGTTTATCCCTACCTACATCTCGAAATGGCAGCAACAAATTGAAGCAAACGAGTAGCTATCGTGTGTCTCGTCACGTCTACTAGCTGTAGCAGCAGCAGCAGCAGCAGCTTCTACTGTGTTGTTCTACTAATGATCCTCTCTCGTTCGTGTCCGTGTGCAGAAAAATAGACTTTAGTCCGTAGCTCCGGAAGAATTAATTCCAACCCACTATACGCGTGCGTGTCATCCTCTGCCCAGTGCACGGAGAAGCCCAGATTAATGAAGCCTCTATGGATGATCGTAGACGCGCTGGTGTACTTCCTGGTCACATAATGACACCACCCACGCACCCACGTACGCTGCATCCCTAGAAGACCCTGGAAGAAGTATGATCCAACGTGAAGTACGTGACGAACCGCGTCTTGACGAGCTGATCCCACACACTCGAATTGAACCATCGCTGCTGGTTCCCTCACTTCTCCAATTTCCATGCGGCGATTCTGCCCACCAATAAATCTTCATGAATTGGTGGGAATTGTTGAAGCGCGGCTTTGAAAACTTCACGCCCCGAGACGGCAGTTCCCCCGAGCAGCGAATGATTTTAGATGGGTAATTTTATGGGCCCACACCACCCTTCCAAACGGGAGTGCGTTTCATCGTCTGCAGCAGTGTTCAAAAAGACACACTGGGCTAAATTTGGTTATAATTAGATTCAATTAAAATTACTCGCGTCTGGGTGGAAGATCCACCGGACTCCGGGTAGGGTGATGGTTGAAATTTTTGGATTCGGCCACACGCGACCCGATCATCAACGGCAAACACGCAACCGAACGCGGTGACACAGCGATCCGGGACCCCTGCTGGATTTGCCCGGCTGTCCGACAATTAACGGGCCCAATCGGCGTTCACTGACATCGAAAGACAGGTTCGTTTCGTATCTCGTTCATCGAAAAGGTCTCGAAAAGTTCGTTGCTCTCTTCGGGTGTGAGTATTCGGGTAATTTCAGACCGTGTGTCTTTATGGTTACACCACCACCACCACCAGAGCTGCCAAAGGTCGAGACCTTCACAAGTTGGACATTATTGTTGGACAAACCCCAAAAGCACTTCCCATGTTCCAGGTCAACTCGGTCCCGCAATGCAGACAACTGCGACAACCGAGCGTTGGAATATTCGAAGAGGACCCTAGTGTGGATATAATATCCAATCTGAGCAAAAACAACATATCCCCGATGCCACCTACCGCTGCTACCGCGTATGCTAACAACGGCCCCGAAACGAGAGCCCCGGAAAGACTTGGACCAAAGCCAAATTGTGATGGCCTGATCTCACAGCCGGGAGTCATCTTCGCTTCATCTGCATTGTTTGTGCAGTGTGGTGGGAAATAAAACATGACATAACACGCTGTAATGGTATGTAAACACCGGACAGTTTAAGCGCCTGGCAGGCCCGAAATGGGGTTGATACCGGTTTTGGGATTTAGAACGTATAAAAGGGAATGTTTATTTGAACAGAATTCGTGTTTAGTAAAATTCTCTCAAGCTACTAATCCATGCGACTAATGGCAATTGGGAACGTGATGAGATAAAATGTCATCAAGCCAGCAGGGAAAGCTATTTCCCGCATTACACACAGCTTGCCAATTACGGGGCGGAAATCGAAAAGTTCCCAACGAACCGCAACGTTGAGTAGCGAGAATTTCGCGATTTCGCTCGCTCGGGACCAAATCAGATCACGGACCAGACTCGGAATTTCCACATTTGACAAGTACGACGCAGACGGTGATTATTAAATCATGCACTACCAACACCACCAACCAACACTACTACTCCCTTTACATCCCGATTTGCTGCCTTTCGGATTTAGCACGATGGAGAGCCTCATCCAAACATGGGATGAGGGGCGGTGTAGCGAAATAGCGAAAAGCACTCAACAGCCCAAACGCAAGAGTCATCTCAGGGAGGGAAGGGTTTGCATAGAATGCAACGTTGCTGTGACGGCGAATGAAAAGTGCATCGAACTTTGAACGCTCGCAAAAACGGCCCCCCTTTCGGAGCGCGCGCGCGCACACACAGACACACAAGCAGGAGTGATTCGCCAAAAACAAAATCGTGCTCCAACATGGATTATGCTACTTTCCAGTGCTGCTCGGGAAAAACGAACCAAGCACGTCGGGGGGATTCAACCACACAACCACCACACCACTTCAGTGAAAAATATGCTCCAAAACGGACCGAACCAGCCACCAACAGGAAAGGGGTTTGTTTATGGGGAGAGAGAAAAAAAAAACCCCGGGACCATACACCGAACCAACCGAGCGGTATGTTTATATTTTCGTGACCATCCGAGAGGAGGTTAGCGATGCTTTACTACACGCGCCGGAAGGGCACGTCGGCTAGACTATTGGCGGGAAGCGAATTGGGGCTCAGTGGAAAAACAAACATTTCATTTCAAAACGGGTTTTCGGTAAGAGCAACATTAATTCGATGCTTTTTGATGAAAATAGTGTGCATTTTGTATAATTTATATTTTTGTTTTTCGTACAAGATTTATGCCTGCATAATTTATTATAAACAGGCAATTATTTTTTATATTAACGCCAAATTACAACAAAGTGGTCAAAAAAATCGATCAAACAGAGCTCTAGTGTAATTTACACACAAGCTAGAGGATTTTGATTCACGTTTCATCAAATATTGTCACTGGCGCCCTCGACAATTCAGCCCAACATGTGAGTTGTCTTGAATATCGTGTGCTGAAATGGGACGATGATTCAAATGCATAACAATCGTCTACATTGTAATACCCAATATTTGATGTGGCTGAGTCAACTTATTTCAATTTACATTTCATTTTATTGGAATAGATATTGTTGAAACATGCTCGGATCGAAACAAGCTTATGAAATCTTTCCATTACCGATCATTTTGAAGCTCTGCAGATCAAAATATTCCAAAATCCGAAAAGTAATCATTTATTATCAACATTATATTAGTATCGTTTGAAAATGCTTCAAGTGAGAGCGTAATACGAAAACTAGGCTATATCTAAACTTCCTCTACCTTGCGAAGTAATATGTTACTTTATTTACAGCAAATCACATCCACTCAGCACATCTGAGCAGCGTGAAATAAACAATTTCGATACAAACAAACTAATCTATGTCGAAAAGCGAAAAACAATCTCCAATTTACCGCCATCACAAAAATGCCTCTGACAGCAAATGCTCTCTGTGTGTCATCTCAGTTATTAATAATGGATGGGTCGAACAAACGTCACCATCGTCGATCGGTTTCCTCATGTGTTATTCACGAGTGATCCGTCAGTCTGGCGGCATACGCTACCATAACTCGTCCACTTCTTATCAACAGCCGCCGCCACGTGGCGGTAAGTTAGCAAGTTGACACTTGGCTAAATGGCTATAAATTACCCAACATCCTCTGCCGCAACGATTAACTAACTGATTGGCTCAAACCGCACGCACGCGTTTAATGAGCATCGCCATGAGTATTGTCATCTTTGATCGCGCACTCGCTTTGTTTTGGTTGCGCTAACTCACCCGCTCTCACCGTGAGTCAGATCTCACGTTCACACGTCTCCATCGGCAAAACATCGAATCGTTAAACATTTCCCACCGCAACGCGCTCCGTTTATCGGATGTTTATTTGTTTGTTTATTTGTCGGTTTGCGCCTCGTTTGGTGTGCGTGTGTGTGTGTGTGTGTGTGTTATGTTTGTCTTTGTCTCGTGTGCACAATCTTCTCCCCGGTATGTCATAACCATCGCACATGAACAAACACAGCGCCCGCTTCCACACTAATGGAATCAATCAGTTAGGTCAGTGAAGAGTTCAGCAGCTGATAAATAAAAAATCCTACCGATTGTAGCCGATTGCTGATTGCGAAAACGTGCCAATCGAAGCAGCGAGCGACGTAATCTTCGTGTGGCTAATTGCAGCAGGCAGCTGAACAGTCACAGCAACGTTGACGGATGGAGCAAAACATGGTTTCTCCATCAGAACCAGCGCTTCGAGGAGTGATGGGAGTGGTCAAGAAGGAAGAGATATAACTAGACAACTGGACTGATCTAGTCAGCAAAGTGTCCCGAGGGAGTTCATGAAATCATGAAATACTTTAATTGTAAGTGATATTATTAGCAAAGTCCAATTTCCCTCAACGTTTGGTATGGCTTACAAAAGGTTCAGAGGCTAAGTACACAAGATACATTTGATCCGAATCGAACCGAATCGAATACACAAACGATCGCCAACCTGAGCCGCGTTAGGCATCACTCCACAATTGAACACTTCTCTCACTTTCCCTCTCTCTCCCTCTCGGTACTTTCACTTTAATGACCCCGTGTCCAAACTGATGTTCGTCAAGTTGAAGTAATGCCGGGGGCGTGGATGGAGAGGGGAGGGGAGGTTAAGCACACGCCTGGCTAGTACAGATAACTCTCCGTACATCAAAGCCCGCGTCTCAAACGAAATGGACGACTGGCAACACACTGCATCCATCAGTGACGCTTTCTCCCTCCACTGTGCTTAGAAATAAAAACCGGAATTTGCTCCATATTTTTCTAACCTCACTTCGTGGTCGTGCTGTTCGTGAGAGCTTCGCTGCACCTTCGGGGGCAACGAGATTTTTACTAAGGAAAATGGAGAAACAGGAACACAATAAATAAAAAAAAAACATGTGCCAGAGTAAAAAGGTCAAAATGTCAAAAAGGCATTCCATAGACCACTGCTGCTCAACAGAAATCAGAGCCACCTCAAGTAGAGTAAAACATAACACAGCAACAAATCATGCGCCGGGAACGTCGTCTCCGGATTCGAAAAAAAAATGGTTTCAAATCACGCTTTTGCAATGTATTATTGCTTCGCCTTCCTTTGGGGGAGGCTGTTCCACTTACAATATCCAAACCGACACGTGCCCCGAAGCAATCACTTCTTTCCGATCTCGAAGTCGAAGACTCTCAACAAACGCTGTGCCGTTGTAGTTTTTCGGAAATGGAAAAGGTGAAAATTGATACCACCTGGCGGCGAGCAAACGGTGCTCCACTCTAGCAGGCTTCTTGCGGGGGAGATGACATTTCACTTGTAAGGAACCTGATTTGATCGTGAGTGCTGGTGGTTCCATACTCTTGGTCATTCTGCTAACCTCAATTTTCGGTTGGCGTGTTTAGAATAACTTCATCCAGGGGAGTACAGGATATTCTGTAGTTGTTTAAAATATTTGAGAAACCGTCAAAAAATTAGACGGATATAAAACTATTTAAGAAAGATTCAAAAACACATGGTCAGGCTCGCCAAATTTATGACATTGATTTCAAAAATGGCAAACCATAAAATAATTATTGAATATATTGAAAAAAGTAAGTCGTAAACAACTTCAGCAGCCGGGAACATTACAATAACATCTAGTAAAAAGATTACATTATTGAAAAAATCTTTATCACTAAAAAGTCTACTATCTCCAGCATGCGCAATCATCCTATTTATAACCTCAAAAGTGGTTTTGAAATTAATATCTTTCGGGGAACCATGCCTAAGCTTGCAGACGACGGGTGTGATTTACAACCGATTGGAATAAAGCCTTTGTGCAGGTAACACTGATATAGGGCGACTCCGCTCTGACATAGTCCAGATGTTATCAGATTGGACCGCTTTGCAAGACTAAGCATGTGGGTTATCCAGTAGGTAGTAGACGTAGCGAGAGCTCTCAAAAAAATGGTTGCCGGTCCTGAAATGTGTGAAATTTCACTCCATCAGAACCTTTTACAAATTTTCTATAATAAAAATAGGTTCCATAATTGAATTATCAATACAAACAGACCACCTTCGGTAGGCGGCTAGGTGCGGTTCACACCAGTTGCTGCTACTATCTTCATTACCGGGCGCTGCTGTGTGCGTTTATTGCGCTTACGCCTCCTCCTTCCCCTATCATTATCAGCGTGTCACAATGTTTCACCGTCATTCGTTCTTCCTAGCCATACCTCGTCCACCTTAGGCCCCGATTCGTATTTGCGATGTAAAGTAATAGCAACTGTTTCCACGGCAAAGCACTAGTTTCGATTTGGTGGGAGGGGAGGGGTTCGCACGCGAGCCCTAACGACGGATGTGCCCTTTAATCATTGCCTCGTCTCGCCTTCACTGGAATGCGTACACAAGGTCCGTTCTTCCTAAAAACCGCGTTCCGCGTGATCGTGACCTGTAACACCTTTGCCGGCGTGCCGGTGTGTTTCGTACTAAACGGGCCCTAATCTCTATCGGATTTGAAATGGAACAAAAAAAAAAACAACAACCCAAAAGCTCACGGGATATCGGTGCGAAGGGGATAGCGAAATATGAGCAAAATTATCTCCCCCTCCTCCGGTGCTACGACGCTGCGGAGTTGTGAACGATTTATTTACCCACTTCCTCGTGCTCGTATCTCAACCGGCAGCTGACCTTTCACAGGTCTATTGGGCAAATTTCTTACGTCCAGCAGTAAGTACTCCTCCCCGACGGGTATCCCTTATTACTAACCATTTATCAAAACCAACCAACGCCACCGACAGACGCCAGTTAAATGCAGCGGTTGCGAATCGAATTTCCTTCCACTTTTCCGTGTTGCGTGCGTTAAGCTAGGGTGCCCTTTACCGGGCGGCCCTGTCACGGAAGTGTAATGCCACGTGCAAACCTCCACCTTCGCTTGCGTTGGCAAAATAGAATGAAGTAATTTCACATAATTAGCACGGTAAGCGATGGCGTGGTGGAGCCCATTTGCTCTGGAGGATGTAAATGGCCGGTGCCGGTGATAGTGTCAGTGCCGGAAGTCAGTGCCGATAGCTTCAATTTATTCGCCAGCTATTTGCGGCTACTTTGCGTTCCACGAGTCCGCCATCTGGCAACGCTCGTAATTACTTGATAAGCCACAAATACCTACGCTGCCAAATTCCTACGCGTCTTCAAAGCGATATTGTTTTTAAACGCTTTAACCTTCACGCGCTGGTATGTCTTCCACGGGCAAAAAAAAAGGAAACATTTTCATCGCTTTGGTTTTGTTTTGCGCTGGCTAACAAAACAATTCCAGCGAGAAAAACACGCGATTAAATTCGTGCGTCAAATTTATTTACACGACGCTCTTACGTTGGTTGGCGTTATCCAACACCGTCATCACAACACTTATTTTTTCATCTTTTTTCCCATTGTGAAGGTTTCTTTTTTTTCTGTGGTTAGGCTATTAAGGATTTGAATTTGTAATGTCGTAATTTACTCGATTGAAAGCGACGGCAGAGCAAAAACGCGATAAACAAAACACGCATCGCGAACCACAACAATCCATATGGAGTGGGTAATTCGGTTTGACGAAAAACCCTCGAGCCCCTGACCTACATTAACCGAGGCTTTGGGTTGCCCCTGTGTGAAGTCAGCACGGTTGGTAGTGTTGCAGAGTTGCTGGGTGGTAGACAAGCCGCTGAGACTGAGACTGAGACTGAGAGAGAGAGAGAGAGTTAAAAAAAAATCGACCTCGATAAAACGCCTTTCCGTGCGGGAAGCTTATGGCCACAAAGAAAGACCACAGCTAGGAGGAGGAGACTACAAATCGAATGGTGGAGTGGCATGTTGTCCGAAAAACTTTCACTCGATCGGAGAAACCAAGGCAAGTATGCTTTTGAGCTAACGCAAATATTTGTGGGAAAGATAACGGCCTTTATTTGTTTGCTAAATGAGAACCTAGACTACGATTGTTAGTCTAGGTTTGCCACGTTTGGTACGATTGGGTACATCCTCGAAGTATGGATACTCAAGTCCGACCACTACAGATTTTCTATACACTTAACGATGCTTGAACTTCTATCTTAAGACTTTTCAATCAATCTCTGCCCGAACCTTTTGTTTTCCTAACTCATTCGAAGTCCATGGCATGAGAATCAATTGCGATTCAAGATATAGGAAGTTCGCCATCTTGAGTCCTTAATTTGTTGCTTTAATCTACAAGGTCCTGGATGGAAAAAAAATCATCCGCGACTCTAGGATATAGCTTCCGAAGAACAAACATCCGGAGAACTTGAAGATATTCTTCAAGAACAAAAATCTTTGCTCTCGCTTCATAACCTATCCAAGAAGTCTATGCGGTGGAGAGGTACTTAGGGGTAGATGTTTGAAGATGTTTGAAGTTGTATCATAGAGTTCATATCTGTTCTAACTTTCCAATACATTTTACCAACCCCAAACCAAAACAAATCCCGTCTCACAAAATCAAGCAAAAAATGGCACATAATTAATTCCACAGCCACCTTCGGTGCTCTGCAAATCAAAGAAAATCGGACGTTCTCATCGCTCTCGGCTTTATTTTGTCCTCAACCCCACGGTGCATCAAAACAATAGCCGGTTCCGTTTCAGCCATAACAGACAGCCGCACACACCGTGGCAATAAGCGGATCGTGCCAAGCGCAAAAGGATCGAGGATCAAATTTCGTATTCCCACCGGTGCTCACTTCGCACAAAAACATCCATCCGAACGCGCCGCGGGGATCGTGCATAGCAAAACACCGACGGAGCAGAACCAGAACAACGAACACTCGATGTCAGTGAGCTGATGAAGCCGAGTACACGAGATCTTCCGACGGCGGAGTGGCCAGAGCACTTATGCACTCTCAGTGAAGTGCATCCGGATGGGGAAGAAGGTGGCCAAAACAAAAATCACGGTTGACTTACGGCAGAGCGAAACGACGCTCCATTAGGTTTCCTTCTTCCAGAGCGGTGAACGACAGCGGATAATCCCGCCTCAAGATCCGGTTAAGCCGTTTGGACATGTTTTTTTTTTGTGGGATACATTCAGGGAGGTGGTAGTATCAATGGCTTTTGGGGGATATATACCCCTTTTGGTAAGGAATATGCCGAAGCCGTCGCCGCCACCGCCACCGTCACGGCTGAGCGATAAAAATACTCACCGGTGAGGAGGGCTGTGGGGGCAGCAGCTCGCTATCGATAGCGTCGACCCCGACGTCGACGAGGGGTTAGGGGTTCCCAATTTATATTCCCCGGACGCCTGAGCGGATATCGGATTTCATATGCGCGCGCCCAGCTCAGTGCCCGATAGTGAGTGAATTCGAAATTGAGGCCACAACGCGCCGAGCGCGCCCTTTTCGTGCGGAGCCGATGGAAAGGAAGACGTGAATAACCTGTACCCATTAAGATTAAAGTACTTCTTCGGTGAATGATTGGTAGCAACAAGTAGGGATTCGAGCCGCGGCGGGAATAGAGCTGTTTGGTGTGGGTGTGTTTAATTTAAAGCACTGTTTGACGGCAAGTGTGTCGTTTCAAGCGCGAAGTAAACGATCCAGCAGGATCATTAATTCAATTGAACCAGCGCAACATGAAGCCATAGACACCGTCGCTTTCGTGGTCGAAAGGAACAATATTTTCATGCCTAAAGACCTTGAACTAGGCTGCATGTGTACCTTCCTCTTGTTCTTCGCCTCCCGATGGGAAGCGACAGCGGACCAACCGGACCAAACTCATCGATTGGAAGGCACCCAAGGCACCAAAAGGAGGGAGAACTGCGGGATGACCCTCGTACGTTGGGGTGACCTCTTCTCTTCCGCTCCACCGGCCCGCTCCAAACGGTCCAAAATGTTTATAAATAGTACCCCACCAGCGACTGGCGGGGGCACTTACATCGTGAGAGAAAGAAAAAAAAACCACGACGAGCGAAGCACACGAAACCACCGAACCGGAGAGTGCAGGTTTGGGCACGGAGCGCTGAGCTGTCCAGCACGGGCGCAACAGTATCAGAGCCAAGCCAAGGGCATCAGACGCGCCGTGTACCCATCCCACCTTCGCAGTGCTCCACCTTCGCTTGCGCAATGAGCGAAACCCAAAACAACAAAAAAAAACGACAGTAATGGAATAAGAGGACGCGCCAACGCCGGCACGGGTACTTACGCTTCACAGTAGGGTAGTTTGTTGAATCCTTTGTACGTCTTCATGTTCAGCGTCATGCCACACTCGTGACATTTGAAGCACGTCTTGTGCCAGGTCTGCGAAAAATCGGAACGAAAGGGAAGGAATTATTTCGTTAGTGCGAAGAGCGATGCAATGACAAAGGTAATCTTTTACTAAAGACTAAGTTTTGCTACTAAGAGAATATCCGCTGTCATCGTTTGAACTAAAAGTGTATATTGTTGGAATTAACGGTGAATTTAAATTAGTTCTCGGTTAGTGATCGCGATAAGTTTGAATTATATTTCGATAACCAAACGAATTATGGACGCCAATACTGCTAGACTCGTTAACTGCTCGAATTTTAATCGTGCTCGAATGGACACTAGAATAAACAGTTGCAATAGTACACGCAAACGAAACGAAACCCTATTTGCGAAAGTACACACCCAGTTTGGGTGAAAGTTTCTCACAACATATAAATATTACAAAATACGTTTTATTACAAAAAAAATACTGTTTACAAAAAAATCGCCCTACTCCTCGTCGTTATCGAAGAACGAGTACGTGTTGGAGTAAGCCGTCGAACGCTGCGGACAGTGTGACCGTGGGATGCACTTGTTTTCGTGCATCACCAGCCCGTAGTTGCACACGCAGGTCGGAGGACCGGAGTAGCTTTCCGCACAGCGCACCAACCGGCAGTCGGTCGTGCAGCTGTCGACACAGCACGGCCGGTACGGACGAATGCTAGCGCCCGGTGGGCACACCGGCGGACACGGACGCTCCGTTCGATAGCACGGTGGTGCCGGTGTGGTCGTCGGACACTTCCCCGGACACTCGGACGGCAGAATGCAGCTGCCCTCGTGCAGCACGTACCCATCGTTGCAGACGCAAGTCGGCGGCCCGGTGCAGGCCGCGATGCAGAAGATCGTGCTGCAATCGTTATCGCAGGTTGGCTGGCAGCAAGGCGTACAGGGGCTGTAGCGGGCGTTGGGTCCGCACACGTTGATCGGTTCCTCGACCGGGCATTTCTCCCGCGGAATGCAGCACCCTTTGTGCCGTACGTAGCCATTGTCGCAGGTGCACACCAACGGGCCGGTTGGAGGTTGCGCCGGGCAGAGGACGGCCGCGCAGCTTTCCGTACACGTCGGCTCGCAACAGATCGGCGACGGCCGTTGGATTTCGTTCGGAGGGCACACGCCGAACGGGGAGACGGTCGTCGATTCGCACGGTTTCGGTGGACAGGGACGCACGGGACGGTAGAGGTAGTTCGAACCGAGCGAGAGGTTCTGCGACTGCGACATCATCGAGTACGGTTGCGGGTGGTATGATCTCAGCTGCGGGACATCGTTGTACCGGCTGACACCGTAGAACGTGCGACCGCAGGGTTTCGGTGTGACCGGTGGACATTCCGTGGGTGGTGGGGTCGGTGCGGGACATTCGCACCTCTCGATGCAACAGCCATTGTGGCGTACGTAGCCGGGCTTACACACGCACGTCTCCGATGGGACACCACTCGGCGTTGGCACACAGTCATTGTCGCACGTTGGTTCGCAAATCGGTGGACACCAGAGTAGCACCTCGTTCGGTGGACAGCATTCTACAAGAAAAAAGTACACACAAATTACTTCGAGTGCCACTAGACGGATCATCTCCAGATGAGGGTACTTACTCTGTTCGTACGGGCGACGAGCCGTGGCCAAGCTTGGCAAACATCCTGCCAGCACCAGCGCCAGCGATACCGAAAACACAAACCGGACGTTGGTGTCCATTGCGAAGAAACGCCCAAAGAACTCTGACCACTAACCCGAGGCGAGCGTTCCACTTTATACCCGGCTCCTTAGTATCACCCGCTTCCCGACCGGAAGCTCCACCGAAAAATGATACCCGTGCCCTATCGGATTGTCGTGTGCGCTTGCCGAAAACATTCTACGACTCGAAAAAAGTCACCAAAGGGTACCTGACCACCAAAAAACAAAAATCCCCCCGTGTGCGTGCCGGACAGTGGCAACTATTGCGGCGTCAAGTTTGCTACAATGTCCACGAACGTCTTGTAAACGTACACGATTTCGTAACAGCGTGCGCCTCCGTTGATGCCAACATTGCGGTAGGTCCCGGCCATTTGTTGCCCACCGCGTTGTCCGCAGTATCAAAATAACTTCCGACGCAGGCGGCCATAAGCCGGCGAACATTTGCAAGTATAAAGGGCGATAAATCGTTAGAGTTAAGGGACGTTTTGGTGCGCGTCTTGGTGTGGAACTATTATGACATCTTGCTGTCAAAACATCACACGTGCTGCTGCATCGAATAAATTCCGCATTCAAAACCAAACACCGTACACAGGTTATCGTCCGCTTTTCCAAATTATTGTTTCCTCCACTTCAACTCGCGATAGACCACAATCCTAGCGAAAAACAAAAAACCGGCGACCTTTCGTGGAGGTAGTGCATGATTTCTTCAAAGACCAAATTATATATTGGCAGTGCATGTTGCTCGACCATTTTGCGTACGCGATTTATTGGCCGAAAATAGTCTAGAAATTTTACGGAATTAGGCCGTGCGGCCACCCGACCCGATGGAGTTTATAGCCGGCGGAGGGCGCAAAACGATGCCCTCACGAAAGGTTATCAATCACTGCAATAAACATGGAGGCACGAGCGATGAAAAGGCACACTAGTGAGCAAGAAAAAAAAACTGTATAACTTTAGCGCGTCATTAGCGAACATCAGTCGCATGATCACGGCGAAAGTGTAGAATAACAGCGCCATAATCGATGTTTTGCTGAGTAATTGCTTAGCAAACTGTGAGTCGATTTTAGTGTTTTCAAGAATTTTGATATAGATAACGCCGGAAGAAACGGCATGAATCGTTTCATGCTCTGCGCATAAGGCGTGCTCCCCAAACGAATCCGGCTCGAAGGACCAACATTTATTGACTGCAAACAACTTATTGTACCGAGCACGCGATGGCGATAAATGCGATGCATTCAGCGGCAAGCATTGCTGTACTAATTCTTATGAAAGGAACAACTTCCTCGGTAACAAACTTTACCGCCGTCAAATAAATAAAATCTTTTCTACCGAAAAAAACCCTCAAATAATCCGTTTCTATTGGATATTTGCTGATAGGTTTTAGCGTCCATTTCCGAGAACCTTGTCCCCATCATACCGCACAATCGTGACTAATCCAACCATCGAACGAAATCGTCTACACACCCGACGCACGTCTGTCTCGGCACTCGCCGGTAATTAATGGAAATGGAAAGTGAAATAGTGTCATGTACAGCCCGCCAGCGAAACGCTTCCGATAGAGTTGCCAGCGGACATGATGTCCATAGTGGCCTGCCATATCCGTTTACGTAACTGGCCACATTTTACGATGACCGAAATCATCCGGCAATAAGAAACGGTGGTGTTGATGAGGGACCAACTACTAAGTACTTGCCTTACGCCACGAACCAGGAAGATGTCTTTTGCACCAAAAATGGAAACACCACCGTGGAAGTAGCAGGCCGTGCCGTTTTTCGACGAGGAGGACTTTGAGCGATGATATCCGTCAGTGTGCGGAGGACTACGATGGATGTGTTATTGCAGTTGATTGCAGGAATGCAACTTTCTCTCCTACACGACGAAGAAACCGAGCTGCCTTTTCCTCCCAGCCTTGCCCCAAGCAAGCTTCCTAACTCGTTGACGTTTGTGCGGGGCTCCGTTTTGTAATTTGGAATTTTACTTCCAACCCGGCCTGTCATGGCGAATGGATCCCGGATGGCTCCCCCCCCCCCCCCCCCCCCCCCCCCCCCCCCCCCCCCTCGGCTTGGACGGGTGGAGGTTGTGAGCGGCGCCCTAGGGCTTAGGGCCTACACGAATGCCTTCAAGTGCTTAGCCCAGTGCCAGACAAAAGGCACGACAAATTGCAGCCATCACCACGGCGCACGATCGAAGCGCTAGCGCGATCGAACGCACGGTAGGGCCCGGGCAATTTGACGAGCCGGGAGTCCGTTTGGATCCGGGGGAGGGTGTAGAAAAAAAAAAAAGGAAAGTGACAAGAAATGCACTGGAGAGGGAGAGAATGGCGCTACCATACGATGGAGAGGACCGAAAAACCGTATTTCTTCCCGCACAATAATCTCCCACCTCGCCGACACACACAATCGTTGCCGATTAAAACATTCCGGAGAAGGGGAGGAAAAGCGCAACTCCGTGCGCAAGGGGTCATATTGCATCCGGGTGGATTATTATTCAGGCTCCGAAAAGACCACCGCAGGTCAGCGGTGAAAGTATGCTCCGTCTCGTCTTGATTGCAAACGACACCAATCTCCCCAAGATTGAGGAGGAAAAAGCCAAACGATCGGCGTGATGTAACACCACCGGCGTCACTTGTTGCTTCGTTGCGAGGAGATGCAAATACGGGGCTCGTGATTAACCATTATTTAATGCTCATAAACTATTGCTGCAAGACACCGCAAGGAGGGCTTACATAAAGCTCTTTTTGCGTTTGCGATCGGAATTTTTGGACTCTTCTCCAGCGCTTACATTTACTATCCCGACTAAACGGAACACCCAACCGGACGTCTTCCATGGTCTAGTGGGTTCTAGTGTCTTCAAAAATGCGCGAGTTTGAATTGTTAATGGCAGCTGGAGGCGAGTGCCGAATTAAAACAAAATTCGTTTTTAATCGTGTGAACTGTGTGAAGCGACCAACAAACGGCAGCGAGGTGAATTGTTTCTACGCGAGATTGAATGTCCAAGAAGTACACGAACCGCTGCCTGCGCCAAACCAATTAAAAACAAATATTTAATATAAAAAAAACAGAAAGCTATCATTAAACCAGCGCTATTTTTTTTTGTACTAAGCTACCATTGTGTGACGTCAATTAAACATGCTATTCAACGCTTAATTAACATCGAATCGAACGCCAAGCCACCAACAAGCAGGAAGCCAACGTCACAAAATGGTCACAAAAGGAAGATAACTCTGTAACAAACCGTCAAACGAGGGGTCAATAGATAGGGATGTTTTAGCAGCACACCCTCCCGACAAATTCAAGTTCAAATAGCGAAGCAACGTTTGCTATATTTGCAGATCAACCCCAAGTTCCCGATCAACCCCGGACCGAACGATCCGTTCCGGACGACCAATCAAGGGGAACCAATCCGGGGTGGGGGAGGATAAAAAGAAGAAAAAGACCACGGTTACGCTCGATTGCATTGAAGAAGAAAAAAAAATGCGTTCCAACAGTACGAGACAAAATTACGCACACACGAGAAAGAAAGAGAACATTTTCGTGCGAGAGTCGAAGGTGTATTAATGTGTAACTTAGCTTGGCTGGCTGGCAGATCGAACAGGTCTGCAGCTCGGCACACAGTTGGATCGTTTGAAAGTCGATCGGTGGACGAAAAACCGGTCCTAAAGAGCGTCCCGCGAGTCCGCGGAACGAATGGCGCAAAAAGGGAGGTTCGCATATTGGACGCGTGTGTTGGTTTTATGCGCTGCCTCGCTGCGGCGAGTTGGCTCTCCAAGGAGTTGGGTATGGAGGAGTTTCCCACACGGCGCCCGATGACCTTGCCAGTTTGCCTCCTCTTCCACCGGTTTCGAGTGTGAAACAAGCGTACGGATTAAACGACATTAAACAGACTGCTTGCTCGCCGAGTGGATACTACTATCGGATAGAACAAGAAAGTCCACAGCCTGAAGTGTAAACAGAGGGGAAACCCCCCCCCCCCCCCCCCCCCCCTGAACCATATCTCTCGCTCTTTCTCCACATCTCCACAAACGCGTTCCACGAAAGGAACTTTCATCGCTGTTGCGTAATGTTTAGGCTTGCGCACCCTTCCTCCCAGCCAGGTGGGGGTTGCGGGCGTTTGTAAATGTCTCGACTCTTGCCGCCAATTAAATTAATGCATATTATAAACAATTTCCATCCCGGCGGCCGGGGGGATGTGCTCACACTCGTACGGGGTTTATGGGTGTACTTAAACACCACCCTCTGGTTCCACACACCGGCTCCTATGAATTGTGGTAATTATTTGCCTGCCTTCCTCAGTCAGTTTGCGTAATACCCACCGGAGAGGACTCGATGATCCTCTCCCGATCATGGCCGATCAGGTCTAGTCTTGGTTCGCGAGCAAGCCAACTTCTGCTGAACTGCTTTCGGTTTCATGACGATCCTGTCCTGCTCGCGCGGCAACTTTTCCATTTCTGTGCGACGCAACACACGGCCGCGAAGTGTTGGCTGTGCGTCTCCGGGAGACGTAGTAGCCGGGTGACCTTATTTAATCTGGAGTTTTTTCTCCTGTCTTCTGTATTGATTTTTTTTTCAAAAAACTTTTTTCTCCATTCGCTGTGTGAAGTTACGTCTTTTACCCGTCCACGATTGGACGTTGGACGATGGAATCGAATAAAATGATCAACCGATAAAGCTATCAACGTTGGACGGGCTCTAATCAACCCCCCAAAACCACCTTCCAAAAACGAAATCGAAAGCAAACGCGGAACTACGAGCACGTCTCGAAATGCGTTCCGTCTTAATGAAATCCGAACGACACACGTCCACGTTTGCTTCACAAAGCAAGGCAAACAAAAAAACAGGACCGTTACCGCCGGATCTGTCTCGATCGGTCGTATCGGTGTGACGACACTGGAATGTAAAATATTCAGCGATAAAAATTCCAACGAACCCCCTCATCATCATCATCATCATCATCGTCGTCATTATCATCGCCGACCGGCTGCGTCAACAAAATTGTCACGTTTCGATCGCGCCGAGTCGAGTGCGAACTCCCGAAAACTAAGCGACACAACCGGGCATGGACATCGTGACAGGCAGACGGCAGCATAAACGAGGAAAAAAGCACATAATATGCCTCACCAAAACGAGAGCGCGATCGAAGACGCCGAAAGGGAACAGGTTTGGTCAATTGTTGATGGCGGGGTAAATGTTTTATCATGGCAACATAGTAGCGGCACTAAGAAAATGGATTTTTCATGTAGGAGGAAGGGAGAGGAGGAGGGGGATGGAGTAAAAAATGCGACCACTGCTTACATTACAATTAATAAAAAAATATTTCAATGCAAACTTGACTTGGGTATAAAACGTGTCGAAAAATGCACGATGCGAGCAGCAAAATGGAAGTAACACTCCTAAATTTTAAGATTTTCTGGTTACACCATGGAATTGCTTCGACCGTACCGGCTTTTAAGAGGGTAAAATTAATTTTTCAACCAATTCCATACCATCCACAATGGTGCGCCATTAAGAGAACCCACACCATGACCGAAACCCGCAAACAAACGATTTGTCCACGGAAACACCCAGCTAAATTGGAAAACCGAATGCAGCTGCACCGCCTCCCCGGATGACCTCTGGTCCGACCGAAACCCGGACGACCCATTCCCCTAGTGCGATTTATGCCATCCACAAACAGATGTCACAAGCTCGAGTGAGCTCGAACGGGGTGCAGCAGTCTAACCCATATGCTTCAGATGCGTGCTTGGAATGCAAACTGGGACAATGAAGTAGAATGTGCCCGCCTCATCATCATTCACCATCGGCTCGACTCGATTCTGTCGCGTGTGAGCATGAACAGCACGTTCGAGATCGCGAACGCCCATCGCGGTGCAGCGAGTCCAGCAGAGATCTTTCAGAACAGCGCACCAAAGCACGTTCGACTCAAGGTGAACACGTCGGCTAAGTGCAACGAGAAGAAAAAAAAAAGAACCGCCACCATGTTCCAATAAATCGCCTCATCGATCGACTGCGTCTAGTGATCTAATCCTCCAGCGCAATCGTCTAAAACCGAGAGAGCTGACATGCTGACCAGCTTCCACCTTCCCGAGCGAGTAAACATTCTCGCATTACGTCATTTGCGTGCGTTCTGCAAGTTTCACGTCCGGAATGTCAAACTCCGCGACACGAGCTGATGTGTGAGTGTGTGTGGAGTGGTTAAATTTGCTGCGAACCCCCTTTCACCCCATGGTTGATCCGTGGTGCCGTGCAAATACTGCCTGAGATCATCATTGAACAATTTGTCCATTACACGGGAGCAGCACATCTGTTCGGTTGTTGCCGACTCACTAGGAACGTTTTGGGTTGGGTTACGAGCCATTATCGATCTGCGCTCGGTACCAGTACGCCATATTAGGGGATGATCCAATGGACCTTAACATCTGGAACGGGCTCAGCGATTGCGAGCAAACGCACGATAAACGCGCAGAAATATTTTATACCATCGCCTAATTTATGTGCCCATTTTCTCTCCTAGCGATGCCTGCACAATTGCTGAAAATTGCTCTCATCCCTCATCTGGCGACTCCCGGCTGATGCTGTGATTACGGTTTACTGCCGGTAAGCTACAACCAAGAGCACAAATCCGCACGATCGTCAAAACGATTCGGACGTCTCCACAAAAGGAAGTGCTTCATTCGCGAGACAATAAAAAAAAAACACCGAATTCGCTGAACGATCCGAAATCTGATGCGCGCACTTGGAATAGGATATTGCGCATCAAAAGAATGCCCACACCCCCTTCCCCGAAAGAATGAATCATAAGATATGCTCTCCGTGTGCTGAAGCGGATGATTCAACGCGAAACTTGCGGAACTGAATTAATACGCCCAGCGTTAATTCCGTTTCGGGTGCGACACGTGCCGATGGTATGCACAATAAAAGGGAAGCGAGTACAATATAAATGATTATGATTCATGCGCGCGCGTGTGTGTGTGTGTTTGACTTCCCCTGGGAGGCTTCTAGACATAGAGTTCTTTATTCTTACGAATCTCCGAAAGATACTCAGATCTCGCATTCCGTCGCCTCCATCTACGACTATAAATAATCGCGAAGCGTTGAGTGCACTGTTTTTTTCATCCCTAAAGCCGGGTGCTTCGTTAAACAGAGGGCATGCTCTTTGGCCCTCTCCTCCCCCAGCGAACACACGCGATCAAATGTCGTGCCACTTGGGGTAACTATTCGGAATGCAATCCCCTCGTGCACGCCGGAGAAGGAAATACATTTCCTGCCGGAGTGTTCCCTCCCCGACCGCGAACGGTTTCTCCACGTACGGTGAAGATGCCTACTACTGGATCGCTAAAAAGAGAACCTCCAGCAAACAGATGATCTCACATCTTGCGGGATCTCGATCGCATCAGCACCTAAGAATAAACCTTCCCCGATACTCGGCTCTTTTCTGGCAAGATTTTGGCAGCGAACCACACGCTAATCATCCAGCAAACGAGGCTTGAAATCGATGAAAACGGTGTGCAACCGGCCGTACCACGTTTAACTGACCACCCGTCATCTGTTTGGGGTGGCCTTTTTGAGCAGCACGAAAAGTAGAAACAATTCTCACCTCTGGTATGCGAGCATCATCATCAGCTGCGAAAAAAAACAAAACTAACCGGGAGCATGTGGGGAAGGAAAGAACGCAGAAGATAGCAGCTGGCAGGCTGCTAGAACCGAGGAAGTGCACAAAGAAAACCGTGTGCACACCGTGTGTTTCGCTATTTCCATCGGTTCGTTTTTCCACGGCACTGCTGCTGATTTATTTTCCTTTTTCTTCCCCATGGTGCCCATCAGCACCATGTGACCATGACCGTCGCCGTCGTTCCGTTCGGATGCTCGCAATGAATGGGCAGAGTTTGCGTTTGGAGTTGTTCTTTTTGCATCTTCGAACCCCCGGGCTGGACGCGAAGAAAGGCAAGTTGTGGGGACCGCAGAAGGAACTTGGAAGTAGAAAAATGGATCCATTTTTCTGGTGCCGGCACAAAAAAACCCCGAGATTTACCAGAATCGTATTCGAATGGTGAGACGACACAGATATTTGCTTACAAAGGCACTACACTTATTCTAGACGATAAGATAAGCAGTTCCTGCAATGATATCGCAGCAATTTATGAGAGAAACTAGCTGATCCATAAAATACCCAGCCAACAAAAGAGAATTATTTAAACAAGTGTTGAACTAATTTTAACGCAAGAAAAGGTAGGGTAAATTTATAAAATTCCTTCTCGAAACTACAAAAATTAAATCGATTAGTGTATACCAACAACTTTGGACATTCAAAAATCGAATTAAAAACAAACATGCTTCACTTTGCATAGAACAAAAGCGATAGCAAAAATCGTGAAGCCTAGATCACCGAGATCGGGCGTCTATTCGCTTGATCAACGATTTTTTTTGGTAATTTTTTGTTAAATTAGAAGCAAAATTCGAAACAATTTAACGCACACAAAAATATCGCAGGTAGTAAAGATTCACCATTATTACCATTCGTTGCTTTGTACAAATGGCTTTCCTACCACGTTAGCACGTTGAAACTGAACATATTATGGTAATGTTGTTTAAGATTGGAAATTTCAATTTAAACCCCATTGGATAATGAAATCTTACGACATCCCACGCTGTCACGCGTGCAAAAAAAAACACGTCAACCTTCCTTTAAAGAAAATTAACTTAAAAAATACTTCAATCATTATTACACCCCCGGCCAATGTGTAACTAACATTTATCGCAAGCTAACCGGGTTATTAACGATCTCGACTTAGAGCACCAAGCGTGCAAAAGAAAAACAGAATAAATGTACCATGCTTGAAGTTGAAAAATTAGTCTGCGAGCGCTCACATAGAAGGCCGGTACACATGGGAACTTCCATTTCCTTCTCCGACGGGCGTCCAGGGGGGGGGGGTTTGGGTGGCGCAAATGCAAATGATAAATGCACCATGCAGTAATAGACGGTTGCCGCGCATTTCGCACCGGATCTGAACCCCTTTTACGCACCCCGCCACGCATTTGCATTGGCCACAAACGGTTGGATTGCAGTAACTGCAGTGCCCCCGCCACAAAACCGCCATGGAAAACACATGTTTTCATAATTGTTTTATTACGTGAAGCGAGAAAAAAAAATGCAACACTGAAAAAAAACCCGTACGATGTTCGGTTTGTTCGGAGCTCGATCGGCAAACGATGTGTAACAAACGGTCGGTATGCTACCATCACCCACCGCAACATAGTCCCGCGTGCAGTATGGGAAGATACCTCTTCGGTCTCAACAACAACAACAACGACACACCCACCGAGCGCATGTGAGGAAATGCGTTATTTACAGCGTACGGTAAACGAAGAAGAAAAAAAAACAACCCACAATGTCCAGGGTCGACCCCCTGTGCCGGCATTCCTTCCCCACCGGGCGGGTGTTGGGTTCATGTGAATTACTTCAACATAAACATAAAAAAAAAATAAAACTGCAACATACAACCCAACACGTCGAATAAAACTGCAACCACTAGCGCTTTTCCGAGCGGTGCAGCAGCAGCAGCAAAACAATACCTCGTGGTGCCGAGGGGGGTGGTTTTAATGTAGTTGATATTGGGTGGGCCGCATTTTCGCATACAGTAAGCACAAATTTTGCAAACTCGCACCTCCCACCTCCCGCCTCCGCCTAGAGGCCTCCGAAGGTCGAACAACAAAAGCACAGACCGTAGTGTTTTATTTGTTTTTTTTGTGTTGTCAAGTAACCTAAAAAGATTTAAGCAAAACAAAACTGATTTTTTCTGTGTTGGAAAAAACAGCGTGATTCATACACCTGACTGCGAGGCGGTTCGAAAACGGTGAAGGTGACCAGAACTGGCAATTTGCTACTCGTATCACATGTCCCTCCAGATCGTTCTTTAGATGTGACTTGCTCTTATCTTATCAGCTGCGTGCGTGTGTGTGTGTGTGTCATTACAAACGCGTGTCTCATTTCGCGACTGATTTATTTCTATCACATGATGTGACAGCTCTCGGAAGCAAAGGGAATCGAATATTGATTGTGGCAGCTTTTTTTGGAACAGCAAACATATTTCCTAGTAAGTGAGCGTAGTAGGCTGTTGCGTAAAAACCACACATCAATCCTCTCAGTAACCTACGGTGACGATCGAACACACAAAAAACGTGTTAACTGCAGAGAGCTTCCGAATGATGGACGGTTTTTTGCTTTTTGTTTACCCTTATCTCTACACTAGGAAATTCAGGAATTGAAACAGATAAACACACACACACACACACACACACACACACACACACACACACACACACACACACACACACACACACACACACACACACACACTTTGCGCTGCAATTTGCGCACGATCATTCTCGAGGTGGATGAGCATGACGTCATCCAAACACACACGCGCACACATACACAAACACACGTCCGCGTTCCTCGTCGATCGGTGCGTTGAAATCGTCCGAAGCAAGCGCGCGAGCGAAGGAAAGGAAAATGGGGAATTCAATCCCACCATTTCCGGCCAGATCAATTGACCAATTCCCGGTGACATTTCCATCCTCCGCCCGTTGGCTTTTCGGTCCCCGCATTCCACAGTGTTTAAAAAGCCCCGCACGATCTACACGGCACTGGAAGATGAGCCTGTGTTTGTGCACGACGCGATCGAGATACGCGCGCGCCGTTTCACGCACACCACCGCACACGCCCTCGCTTCTTCGCTCCGATCTTCTCGCCGTCAAGATGCTTGACGACGATCTCGACGAGCACCGAGACACACGCACACACATACAAACACCACACACGCAATACGATACGCTAGAATATAAAATATCACACACTGCAGCAGCAGCAGCAGAGCCTTACCTTGTCCAAACATTTCAGCTCCTCGATCGGGTAGACCACCTTCTGGCAGCGGGCACAGGATTTATTCATCTTGACGGCAGATATGAGCACGAACAAACCAACGCACAATTACGCCCTTCTCGATTCACTTGAACGACACGCGCTTGGCTTTTGCTTTCGCGAAGGCTGCTGTGATGGGTACTACTTTTTTATTGCTCGGAAAAAATGGTGCACCAATTTTTTTTCAGCTCCCCACACGAAAATTGGCATTCAACGCACACACTATCACAAACACACACGCTGGCTACCAAAAAAAGCACACTAGATCAGCACAGATCCGTTGATTTGGGAAAACTTTCACCGGTTGAGTGGATCTTTTTTGATTATTTTGCTCTCCGATCACACACAATAACACACCGCGCACACACACACATACACGTGCACACTACAGCGAAATGTTGTGTGTGCAGCTTTTTTTGATGCTGGAGAACCGATCACAACCGAGCGCGCAGGCACACAAATGCGGACACAGCATACACACATGCACGACACCACGATCGATCTGAGTGCGCTGGCGAACGACGGCTGCCCTGAGTAGTGTGTTCCACTACCGGACAAGTTTAACCGAAAATAACGATTTGGTGTTCGCTTTTACCAATGCTAACGTTGATGTTAGTATTTAAAACAAAACAGTCGGAACTGGCTGCATAAACCCACACGCACACTCGTAGCGGAATTAAACAAATAATTCACCGGTGCGATTAAACGCTCCTTTTCTTATTTCGATTTATGTCGTTATTTTTTCTGAAACGGCACTTGCGAAAACAGTTTTGAACCCAATCGAACACGATCGTGCACGTTACGGATTTTATTTAAGCACACTAAAACCCGACGAAAATTCAAAACTCGTTACAGGATACACGATAGCTGCTTGTCGCAGCAGGATCTGATCCTTTGTTGCTTGCTTTCAATTCGGATCAGAGACAGGAAAATGTGTTATTTCGCTACTACAAAGCAAAAGACGGCACTTTTTGAATTAGAATCCGGCAACGCGCGAGCAGCGTGTCCTCACCCTTCGATATTTTTCAATTTTTGAACAAGAAGAAGACATGCAACACAGCTGCATCACAACAAATACAACTGTCAAAGCTGTCAGGTTAATGTAACCTCATCGTTGGATCGTCTGGCCGCGATTGTAATTTTTCGCCACAACGGAATGGCAGCAAATTGTTTACCATTTCATCAGCAAATTGTTCACCATTTGCCTGGTATCGGAAAAAATGTTGTAGAATTTTGAATACTGAGATACAAAAAAAACTAGATGAATCACGAAGATTCCTTAACACGGTCGAAAGCCCTATGTTAAAAAAAGTGATTTAAAAACATTTTCGAAGATGGCAGTTCATTTTCAAATGAACAAGGTTTGTTTTTTTTATGGTTTTTTTTTTTGGTTTGGTTTGGAACAAGTAAATTGTTTTTTTTATGAAGATTTTGTATTCCAATTTCATCAAACTAACGGTTTCCTAGTTAAAACGACTCAAGTATAATATTGGAAAAAACATGTTGATAACTTCGATTAAGAACTTACTAAATAACCCGCAATAATGCAATATGTATTACGAAAACATGGTTAATGATTATAATCATAGCTATAGCTATTCAGATTACATACTTCGTAGCTCGTTGTTATCAAAAAAAAAATCTGAAAGTATCTTATTACCCTCAATTCATGGCGAAATACCCCAAAAAAAAATTAAAAATTAAATCAAAAGCTTGTTTCAAATTGAAAATTCCAACGCATTGTTTGTATTTGTTAACAAATTCGTTAAACTCAATTTATTTTCATATCAACGTTATCACGCCACAGGGTGTTGACATGATTCGGTGGTCTTTTGTTGAGATACAATTTTTAAATGAAAACGGTTTAGTAAAGTCACATGTAACAGCAGTTATATCACGCGAAAAAAGATTGATAATAAATGCCAATTAATCGCACAAAACAGCTTATACTTCACCTATTTGACAATAATAGTAAACCCATGGGCGCAAAGACTTTCCAGCTTTTCCGACCACAAAGTTGTCAGTGAGGGAAATGCACCTGAGTGTATCCTTACCAACACAACGGCATACACCTATACCCGACGGCGACACATGCCAAGGACGACCGCACGCACACACTTGGGTGGAATACGGAGAAATCCTACGCGTATCGCACACAGGCACACCCGCGACACACATACACACACTTCATTTTCTTGTGGGAAAATTTTAAACGAAAAATGGCAGCGAACCGGACGGTGTCGCCTCGTGTCCGGAGTGTTTAGACGGGAAAATTCGGCTCGCATTGTGGCACATAGCGAACGAGAGGAGTTCGCAAACAGTGGTGAGAATCCTTCTCATCATTGATTGAGTAAATTGTTGAGTGTTCGGTACCGTGCGAGCAAGAAAACTGTGACTTACAGTTAGTGTGACCGCATAGTATCCACTCCGAGAAAGTGGCACCATCGTTGGCCATGCAAGAAAAAATTCTTCGCAATTTCTTCGGAGGGCCGTGATCCGAGTGTGATGGAAGAATGGCAAAGGTGTTTGATTGATTGAAAATACAAGCAATCCCCAATCGTTTAGCTAATCGTTCGCTTTTAGTCACTGCTGAGTGCGTTTTTTCATCCCAGCACTCCTTCCTTTCATACACGCACACGCGCGCACGCAGGGGTGTGCTTTCCACGGTTCTGTGTGTGTTTGCGCCCTGAGAGGGGTTGGAAAAATCGATAAACACCGACCGCGGTACCGGCAACCAGCAGCAACAGCAGCAGCAGCAGCGCAGCGGCTACCATTTAACGTTACACCATCATCTCTCACATCGTCTGCCGTCATTCTCATCGACCGTCGTGTTCTTTTCGCACACATACACACAAACGACGAAGAAAACCCCCGGAACAAGTGTCTACAGAGGAAAAGGATCTACAAGTCTGCTACACATTATGTTTCTTCAGCGAATGTGTGATTATCGAAAACACCATGCACCACGGTTGATTAAAAATTAAATTTGTGATGTGTTTTGCATAATCATTGGGAAAAGTGAGGTGTACCAATTTTTCTAATGACCTGGAAAATTGATCGTCCCTAGTGTGATTGTGTGCGGACGTGTGATTTGGTTCAGCTCAGTTCGAGTGTGTCCTCAATCGATAGTTCGCCAGACTGATATCCCATGTGAGACCGCGTGTAAAACCGTTGTGTAGTGCATTTTTTTCTCGGCTTGTGTTTCTGCATCACCCCTAGCACTTCAGTTGATTTCATTCGCACAAGGATTAAGCAACGAAACGTCAATGTGCAACCACCGCTCGTATCCTCTCCTCGAAAATTCGGTTGCAGTGCAGATGGGAATGATGTGCGGTGGTGTGGTCGTGTGACGAGCTGATACGCGAGTGATAGATAGCAAAACCCCATTTTTCATCGCAACATGGCCCATTAAAATCAGTCAGAATTGATCCCAACAGCTTAGTCTACCAAAAATATAGGAAAATGCAGACGATTCGTAAGAAGACCAGTCCTTTAAAATGTAAGTATGCGTTCATTTATTCGTTTGCATAATGGGTATGACAGCGGAAGGAAGGTTTCCCCGGTTGGGATGAGATCAGCGCCCGGAGATGTGAACTTTACCGTTTGAAAAATGTCAAAGGTGAAAGTGATTGCGTGAAAGTTATGAAAGTTTTGTCATCAATTTAGTATAATTCAAATTGATGTTGAGTCCTTGAAAGGATCAATACCGATTTTTCCACACTGTATTGAGAATTGCATACTTTTTCGTACTATGGGCACAAAGGTATGCAATCTGCGAAAGACATAAATCACTCGGCTGTACAAAAAACGCTTCAATCGGTGTTTACATCCCCTTGTTTTACACTTCGGATGACAATCTTCAACTTACCGTTGTTGTAAACAAACAAACAATCAAACACTGCACAAAATGTTGTCGCTGTGCGGTGCGTGGATAAATTGTGCAGAAAATGTGTTGAAAACGCTGTGAAACTAACCGTAGCAGTTAGCCGCACCCTTTCCGAACACTTTCTCATCGCCTGAAGCAGATCGATCTAACTATTTTATTTTAACAAAAAATGGCAACATTTACTACTCCTCTGCAACGGCTGACAAGTTCTAAGTGTTTTATTTAATCTTGTGATCTGATATAACCGCCGGATTCGTACGCTATCACAGCTAGAAAATTCACGATGCGTGATCGATGAGTAATCGGGACAGGGCGAACGAAAAGTGTTTCGTGCAAGTATATGCGCTCACGGAGGGAAAAAGATGCACCATCCAGTGAGTCAGCCTCTGTCTGTCGGTGTCTGTCTTTGCGCGATTCGTTCTCGTCTGTTTCGCGGTGGTCTAGGATTTACTTTATCCATCACGAGACCTTCCAAGATAAGAGCGCTGCTGGCTGAGACATACAGCTGGTGTTGGTGATAATTCTTTTTTTCGCCATCGTCGTCATCATCGTCGCCGTGTGAATCCAGTAACCGAATGTAAATTGCAGTTGCACTCCGCAGTGGTGGTTGAATTTGTTGTGCACATTTTGTGTATGTGTGTTAAGGTTACTTTGTACCGCGTTCTATCCTGCGCTACCTTCCCCACGCGCGATAATTTGTTGTTTGTGCCGCGTTTTGTGTCCCGCAGTGACTTGTGCCCCTGAAGATGGTCATTCCCTTCGGCGAACGATTCTAGCGACAGAGAAGTTTCTGTGCGTTCTCTGCACTCGCAGCAATCCTGGTTGCACAGCACGAACGGTTACTTAGTAACGTAAAACAACACCCAACGGGCAAGATGAGAAACACAACGCGTGCATCCGATCGGGGCCTTCTGCGACGTAAGCGACTTAATGACCCCTTTTTTAAGCGGGGTGTATTTAATACAGAAAACAACGTTCATGATCGGAAAATAAACAACCCTTAAATGTTAGCACCAATTTTTCTAATGTAGCGCTGCTGCGTCCTGTTTTTCCCTATTTTCAGATCGAAATGAACCCGGGCGGTTCTTTGGCGATGGTGTGAGCTTCAAGGCCAAACTCATCGGCATCCTGGAGGTCGGAGAAGCCCGAGGAGACCGGATGTGCCAGGAAGCACTGCAGGTACTAATGGCTTGTTTGTTTGCGGAAGGGAGATAACAGAGAGAGCTTTGAAAACGTTTTGCGGCATAAAAAACGCGCCTGAGACGTGTGTGCGTGTGGGGAAAAAAAGATCGGAATAAAGGGCCGCTGCCTGCGCATCACCATCTGGTCCGGTGGTCTGGCTATTTTTAGCTGCAACAGTATGGCATATAAAGTGTTCCCGTCGTTCACGGCACGCCTCTGTCCGCCAACCACACACACACACATACGCACACACAACACCTTTCCCGAAGGTTCATAAGCCCCGAGAATACGACGCGGGAGATGAGATAAAATCCGCGCTGTCCGCACGCGTTCAAGAGCACCAAGCGAAACAGTCTCTGCAGTCCAGCTGAATTGGCTTCAATTCAAACAAGCCGGACGCGCATTATCTTAGTCCCTCCCGCCCGGCGAGGGACGCTCCCTTCAGTGCCACTCCAGTGGACGAGACGCGGGACGCTTTTATTGGCAAATTTACGATGGCAAAACATATAAATCATAAAGAAAAACGGTGCGGCGGCCCGAAGAAGAGGGGCCATCGTTGGCGTAATCTGAGGTTACGTGTTATTGAATAGCAGCAGTGCAAAATACACGCCGACGCGCTGCGGCACCACCGGCTTGCCGGTTGATTGAACACAGCGGCAACCGTGCGTGTATGTGTGCCCATTGTGACACAATGCTTAGGTTTTTATTGTTGTGGCGAACCGTATCGAGTACGTTCAAAGCCCACTCCGTTGCACCGGATCGATTGTGGGCGATTTTATAAGAATATGTGATACACACCAGTTTGCTCGTGTGACCTGCTGGTTTGTTCGATCCGATCAAGCGGAACAGAGCGGATGTGTAATTAAATAGGTGTGCATCTTTTTTTTTTTCGGCGAACCAGTGTACTTTTGGTGCGATAGGGCAGGTTTTTTCTTCATGGTGGCGATACCCAGTAGAAGCTGTAGACTGTACTATGGTCTTAAGGGGAGTTTTTCCTCCAAAAATATGCCTCCCTATTTTTTAATTTTATCCCAAACTTTATTTCCTCAAAAAAGACCACTTCACAATAAAATAGAGGATTGCTCCTATCTAGCCTCCCTCACGATTCTTATCAATTTTATCCTGTGACAGAAGGGTTGCGCCCGGTGTCAAATCAATGGACACGATATACCCGTTTATAAATCATTCCCACCTCATCGTATCGACGGGCGGCAAAAGGTCGACAAGCTATTTTTGTCGTTCCCATCGATCCTGGTGAAGGCCAGCAGCGAATGGTGACATTTATTCCCACTTTTCTTCTTCTTTTCCTTCGCAGGACCTCAAAATGGCAATACGAGCCGCCGGAGAGCACAAGCAACGCATCACGATACACGTCACGATCGATGGGCTACGATTGAGAGATGAAAAAACTGGCGTAAGTACCATGGATGCATGAAATGCGTAGTGTGTTTGGTTTCTGCTCACCTAACAACGTTTTTATCCTCACTTCCAGGACTCTCTCTATCACCATCCCGTGCACAAGATATCGTTCATCGCCCAGGACATGACGGATTCGCGTGCATTTGGCTATATTTTTGGTTCCCCCGACAGTGGGCATCGCTTTTTCGGCATCAAAACCGACAAAGCCGCCAGCCAGGTGGTGCTGGCGATGCGCGACCTGTTCCAGGTCGTGTTCGAGCTGAAGAAGAAGGAGATCGAGCTGGCCCGGCAGCACATCCAGAGCAAGATCACCGCGCACGAACATCAGGCGGTGTCGGCGTCGCTGGTCGCGAAGAGCAGCACCGCCCTGGTGGACGGTGGTGCGGCAAGCGGCGGTGGTGGAGGAGGTGGTAGCTCCAGCAGTTACGGCAAGAATCATTCGAACGAGTCGGGTGCGCTGGGCGGGACAATGTTGGCGGGCCCGAGCAGTGGCATCAAGATGATGGCGGGCAAGAGCGAGAAATCGCCCGAATCCGTGGCCGATCTGGTCGATCTGGAGCAGGAGCTGAGCTGCATCCAGCGGGGGATAACGCAGATGGAGCGCATCACACCGAGCGAGGGGCCGGGCAAGAGTGTGCTGGATGACGATCCGTTCGGTGACTCGTTCGCCAATATTCCTCCGGTGAGTGGGGGGGGGGGGGTTTGGTTTTGTTTCCTATTTCGCCAAATAACCACAGCGTACACTTCCTTTTCAGTCGTACAACCTGCTGCCACCACCGGAGTCGAGCAAACGGCACCAGAAGCAAACACACCGTTCGACGGAGAACCTGCCCGCGATGGATTCGAGCCCGGTAGTGTCCTCCACGCCTCCACCCATGCCGGCACCGCCCATTCCGACGCAATCCAGTACTGCTGGCGGTGGCGGTTCGACGAGTGCCGGAGTCTCACATGCTTCCTCCGCTACTGCTTCTGCCTCTGCTGGCGCTGGCAGCACTAGCAACGGTAACAATGCTTCATCGTCGCAGGCGCCGGGTGGCGGTGGAAGCACTCTAACCAGCAGCAACTCCGTGCAGAACGACGATTGGCTCAACTCGCCACCAAATACGTCACGCTTCGATCCCGAGCCCGCTCGCTACTCAGACGAACCGAAGAATGGCGAAGAGACGGGAAAGGTAAGGCACCAGGCGTTATCTCGTTCGATATGTTTCTCAAAAGCTGCGTTACTTAGACATCTCCAAGAACAAGAAAATTAATCTTTAATGTTAAATCGTACACAAATCTCAATCGACCACACGAAAGCATACATTTAATTTCTCCCCGTTCGAACTCTCCCGCAGCTTCCACAATCGTCGAGCGGTGCCGCACAACCCTCTTCCTACACGGATGTCTTCACCGACCTTGACCCGCTCGGTACGGGCAAGATAAAGCCGTACATCGACAAGAAGTACTTCTTCCAGGAGCTGAAAAACCCGCCGAAAAAGGTGCTGAAAGATCTGTCCGGCAAGGAGAGCACCTTCAACGCGAACTTCGCCTCGGAAGAGCAACAATCGGGTTCGTCCCAGCTGCTGCAGCAGTCGCTTAACACGAGCAACATTTCCACCCTTGCCAGCGGCAGTGGCGACCTGTTCAAGGCCAGCTTCGACGAAGCGCAATCGACGATGAAGGGGAATAATGGTGGGACCGGAGATGCTGGCGGTGATGCTGGTGGCGCTGGTATGCCGCTGATCGAATCGCTGGTCGGTCCGGGTGGCACGAAACCGTCGGCTGCCGATCCGTTCATGGAGGATGAAGATTTCTCCAAACTTCAGATCGATCCGTTCGAGGTGCATTTCTCGCGCAACGCTTCTCCGCGAAACGCGGACGGCGCACAGCCGGATGAAGCGGAAGATTCCGCGGGCAATAGAGGTGCGTCCGCTGGCGAAGGAAAGGACGGTGGTGTTGGTGGTGGTGGTGTTTACAACGGACCGCTGCAGGTAAACCTGCCACCCGAATCGTGGGCCAGCTACATCAGCCAGAAACGGCTCGAGCGGCAGTCGTCCGAAGCGAACGCCACGACCGGAAGCGTGCCCGGGAACGCACATCGCAACCGTCCGGCGGCCAGCAGCGTGTTCAAGCAGAACACCGTCGATGTGATCACTAGTCTTAGCTCCAGCTCGAAGAAGATGAAACCGAACCTGTTCGGGCAGAAGTTTTCCAAGCGCGACTCGAACAGTATAAACATGCGCCGGCTGCAGGAGAGCGATTCGCTGAGCGAAACGGAGATGGCCCCGGAACCACCGCCCCGTCCCGATTCCGGTTCGCACGTCGAACCACCGCCCCTGCCGCCGAAGAAGCAGTTTGCCGACATCGTCATCCGACCGTCGCCACGCTCCGGATCCGGCACCGGACCAACATCCGTTTCCGGGCACGGTCCGCGCGAGCGGTACGATTACGTTGGCTCCAAGTACGACACGAGTGGACGTTCTCCGTCCGGTGGTGGGGGGCCAGGGTCCGATGCACCACCGCTTCCGTTGCCCTCGCGTAAGGTCGGTCGCACCGCCGGCGAATCGATCGGTCCCGGACGTCCACAGAAAGGGCGTACCGACGAGGACGACTACCTGACGCCGATCGGGAAGGCGGACATTCCGACGCTGCTACCACCGCCACAGCGCAAAGATGCCTCCAAAACGACACGCACCACGCGCAAGCAGTCGGAAACGGACCCGCGCAATCTGGACGAACCGACACCGCCACCATCTTCGAAATCACCGAAAGAACACCACCACCATCAGCAGCAACATCACCACTCGACATCGTCCGGTTCCGCACCGTTCCTGCCCGACATCACGCTCAGTCAATTACTTACGCTCGGGATCGACGAACTGGCGGGCAAGCTTAGCGTGCCGGTGTCGAAGCTGAGCACCATGACGCTCGTCGAGCTCACCACCTACCTGTCGGAGTTTATCGAGAACAGTAAGTACCCGGCGACCCAACCGCCACCACCACCACCACCATCCGCCGCACCATCGTGGGCAACGAGCAGCAGCCTCAGCCAGGACAACACGGCCGGACTGGACGGTAGCGTTAGCG
The DNA here is from genome assembly GCA_000473445.2 of Anopheles farauti. Lineage (NCBI taxonomy): Eukaryota > Metazoa > Arthropoda > Insecta > Diptera > Culicidae > Anopheles > Anopheles farauti. The sequence continues at coordinate 13,201,100 of KI915041.1, forward strand.
AATCGCCCGTCTTTAAGGTGAACTTCGACGACACGAACCAGGAGGCGATGTTCGTGGCGAAGTTTGACGATAACTTCGGCGAGGATGAGCGACCCCGGAGCGGAGGTTCGTTTGTTGCCAACTTCGATAACATGAACCTGTCGACGATGGCCACGGGTTCGTCGTCGTCGTCGTCTGCCGTGGTCGACAAATACGCCGTGTTCCGGGAGATCATTGAGCAGGAAATTGGTCCCGAGTCGGATGCGCCACCGGGTGATCAGGAGCAGGGGGCACGATCGGAACAGAACGAACGGGCGGATTCGCTCGATCTTCAGCGGGAAGTCGCTTCGGAGATGAATCGCCTATCGCCGGCGTTTGCCGGTGGCGAAGGAGGAAACATCGGTTCGTCCCCGCTGCCAACGCTGGGATCACTTTCGTTCGGTGGTGGAGCGTCTTCCGTTAGTCCCCTGACCACCACCACCACCGCCACCACCATTGGTCCACCATTAACGAAGATCGACACGAAGATAACGGAGGTGATTTCCCAAGCGAAGGATCGGTACGCGGCCCTGAGGGACATCATTTTGGTGGAGGATCTGTTCGAGAAGCCACCGCAGGCCCCGATGGCACGCATGGAGTCGTCCTCGTTCGAGGACCGCGACCTGGACGAGGACGCCAAGTTCGAGGCAAACTTCGACGACATGGAACCGGCGGTTGCGTTGCAGCAACCCGAGCCAACCTCGCCGGAAATCAACGTGTCCGATGCGGACTTCAACGAGGACGACATGCAGCGGCCGACCGAGGAATCGGGTGGCATCGGTGGTTCGTTCCGCAACACCGCCACACCACGCGAAGATCTCGAAATCGATGAGCTGATGCAGAAAGCGGTATCGAATTTGTCACTCCACAGTACGGACCAGCTGTCACCGGCACCGGCCGCAAACGCACCGTCCGCACTGTCCGTGAAAGGTCACAGCCCACTGCTGCAGCACAGTTCGACCTCACCGTACCGACCGCCCAGTATGTCCACCTCCACCACGCTGCTGAACGATATGGTGGCCCCGAAGAGTAAATCCCCCACGGGTGGCAGCACCATGGTGCAGTACGAAACGCTGTCGCTCGGTCCGGGTCGGGGAGGCATGGGTGAACGGTTGAACGACATGAGCACGTCGCCCATTCCGCCGCTGGTCCCGAAGGGTTCGTCTGGTGGCGGTATGGCCAAGAGCCCCATTCTGAAACCGTCCCCGGTTTCAAGACGCCACGAGGAGGGTATGCGCAAGAAACCTACGCCGGCACCGCGGGGCCAATCGTCGAGCGATAAGCGTTCGTCCGGCTCAATGAGCGACGGTGACGGGGAGTCCTCGCCGGAAGGTGATAACAACGAAGGTAAGTGTGTGCGGATTAGGTAATGAAGCCGGGGACGATCAGTACTTTTTGGACATAAATATAAATGGTTGGAAAGAGTGAGTTAAACAAGGTCTTCCATTCGAGATTATCGTTAACTTAGGTTCTATATATGTAGTAAATCTGTTTATTTTATCTCCTTCGCAGGTGGAAAAATGTCTCGCATGACTCCTACTAACGCTAACGAATCGTGGGCCGTGTTTGATCAACCGGAACCTCCACATCACGCCTCGAAGCGGCACGATATGCGCCACGACCCCTCAGTTCGCAGCGATGGCGGAAGAAGTACGTCTCCCGACTCTGCTTCTACCTTAAAGCACCAGTTTTCAATACTTACGCTTTCGTTCTTCCATCCACTCGATCGTTTCCAGGAAGTGGCGATAAAAATGGTCCCGATTCACCGTGCTCCTCCGATCCGAAGGACGAGTGGACGAAGACGGATCTGCGCGAGTACGGCGGTAGCCGTCGGTGGCCCTCGAAGGGTCACACTTCGTCCTCGTCACGTGACGTTAGCCCGTGGGACGAGGAGGGCCCAGACTATCGCAAGCGCATGGCACATCCCTCTTCCGGCGGTGGTCACCATCATGCGACGTCCGGCGAACGGTACCATCATCCGCGTATGCCACCGCGTCGTATCAACTCGAACGACGAGGACTACGACGAGGAGTTGGTGAAGGAGCGCAGTCAGCAGCGACGCCGCATGAAGGGTGGCGTGGGGTCGCGCAGTCGCGATAATTTCGAAGACGAACACTGGTACCACGACCACCATGCCGGTCCGCAGTGGTCCTCACCGACGGAGGACGAAGATACGCGCGGTCCGCCGGGCGGTGAGCGGGGTTCGCGCTCGTTCGATCGGAACGCGTACGAGCGGAGCACGTACGGGCCACCGTACGAGAAGCGGGAACCGAAAAGCCTGCCACCGGCGTACGATCGGCGCGGGGATTACAAAGGCTACAACGACAAGTGGAAGTACTACCGCGAGCGGGAACCGTCCCGGGGCGGTGGGAGCGGCGGTCGGTACGATTACGATCCGTACGGTGGCGAGGGTGCTGGCTATGGGGGCAGAAGGGCGGATTATGACGACGGTGGCGGCGGGGTAGTGTACGAGCGACCGAGCCGGGATTCGCGTGCCGCCCGGGAGTACTTTTACGAGCGGGAGCGCAAAAGTTTCGATCGGGAGAGCAACGAATCGTACGACAGCAGGGACCGGCAGCGAAGTTTCGGTAGCGGCGACATCTACGGGAGTCTCGACAGCCGGGCGGAGTATCGCGAGCGCGATCGGTATCTGTCGCTCGACAAAAGCCGCTCGCTGCGACGCGGCATGCGCAATGCGGGCAGTGCCCGGCTGGACCAGGAGCTGGATCAAGACTCCGAGGGCGATTTGATGGGTGGAATGATGGCGGGTAGTGGCCGACCGGGTGGTGGTTTGCATCGCTCTAGTCAAAACATTGGCCGTAGCGGTGGTGGTGGCGCCAAGCAGCAGCAGCAGCAGCAGCAGCACCAACAGCAGATGATGATGATGCTGGACGATGATGTTTGGGGTGTTTCGAAGGGAGGTGGTGCCGCTGCTACCATGCCGTGGAAGAGACCGTCGAGCGCCACGGAAGCGCAGCAGGAGCATCGACGCTACAACGAAGGTGGCAGAAGTGGGCGGAGCAGTGGAATGGTGGGCCCGACCGGTGGATCCACCCTGGTCGGGTCGGACGGTGAGAAAGATCGGCAACGGTTTCGCAAGAAGAGCCGTTCGCGCGCCAGCGACCGGAAGGAGCACGACATGCGCTCGAACTACGCGACGATGCGGTATCCGTTGCGGCCGAAGGAGGATTACTTCGATTTTGACGCACCCCCGGAGGGTGGCCGAGGTGGAGGTGGTGTGATGGCGGGCCCGGCCGTGGACGATGACGATGAGGACGACGAGGACGACGTGCCGGGCGGGAAGATGACGATCCTGGACGATCCGCTCGACGACAGTCCCGCGTACTATGGGGGGCGCACCCGGCAGCAGCCACCACCGGGATATTACGGGAAATCGTCCACACCGAGACAGGAAGCCCGCAGCCTGAACGATTCGCTGATCGCACAGGAAGCGAAGAAGATGTCGCGGTACGAGTACGAGGAGGAAGCGCTGCGACGCATGAAGAAAAGCAATAGCCGCGATCTGTACTTCGAGGGTGGCAGCGTCACTCCGCCGAAGAACGTCCAGAAGCAACACAATCCCGGCTCGCAGGGTTCCGCGGGTCGGACACTGGACTTTGAGTTTGACGAGTTTACCGATCCACCGGGGTCCGCCGGGGTACCAGGCGTCGGTGGGGATGGGTTCGAGAGTGACTTCAACTCACCGCCGGTTGCTGGTGGCGCCGGGTCGGGAGTTCCCACTGGGCGTGCGGAGGTACCGAAATCGTACCGCTTCTCGAGCGACTTTTCCAACGACAAGGATCGCACCCATTACGCACATGATCCCCCGCAGGCGGGATATCATCGACAGCAGCATCACTACAAGCAGCATCATCCAACCGGTGGCGCCGGTGGTAGTTACGCCGAGCCCGGTGACTATCCGGCGCACCCACAAACGGCAACGCCACCGCCCGCGTCCGCCCAGCATCACCAGCATCGGGAGCAAACCGGTGGCAGCAGTGGTTCGAAGTTGCGCTTCAACGAAAATGTCACCGTGTCCAAGTTTGACGCCGAGGCGACGACCATGTTCGAGGACGACTTTGCTGGACGTTCCGATGCGGAACAGGATCTGGACGATAGGCAGCAGCAGGGCTGGTCGTCGGCGAGTATCAGTACCGCCACCAGCCCAGGGCCAACGGCAGCAGCAGCAGCAGCAGCAGCAGCAGCAACCGCCGCAAGCAATAATGGTAGCAACAAGAAGATATTAAAAACCTCTAGTCAGACAGGTCAGCAACATCAGCAACAGCATCACCAGCAGCAGCAGCAGCAGCAGCAGCAGCAGCAGCAGCAACAGCAGCAGCCACTGTTCAATCAGGATAATATTCGCAAATCGGACAGTATTAACATTTTTGCCAAAAAAGTGGACGACCCGTTCGAGGACGACGATTTCTTCTCCACCTCCGGTGGCGGGCGGGGCGGGGCCGATCCGTTCGGTGGCAATGGTAACGCCGGTACGGGACCGGCGGCCGGTCACGATGCGGCCACACCGCACGGTGCCCACGGTGCGTCCGGGTGGGACAAAAACTTCGCCAACTTCGACGACAACATCTGATTACTCGGTAGCCTGATGATCGAGAGCAACTTCCTCAGTCGCCAGCTGAGCCGAAGTTTGAGTGCCCGGCAGCAGTACCAGTACTGCTGCCAACCGGACGAACATCAGCGCTACTCACTGGCCAAGGACATCCGGAAGCTGTACATGCGCATCAAGCACTGCAACCGGTATCAGGTGTTTGTTTAGCGGCGCTTCGTTTCGCTTAGGAAAGCTTTAATCATACTTCATCGGTTTATTATGTGTCGCATGTGATCATCGCTCGAGCGGGCCATTTTATTCTTATTGACGGTTAGGATGCAGCCATTCGAGTGCGTTTGCCCGTTCGATTTGTTCGGTATCGATCGGTTCGCCACATGGAAGCGTTCATTCATATCACGCATTGTAACATGTATTCATTAGACAGACGTTAACTTATTATCCGCCGGTGGTAGGTTGTGCTGGAAAGGAGATAGTCAATCGGAGATTAACGTTGCGCCGAGGTCAGAGCTACTGATGTCACTACTGCTGCTACTGTTGCTGGTACTGCTGGTAGCTGTGCCAGCGCCACCTAGCGTCGAACAACGATCGAAACGAAAACATTACACACGGTCGCGAAAGGGAAGCTGTCGGTTTTAGTCTTCCCCTCTTCCCGTATTAAAAATTGTAGCAAATCCAAAATTACTCCTTAAAACGCATAAACGGCAAATGTGGGAGAAACAAAAAAGATGTTGAAATGAAAGTAAATGGCTTACCAATGTTCTATTCCGCTCTTCCTCTCCTTCTTACCTTAACTAACGATACGCCGATGGTAACCCTCTATACCTACAGCGGCTCCAGAAAAGAAAAACAAACGTAAAAGACCCAAGCGCTCTCAAGGCTGGGCAAGAAATAATGCAAGACAAATGGCGTCACAGTAGGCGCCGCTGATAGCCGGTGACAGTCAGTATACTTCATGGCAGCTAGGTAAAGGATCAGGATAAAGGCATCGTAGTAGGCGCGTGTCGGGCTAAATAATCGTTTCCCATATCGTTTCGCGCGCAATCGCTACGTTACAATCGGTGCACTGTGTCATATTAAGGTTGTTTTGTTTGTTTCTGCTGGTTAGACCGAATTCTGTGCTAGAAGTTAGGTTAGCAATAATATGTTTCGACGATAGTGTCACAACGCTGTACACAACGTTCTTCTCATCCAGTGTGTGAGTTACGCGGAAGCGTGGCAGCAGCTTTAGCAATGATCCCCGGGGTAGCTTCATTTGAAAAGTGTATGGTTAACGAACGAACGAAGCGCTGCAGTCAGTACGGTTGAGGCGGTAAGACAAATTTTTAGATTAATATTAATTCCACCCCGATACTGCTACGACGGCAACAGGCTCAGGATGTGCGGTGGGTCTTTAGATATTATTAACAAAGGAAGAATATTCAACGCTAGCGAGCACACCCCAGGGCCAGGGCGAGTCGATACGAGTACGTGTGATGCAACGATAGTGCTTTAGGAAGGCTTTGGTTTAAGGAAAGAAAATAGACACTTACCTCTGGGGATATTGGCTATATGCGATTGGTTGGACTTTCAAGCGCATTCGTGTACGATAACTTTGCGTTTCGCTTATGATAGGTTGGGTTTTTGTAAGATATCGTGAACAAAATATTGTCTAAAAACGCATACAGGGGAGGGACATAGTAAAGAGCAACAGAAAAGCAACACACTCACACTACATACTCGAATTAATCTTTCTCTCAATCACTTAAAATTCTTGGCTAATTGATATTGCGTATATCGGCGAAGCGACGCTAGGAGTAGGGAGTCATGTAGAGCAAAGAGAAAAGAGGAACCACTAAAAGCAAAACTCAACCGAAAACACCACAGAACGATTGAACGATCGAACACACCAGGGGGTGAGAAAAATACTCAAAATTATAAACGAATACATACTCTACCAGAACAGAAAGAAAGTTGAAGAAATAAGGAAACACACTCGATAAGCTACAATGACGCGACCAGTGGTAGAATTATTTAAGCAAAACAGAACGGAATGCATACAAACCCAGAGAGCTATGCAAATTGTCGATACAAAGCCCACCCTTCCCTCCACGGAAGGAAGTATCAAAAACGAACAAACCACATCAAAAACACAAACCAGAAGCCAGCAAGTCCGGGCGTCGGAAAACATAAGTAATAATGCAACAAAAACCTACCTAAGCAAAAGCAGAAACAAAATAACAACAACAAAACAGATTTCATGTAGTGTTCGAATGTTTCTTTCCTCTTCGTTGTCGTTTTTGGTTCGCGAAAATACGCGCCCCGTGTGTCACGCACACACAATCACACTGTGTAGATGGCGTTTCATTTCCTTCCGCTCTGGATAAAATAGTGTTTGACAAACTGTTGCGAAGCTAGCAAACTGAAAGTGCTAAGAAGTGGACAGGAAACGGAGCAAAAATGTACTGAAAAGGAAGGGAAACCACAGACAAAACGGATAACAACTACACGGACGGGTGAAAAAAGGGCAGATAATCGGCGAATGAAAGGCGTGCAGTGTGAACTCTGTGAGACAAGAGCAAGAACAAAGGCATACAAAAAGCAACTATTAAGAAGTAAAAATATATCATTAAACATTTTAAAAACAAATCTATTTTCTTTTCTTTAAAAAAAAAACTGAACAGCGGAAAGAAGAACACGGTGGAGACGATTGTATTGTGTAAGCAAATAATTTATATTCAAAGTTTATTAGATAAGAACTACTACAAAACTCAGTACGAGTATTTGACAAGAAATGAGATAGGATTTTAAAAAATATTCCCACAACCGAAAATTACAAAACGAACACGGCGGCAAGATTACCAAACGGACTTCACTGACCATTCAGTGCCTTTACGCTTTCGCGCCACAGCCGCTCGGACGTTTCCTCGTCGAACTTGAACTTGGACTTGGTTTGTTGGACATTCGCCACGAAGTACCCGGTGACCGGGTTCTTCTCCTCAGTGTTGACGTTGTCCGTCGCACAGTGGATGATGTTTTGGGCTCCCTGGAGAGGGGTAAAAAACGAACTCCATTAGACTCCCGGGGACCTCGTGGACCTCCACCTCCACTTCTTACCTGACGAGCGGAGCGCAGGAACAGCAGCGCAATCGGCGAGAACAGCACGTAGTGGTACCACTTGGGGTTATAGTCCCGGAAGAAGTCCGTGTGGCAGAGGCCCGGGCACAGCACGTGCACGTTGTAGCCCTGCTTGTACAGCTCGCGCGCAAAGTAAAAGTTCATCAGCTTCGAGTTGTTGTACAGATTGTTGAACCGGTCGCCCCGGCCGCGTTCGACCCACTTGCCGAGGTTGTCGAAATCAATCCGCGCCCGTTCGTGCATCTTCGACGAGACGACCACGATGCGGGCCGCGTTCGCCCGGATGTTGTCCTTCAGCAGATCGACCAGCAGAAAGTGCCCCAGATGGTTGACGCCGTAGTGGAGCTCGAAGTCTTCCTTCGTGTACGCCGGCGTCTGTACGGCCAGGCCCGCGTTGTTGATGAGACAATCGAACGACGGGTAGCGGCTCTTGATCGCTTCGCTAAAGTTGCGGATCGATTCGAACGACGCCAGGTCCAGTTCGATCGGGATCAGCTCGCCCTCCTGCGTGTGCTGCCGGATGAGCCGGATCGCGTCACCCGCCCGCTCCATACTGCGGCACGCCATGATGACGGTAGCCTGCCGGGTGACCAGTGCCTGCGCGGTCTCGAAACCTAGCCCCGTGTTGGCACCGGTTATGATGAACACTTTGCCCCGCAGCGAGGCGTTGTTGCGCACCCAACCCCATTGCCACTCGCGCAGCTTGCGTATGAGGTACAGACTGGCGCCGACACCGACCGGCACGAGGAGGTAGAGCAGTGAGGCAGACATGTTGGATCGTTACGTTACAGTCTAGAGGGTGGAGAGGTGAAGCGAAGAGAAGACGCCATTAGTAAACACACGCATTGGTAGTGAAGCGCAACCAAGGGAGACTTCCATGGCAACGAACTGCCTGACAGTTGTGTTTCGGACAAGATGGCGATGGCGAATCATTTTTAGTTGATTTGACACAAGTGTTACGATTTTACGCTGAAATTCTTAACCAATTTAATGTTTTCAGATTCTTTTAATAACTTTCATTGTCGAAATAATTACCGTATAAAACAGTGTTTCCAACCGGTTTTTTGTTTTGGTTAAATTTAGCTAACCACTTGACCCTTCAAAAGAAGAAAATCGAGCATCTGTAAAGTTTGTCAAGTAAGTCTTTATTTGTTTTCCCTTTTTCAAAACAGTAACGCTGCACAAGGAGCAACACTGCATTTTATAATCTATATTACAGTAGCGAATTAGTAGCGTCTAGTAATACCATCTACCGACCACGTGAGAATGTTGTGCCCGAGCGTTTCCCTTCGCTCTACTTCGCCTTCTTCGACTCCTTCTGCGACTGTTTCTTTCCCTGCTGCTGCTGTTGTTTTGCCTCATCCGATGGTTCCTGCTCGTCCGGTTGGTTGTCGTCGTCATCCTTCGCTTCCTCGTAGCCGCGCAGCGCGTACAGCAATATGATAATATTTACAACCAGCACCGCCGCCACGACCGAGCCGCACGTGTTGGGGAAGCCGTCGATGTGGAGGTAGTGCGCCAGGGCGTAGTGCGTGCTGTAGAACGCGGCGAAAGGAAGCGTAAACATGGCGGTACTGTAGAGCAGCAGCCACCCGATGGCGGACATCGTTTGGCGCTGCGTTCGTGGATCATCTTCGTCGGTGTACACGTCGTCCGTACACGCGGCGGCGGTTCCGGCGGTGCTATCCATGTGCGCGAAGGAAGGTTAGTTTGCTACCCTATGTCACACCATTGGCACGTGCACAACGACCGGTTATTTACACGAGACGCTGGAAGATGATACAGTTGTGAGTAGTGGATTGTTCGTTGGAAAGGTTTAACAGGGAATTTTTAGTGCCGGAAATTGGGAAACTTTCGCCTGCTACATCCTGTACAATGTTAATCAGGTTAAACTACTATGGTCGACAGGTGTTAAAGAGTACGCCTAGGTGCGTTGCCTGCGTGTGTGTGTGTCAAGAAATCTCCTTCACTTCCATATCACCCATCACCACCACCAATATGCCATGCCATCACCACCACCGATCGTGATATTCGTATTCAGTGCCGTCCGTCGGCACGCTCGTCCGCTTCCGCAATCGCCCGCACGCTTTCCTCCCACAACCGCACGGACGTTTCCTCGTCGAAGTGGTACTTGGAGCGGCGCATCTTCACGTTCGACACGAAGTACCCGGTGAGCGGGTTGCGCTCGGGCGTGGTAACGCTTTCCGTCGCCGCGTAAATTATGTTCTGTGCACCCTGCGTGAGAGGATCGATAGAAGATGGGGGAAGAAGGGTGTCGCGTTTTAGTACACAGTGTCCGTGTCGCTGCCAGGCGGGAGGTGTGTGTGTGTGTGTCGTTGCCGCGTACCTGTTCGCCGGATCGCAACATCAGCCACACGATCGGGGAAAACACCAGATAGTGGTACCACTTCGGTTCGTAGTGGCGGAAGAAGTCCGTGTGGCAGAGGCCCGGGCACAGCACGTGCACGTTGAAGCCCCGCTTGTACAGCTCCCGGGCGTAGTAGAAGTTCATCAGCTTCGAGTTGTTGTACAGCCGGTTTAGGCGGCTGCCGTACTCCACCCACCGGCCGAGATTGGCGAAGTCGATCTCCGCCTCGATTTCGTGCATGCGCGACGACACGACGACGACGCGGGTTCGCTGTGCCAGCAGCTGCTCCTTCAGCAGATCCACCAGCAAGAACTGCCCGAGATGGTTCACGCCGAAGTGTACCTCGTAGTTTTCGCGCGTGAATTCCGGCGTCCGGACCGCCAGGCCCGCATTGTTCACCAGACAGTACACGTTCGGTACGGTGCGCTTCAGCTCGCCGGCAAACTTCCGTATCGAGCGGAACGAGGCGAGATCGAGCTCCATCGGTATGAGCGCATCGCCTGCGAGCGCGCCGTTGCTTTCGTGCAGCTCCGCGCGTATCTTTTCGATTGCCTCGACTGCTTTGGTGAGATTCCGGCACGCCATCACGACGGTGGCCTGGCGGCGGACCAGCGCTTTCGTCGCTTCATACCCGAGACCGGTGTTGGCACCGGTGATGACGAATGTTTTGCCCCGGAGCGAAAAGCTGGACTTTACCCAGCCCCATTTGCGCAGTTTGTACAGCCGGAGGAGTACGATCGAACCGAGCAGACCGGTGGTGGCCGCCGCTCCGGCGCTGGCCGCGACGGAGAGCGTCAGTTCCGCTGGGACGAATGGCATTTTGGTGAGGTGAGGGTGAAGGGGTGAATCATGGGGAGATCCTACGCGTAAGAGGTCTAAAGGGAGAGCAAAATTTACAGAACATGTTGTTTTGGCGAAAGGTGTACATAAAACCTGACTGTAGAATTAGAATTATGAAATTTTTTTGTCCCACTTGCGTCACACTCTCAGTTTGTTTCAATGTATCAAAAACCATCAAAGAAACCATGGAAGAACGCTTCATCAAAGCAACCTTAGGAGTTCCGATTATGTAGCTATTCTGATATTTGAATACGCTGGCATGAGCTGCTCGATTGGCAATAACGTTGGCTGAAGCACTCGTTTGTAAAACATCTTCCCTAATTCGTTTTTACTTATTTATTAGAAGTAAGCACATTGCATTGAACTGCTCGCCCGGGTCGTCTTGCAACGATGCAACGCACTAATTCGCACTGATTATGCCACGCACGGCCCGATCGAAGCTTGCCGACGTTAGCGGGTCGCCGGGCGTGTAGAACGGATTGCACACCGCGTCCGTGTAGAGGTTGTGCAGGTTGCGGAACATGGCGCGCACCTCGTTCTCCCGGAACGACGACGTGCTGCTCGCATCGATTACGATCAAAAACTTGATCTTGGTGTTCGTGACGTAGCCGTATATCTTGTACTGCTCGGTCGAGATGAGCGACCCGAGGTACAGCTCGCGACCATCGGCCGCCGCCTTCTGGTTCGTCGCGCACCGTTCATCGATCACGTCCAGCGAAGCGTGGACCTGGTACTGCAGCGCGATCTCCTTATCCACGTTCGCGGTCGCGATGTACAGCGGTGCATTGTCCTTGCCGATGATCGCCACACAGGCACACATCTGAGCCCCAAACATCCCGAGAGCAAGAACGATACGGAAAAGAGAACGGTTTCCATCATTTATCGGAACGAGACGACGAGGCAAAAAGGATTAAAAAGTGGCCGGCGGGCCACATAGTGGTAGGGCAAACAGTAAAAAAAAAGGGCTCGTGCTTGTGCAGATTTCAATGCGTGCTCATTTCACACCCATTTCACGGGAGCAAAACACGCAGGCATCATGGTTCAATGATTTTGTCTACGTGTTCAGACACACCCGCCTGGGCCACGAAGCGCGAACGAATATCATTCAATCGATTCGTCCGCTTCAAAACGTTTGCTGTATGCTAATTTTATCACATAATAACTCACAAATTTTTTAAGGTCAACAAACCAACGAAATGACGCCCTACGATGCGGTTCTTCGCGGGGTTGGTGTTCGCCATGAAACTAAAAACTAACGACGCAAAATATCTCCAGCACAATTTTATACTAAACGCAACACGTACCTTATAAATTGTTGAGTGGAATGTTGTAATAACAGCGTTGAAATGCGATTTTGTTGATAAAAATGCAATACGGACTTGCTGTGGTTTGTAGTATTTTTTCTTTAATGATCACGCACCTTTGTTTACGGTTTGAGACTCGGTTTGACAGCTACATTCAATTCTCGACTACCTGTGACAGTTTAGGCAAATCTTCTTATTCGTTTTAATTATTCATACGAACTGGCTAGCTTGGATCGTACTGTACATGCATTCGTCCATTTTCGCTTAGCCAATAATTATTCAACTGTGGTAATGAGCACCATAGCGAAATTATTTAAAAACGACGTTAATATCTGTGATTCTTCAGTAGTAAAAGGTTTTAGTTTTCCTTTGTTTAGTACCTTTTTTCACGATTCATGACTTTAGATGCAATTAAATTACAAACATCAATGTAATCATTTTCACAATCTTATCTATTCCATTCATATGCATTGTAAGTTTTACTTGAAAATACATTTATTTTTTCCGAAAATGCTCTTTAACAAACGTTTCTCCAACCAGAATCGGAAACACTAGACTAGCTTCTGCGTACACCTTCACCGGGGTAGCGTCTTTCTTAATTTTACCCCACGAGACAGCCTCATCCGGCCGCGCACCACTGTCGCTTCCATCGTACTCAGACGCCGTGTTAATAAATACCGAAAAATCCGCCCCGTTCCGCATCAGATTCGCATTGCAAATGTGATGTTTTATCACGCCACCACCGACGATAATAACTCCAGACTGAACGGCCTTCACGGCCATCGTGTTCAACCGACGCAAATCCGACACGATGTCCACCACCAGACCAGGATTGCGAAACGAATGGAAGTACATCATATCGCCGAGGCTACCGTCGGTTAGTGCGGGACTGAATACCGGAATCCGATTCTTCGCCGCCCAATAGTAGATCGAGGATTCGTCGTTGATTTTCTCACCCAACCGAGCGATCACTTTCGACGGCGTCCAAAGGGTGCCCTTTGTCTTCTGCTCCTCGAGCAGTTCGTCCAGTATTGGGGTGACCCAGTTTTCGAACTTGCAGTAGTTTTCATTCGGTACCAGCAGATTCCCTATCCGGTTGATGCCACGTTCGCGCAATTCCCGTCCTACCAGTTCGAACGATCCTAGGTAGGTCGGTGCCAGACATTTGATTAAATCTTCCTCAACTCCGCCAGCCGTCGCTACAATGCAGTCCACTAGCCGGTGTTGCACAAGGAATCGAATCGTTTCACGGACACCCGCCGACACCATGTTGGAGGTGTAGCCGAGAAAGATGGTACAACTCGTCCGGCGCTTTATGAATTCGTCCTCCTCGTACACGTCCAATTTGTCTTCTGGTAGCGGAACAGCGCGGGCAGCTATCTGCAAGATATCATTGTTTATAAAATACATGTAAGCAACCACCAGAAACGATCACTTCGTACCATTTTGTTAACTTCCTCGATCGCCTTGCCTAAGCTCGTCGCTTGGAATCCGCTGTGCACGTACGAACTGAACAGCTTCTCATAGTTATAGCCTTCGTTCCAGTCGTATCCCCGAATCGTTGGCGTATTTTCCGGCAGTTTTGAGCTTTCTTGTAGTACGGCTTCCTTTGCGACAGTCGGTTCCTGTGTTTGTTCCATATTTTGAATGATGTTTGTAATTTTAAACCCACATGTGCTTTTTCGATCGTGCGAATTGATTTGTTTATTTTTTTTTTTGCGTTACTCCTGTTCTGCCGAAACGTCAAAGCAAGTCGCGGGCGAATTGGCGAAAACGAAAATTTTTGCTCACGATACAATTAAAATGTAATATTTCCGATCGAAATTGGCATCTCAAGGTTCTTTGTTATCGGAAACATATTCAAACACACTTGAAACACCCCATTTCGGTAATATTCATACAACTTTTAGCAAGAAAAGCGCAACTCGGTAATGCTGTCAAAGTCAGCTGGTGGGGGATCGGCGTGTCAGCCGAGCTGTCACTTTGAACGCAAACACCAACCCCGAGGGTGTGCGTGCGCTTAGTTGTGTGTGCTAAACAAACGCGTTCGGTCCGGGGATTTTTTTTCTAGTGCGAGTGTTGTTTCCGAGTAATTCGTAGTGTTTCGCGGTTTTCGGTTCGGTTCGGTTTCGGTTTCGCGGTGTCCTAAGGGCGGTCCCTTAGTGCTGTGATTTGTTTGCACCTGATTGCCCACATCCTGCCCCAAGAGGATGCAGCAATAAAGTTAATCCTTCCATTGCCGTATAATACATAACAAAGGTAAACAGAGAATCAGTACCGGGGCGCGTGACTCCACAAAAGTGAGGAAAACCCGTAGTGTTTTCTGTGTAAAATCAAAGTTCCCTCTGTTGGCTGGCATTATCGGTGATTGGGGCGCTGCTGAAACATTCCTAATAGCTCCAAATGCAAACGCGAACAGGATTTAGACCAAGAAAAAACAATCTTTTATATATCAGCACCAACTCTTGCGTGTCTCAGTGACCAGGCCCTTTTCCAATGGCGTTGCTATGGCATTTCGTTGATTCCAAGTGCCTAGTCGCCTTTTGTTGGTAATGCGGTAGGGTAAATTGCTGATAAACTGTTCCGTTCCTCAACGCCTGGGCGCGGGCGCTTAGAACGCCGTTGCAGGGTGGCGGGTGAAATTGAGGAAACGGAATCATCCTCCGTTCCGCCTACCCAACCGGGGGCGGTTGATGATGCACCCTATTGATGAGGTCGCGCTTATACTGCAGTGGTGTGACCGATGCAACGCACGCTCACACATACAGCATGACAACAATTGACGGCCATTCGCGGGACAAGGCCATCTCACCTGCAAGCCTCTACAACCGGACTAGAGGACCGTGTGTAAAGGGTATCCTCCCTCCAAAAACAACGAATACTACCCACGAGGAGGGGAAAGCGTGTCGTTAGGAGCACGTGCGGGAACAAATTCCGCTCGTCTGACACGAATTCCGAACATCGGAGGCCGAGAATTGCATTCGAGCCTGTGCAGCGTCTGGATGCGCTGGAATGCAAACGAAAAGCACGAGGTATAAAGGTGGTCATTGGCATGCAATACTACAGAGGTGCTTCCTTCCCACCTTGACGCTCCACCATCAGGCGAAACGTGGAACGAGCCTCCATCACCACGCCTGCTTTAATCACGACCAAACGAGCTTTCAATCGATCCAGCCCCACTACTACGTGAGCCCATCTTCACCCGTGGCGATGCCTCGCGCCTGTGCGAGTCGAGTGCCGAGGTGTTCTTGAACTCCGGTACCGGTGGCCTTGAGAGCAGAACGCACGCTGCCGTTGCAATAATTCTTCTTCCGCTTTGCCGCCGCCGGCGCGCCGACATGGTTTCATTTCACGAGCGCCCGACATTATGGACTAAGGGTTACGGAACGGAAATTATATTCGAATTTACGGATTCGATCTTGAGCCCGTTTCCTGTGTCAGCCGTACGATGGAGAGCCGTGAGCCGCCGGGTCAGACCGAATGATCCGCGCTGCGAAAATGATGAGTGATGGTCAACATAAACACTAGCCGGCATGGCGGCGGCTGAAGAAGCAGCGCACTGGCAGTGGCAGTGCGCAAGGGGTTAACAAGCACGAAACATAAATTCTCATTCCAATTAATCCCCGGTGGTTGATGTGGTGGTTTAACGATCGTTGTTTTTTTGCTTACGTTACTTCAGTACACTAATAGGTTGTCCGCGGCTGTCGTCGCTTCCGTAATCGCCGGACGATCATCTTCTATTGCCGGCAATAAAGCGCACGAAAAAAAGCGAGTTTTCAATTGGATTGCAAAAACTCACCTCATTCATACATCCCCTACCCCATTCAACACAGCAACCGACGCTCGTAATACGGATCGTGCGTCCTAAACCTTACATGACACCCCGGGCGATCGAAGTGGGCGATGCGTTGTCTCTCAGCCGCAGCCAGAGCATCATGCCTCATTATGTCATCCCAAAACGAACATGGACCGACCGCGTGCACCCATATTACCGCTTAATTTGTCGAAATAATTCACATTATAACGCTAAAAAAAAAACACGCACAACGAAAAGCTTCGATTAAAACAATACAACATCGTAGGTTTTTTTCAGCGACAAGAGGTTTCGTTGAAATTAGGCTTATGCAATTCCGGCTTCAGGGAAAGCACACCCTTCCTGTCCTTGTGTTTTCTATGATTAAGCGGCACACACCCACGTTTCGGTGACGCGCGGGAAGATGTGTGTGAATTATGGATAAACTTTCGATTGAATTTTTATGCATTTACGAATGGTGTTCAGATGGATTGGAATTTGGCTTGGGATAGCCTTGGGCTGCACTGGAGCAAAACTGACAACAGATGTTATCTAGTCACCTTTTCTCTGCCAAAAAAAAACTAGGCTGTTGTGAGCAAAAGTTATCTAAACAGCTGCCTAGATTGGGCAAAACTAATAAGCAAGTTTCTCACCAAACAATGGTCGGCTCACGGAAATGCTTGTGATGATTTATTTAGTCCAAATTTCCTCCAGTTTTGCTTGTTCAAAACGCTAATCGCTGAGTTTGTTTCGAGCAACTTTAGTTTTTATTCGTTTATTCGCTCACTGTTGAATTATGCTTTTTGTTTTTTTTTGTTTATGATAGCTTTACTAATTGAAAAAAATTCAAACAATTGTAATGATGATAGAAACAATTGTAAAAAAGAAGTACCATTTTGTTGAGTCACATGTTTTCGAACCAACTTTCCCCGTGTGTTAGTATATTGCATCGAACAATTTTATTGTCACACAAAATCTACTTCGCCCGATCCTTCAGGTGCGTAATAGTCAATAAATGAAAGCGATATGTTCCCACCTTCTGATACCGATGTTTTCATCCAACCAAAAGCGTTATGTTCGCAGCGATTTCGCAGCAATTAAGCCCAAGTGCCGCGTGATAATCGGATCAAATCGGTCCGGTTATCGATTTTTCGGAACGATTAGAGGCCGAGTCGCGTTGCTGCGTTTCACGTGCACGTAAAAAAAAAAAAAACAACTCACCGAAGAAATATTAGGGAACGGTCATGATCATCAGCGCAACCGTGACACGCACCGTAGGCACGTAGGTTTTTTCGGCTGGGCCGGTGGAGTTATTTTTTTTACGTTCCAAACTTTCTATTTGCCCGCAAAGTTTTATGACAGCCCAGGTCGGTCGGTCACAAAATCGTACGTGCACTCGAACACCGTGCGCATTGCATAATGGCTGCCAGGGGCGAAGAAGTTTGAAACGGCCGAATGGTACGCGCGGGAAGGGCACGACATGGGGCGCCGAAGGGAAAAGGTCATACACCGGGCGATCCTTTCCGCAGCCACCGGGAACGCGCCGGGCTTTCGAGGCCACCGACGTTCGGTGGGTGAACATTTGAAGGATGTTTTGGGGCCACACGCGTGGCCCAAACACCGAAGTCCTGCAAATATTGTCGTTTTAGGTTTTCTCGCACGCCAGACCCCGCGCCCGCTCGCGCTGTTTCATCTCTTTTTAACCATTGTTTTCATTTTATCTCTCTCTTGTTTACTTCCAGCACTCCCCACCGTGCGTCCTAACGAAGACGATCGCCTTCATCGCATCTTCGGGAGCTCCCCACCTCCCCTCCCCCCCCCCCCCCCCCCCACCCACCCCGCCAGCATGCAGAGATGCAAATAAATGTTCTGCATTTTAAATAAGTTTTATAAATGCCCCCCCCGCCCCACCTCCTACCGCATTCCACCGCCCTACCTACACCAGCACCGGCAAGGTACACACGGGCAGGAGCAGCAGCATCGTTATAGTGGGGAATGGTCGGAGCATCATCATCATCTTCGGCATCATCACCGTCATCAGTCGTGGACAGGCATTCGGGGTGATTGGATGCGCCGATTGGAATTGTATCCGACTCCGACTTGCCACGCGTGCATTCGCTTGTGTTAGAGGTCCCCGCGACGAGCACCAGTCGCAGCATCACCATCGCGTTTAGTGACTAGCGTGCGTGTGTTTGTGTTGCGCGTGTCGCGTGAGGCTAACACAGAACGGGCTCAATCTGCGAAGCGAAGAAAGACAGGAAGGAAGTACAGTACAGCGCGCGTTGCCTCCTCGCGCCGACGCCACGTGGCATTCCGAGTGGCCGGGAAGTTTTATTTTGTGACAAGAATCCAAGCGTGACGACTGGTCAAGATCACGATGGTGATTTCGAAGATCTGTTGCATCGGTGCCGGCTATGTGGGCGGGCCGACGTGCAGCGTGATGGCGCTCAAGTGTCCCGACATCCAGATCACCGTCGTCGATCGCAGCACCGAACGGATAGCCCAGTGGAACTCGGACAAGCTGCCCATCTATGAGGTAAGCGGGACCCATCCGGCACGAAACGAAACCGACGCTTGCGACACACTGGCGGTCCGCCGGAGGCATCCCGATTCGATTGGCCGTGGCGCTGTGTCCCTCACCGTAACTCGGTTAAGGTCTTTGGCGGAGTGCGATCGGAATTTCGTATGTGCGAATGGTCTCTCTCTCTCTCTCTCGCACTCTTAATCGCCTAATATTAATGTTATCAAAATTTCGACCAACCTTCGGTCACGGCAACGCAATCGCCACCGACCACCAACCCAGGCGTCGAGGTGTAGATCACGTTTCCATAAAAGAAGACCTCGGTTCGGAACGAGATCGGCCCGGTGGCGACCACGGGCGGATGCGAAACGCGCGCGTAATTTATGTAAAGCGTTTTTGTGTGTGTGTTTTTTTAATGGTTTGGACCAGCTTTTGCGTGCATGAATGGGACGATCCATTGGGCGTACCGGGGCTCAAATTCGCGCGCCCACCGGCTAACGGGTTCCTCGGCGAGGACGAGTTAGCATCTCGTAGCCCATCACAACTCATCGGCGTTTGTGGGTCATTTGGTGTGACGTGGGATGTTTTTTTTTCATGTTTTATCTCGAGCACACGCGCGCCGCTCGCGGATGTGCGTGCGAATATTCGGGGCCGATAAGCTTCGGGGTCGCAGACTTTTGTTGGACATTTTCGTTTGTTGTTTTCTTTTGCGATGCAAACGTTTTAGAAGGCTAAGCCTGAACGTAACCGCACCGGAGACCGAACGAAGTCTTCCCAAAACGTAAGGAGAGCTGGAAGAGATGAAAACGAACCGAGGTTATTAGATATTACGAGAGATTTTTATCTGAGCCTCTAACTTCTCTTCATCGCTTCAAAATCTTCCCGAAGGATCCTCCTATACAACACTTCCCGGAAGCTGATTCTCAACAGAATCGAGTTGAGCATCTGTTGTTAAGAATTCACGGCTCAGCTCAGCTCTCATCCGTCCAGATTCAGTTCGTAGTTAGGCGAACAAAGCCTCCAAATTTTGCTCCAACTCGAGGTTAATTCGGTATCAAAATCCTGCAAAATTTCCTCATCGACAGTCACGCGGCCATAGTGAGCGTACTCCTGAAAATACAACTGCCTGGTGGCCGATTCTGTAGCGCTCGCTGTCCCCTTCTCCTCCTTCTGACTGATCTCCTTCCGAGAAGCACCCCACTTCCGACGCTGCCCGGAACGGCGATAAGCGCCGGAGAAGTACGCGGGAAGCATGCGAAGAGCGTAAATCAAATACAAAACTTCGTTCCGCTCGGTAAAAAAAAAAAACAAAACTAAAAACGGTTAAGTGTTTTCAGCCTCGGTTACGATCTTATCGCATCTGGTGCATGGGTTTGTACGGCGGGGTTTGACTTTTTTTTCCCGTCCCCCCGTTCCGAAGACGATAACGGCCAAATAGTGGGATGGGTAAATGACGCTTAAATGCAACTGTTTTCGCGTTGCTTGACTTGTTTAGTTTTAACTAGTCCCGGACTAGATTTTCTGTTGGGTTTTCAGAAAAACTCATGGGTGTTATTTTTTTTATTAAAATAAATCATTTGTTTTGTGATGCTTTCAAAGGCTTCTGATGGTCTGAAGGTCAATTCTAGTGAGCTTGACCAAACAGAAGTGTAGTTTATTGCTTTGCTAAACGTACGCATAACATCTTACATCCTATCATTCCAGACATTGTACGTCAAGAAAACTGCTGCAAAATGTGTTTAACGTTCAACTCGACTGCCCTTGTGAACGTTTACCACGCCACATTAATCACTAACCGCACATGATGCCTCCTCTCACGAGCGTCTCGCCTTGCCCATCGTCTGTTGAATCCTGTTCCTGCTTTTTTTTGTTGCTTCCTGCGGTTCCAGAACGAACATCTGTTGCGGACTGATAAGTTTGTCACTGATCCGCTCTTGCATTCCAGTCGCCCTGCATTCGCCCGTACGGTAATGGGAATTCTGTTTCGTGCAGTGATCTTTCGTGGACAAACAACGTGGTAGCAACACCACCGTGGGCCATGGGTAGGGGGAGGGTTTTCAATTATGTTGTTGTCCGGTTCTCTCGTACGTGAGAATGTTAAATTATAATTAGCAGAAAGGCAAGTGACCGGCCCGGTGGTAACTTCTCGCTCGACTACTGGCTTATGCTTGATATGCTCTCTTTCTCACTAAAAATAGATCTTGAAAACCACTCGAAAACACACTTCCAAACTGACCGATATGACCGAAATACTGAGTGTGTGTGTGTTCGTATCTAAGCCCCCAGGGGGAGGTAAAATCCAACGCCTCTTCGAGAGCATTTTGGTTCCACCGTCTGCACCCCTAGGCACTTAGGCAGATCGGATCGAAGGGACCACCGCCTAGGGCAGCAGTTGTGGCCGAAGCAAATATAAACATAAAACAAAACCTTCTGCTCCCTCCCCTCTCCCATCCCCTCGGTAACGTTCCAGGAGGGGGGGTGTTCATTGCGGGCACGAAAGGGCAAAATGGTTTCATAATTTCAAAAATCCGCCGCTCGTCTGCCGCCACGGGCGAGCGGGATGATGGGCTTTTTGAATACGGCGACGTTACGTCACAGCACCGATCGGCCGTTCGATCGTCATTCGGCCATCGGAAGTGATGACGAGGTTTATCGTGGCCTTTGTTTTTCTTTTCTTTTTTTGATGCTGTTTTGCGCGTTATTCTTTCGGTCGTGTTTTACATTTCAGCCAAGAGCGAATTCAGACCCCGCTACTCCGCGACGTGACTTACCACTCTCGGGCACTGCTAATGAATATTCAACCATTTTTGGATCATTTTTTTAAGCGACCACAGCACGTCCAGAATGGGCTGAGAATCGGGAGGAGCCTGTCCGAAATGAACAGTTACGTGTCGGTGGGGGTTTATGGCGCGAATAGCGAGTAGTTTGGAGGGTTCTTCTTGGTTGAAGATGATGCACCCAGAACACGTCACGCGTCAGCTCGATACGGTAAACGACGACGAGCTAACAAAATGGCACGACACGTCACCTGAACCCGGATCGTATGATTCACTGCTGGTTATGATGGAGGCCTCTCAGGTTGGTTCTCATGACGTACACGAAGATATTGCATCGGAGGAATGAGCGATTTCCCGATACACGATGGATGGATGGATGAATCATGCCTGCGATTAATCAGGATCAAGTGCTTGGTTTTTTTTAACACCATCATGCGCCAGGGAAGGAACTGTTTTAAAAATTCATTAACATTCCCACTTGCAAATTTTAATGAACAGAAATTTCCGCTCATCTGAGAGTTTTGTCCCGGTCGCAGGTTTAATGTTGCCCATTCCAATAGCGCCGTAAACTGCGGGCCAAAATTGATGCCCTTAGGCTGTTGACCTAAAAACGCACTCCGCACTTCGGTTCCGTTTTTTTTTTCGTCAACATTTTTACCCGTAGAATCTTCATTTCTGCAGACTTTCTAAAAGTGGCCAAGCACAGTTGCAGTTAATTCTTCGGTTTTGCTTTTCGGGCCCGTTTCTGGTGCGTTCTTCTGGGGGATGTGATTGGGTTACCAAACCGGTCCAAAGAAAGAATACGTTTGACGTAGAAGAAAGATGTGGAGAAATGGGGATATTTTAAAGCAATGGTTGCTTTGCGAAAACATTGAGAGAGGTAGAACATTTTCGTATTTTCGTTCCGTTCCCTTTTTTGGGGGCTGGTTTTGTGGATTTTGTAACGTTTTTTGGCAGCAGTTCGTAGTACAACACTAAGTTGATCCCCTCAAAAATAATAACCTTAGCGTCGTAAATATAGAGCATTCGGTTCCTTCTTTCCATCGTCAAGTGAGCCTTGAAGGAAAACAAACTGAGCTCTTGAAGTATTCGAATCGCAAAAGCTTCACCGAGGGGCTTTTCTTTCCCCCCGGCATGTCGAGTATTATTTTCTGCTTTCCTCAGATCCCCTTGACACTTGGACAATGCTCCAAAAATCTCATCAATCTCAAATCTCAAATTGTCAAAAATAAAATGTTCTAACTTCCCTCCATTGCCGCTAGAGGTCGCTAGCAGCTAGCAACGTTCTCTAACGTCCCGTTTCCTTTTTTTTCCCCTTCCCCCCGCAGCCCGGTCTCGACGAGGTGGTCCGGCAGTGCCGCAACCGCAACCTCTTCTTCTCGACCGACATCGAGAAAGCGATCCAGGAGGCGGAACTGATCTTCATCTCGGTCAACACGCCCACCAAGACGTACGGCAACGGGCGGGGCCGGGCGGCCGATCTGAAGTACGTCGAGGGTTGCGCGCGCATGATCGCGGAAATGTCGCAGAACAGCAAGATCGTGGTGGAGAAGAGCACGGTACCGGTGCGGGCCGCCGAAAGCATCATGCACATCCTGAAGGCGAACCACAAGCCGGGCGTGAAGTACGACATCCTCTCCAACCCGGAGTTTCTCGCCGAGGGTACGGCGGTGGAGGATTTGCTCAAGCCGGACCGGGTGCTGATCGGGGGGGAGCAAACGGCGGCCGGGCAGGCCGCGATCGAGAAGCTGTGCTGGGTGTACGAGCACTGGATCCCGAAGCGAAGCATCATCACGACCAACACGTGGAGCTCGGAGCTGTCGAAGCTGGCGGCGAATGCGTTCCTCGCGCAGCGCATCTCCTCCATCAACTCGCTGTCGGCGGTGTGCGAGGCGACGGGTGCGGACGTCAGCGAGGTGGCCCGAGCGGTCGGGCTGGATTCGCGCATCGGGCCCAAGTTCCTGCAGGCGTCGGTCGGGTTCGGGGGCAGCTGCTTCCAGAAGGACATCCTCAACCTGGTGTACATCTGCGAGGGGCTGAACCTGCCGGAGGTGGCCGCCTACTGGCAGCAGGTGATCGACATGAACGACTACCAGAAGACGCGCTTCTCGCAGAAGATCATCGAATGTCTGTTCAACACGGTCACGGACAAGCGCATCTCGATACTGGGGTTCGCCTTTAAGAAGAACACGGGCGACACGCGGGAAACGCCCGCCATCACCGTGTGCCGGACGCTGCTCGACGAGGGCGCCCAGCTGAACATCTACGATCCGAAGGTGGAACCGGAGCAGATCATCGCCGACCTCACGCACCCGACCGTGACGGAAAGCCCGGAGCACGTGAAGCGAGCGGTGCAGATCTTTGCCGACCCGTACGATGCGGTTCGCGGCACGCACGCCCTCGTCGTCTGCACCGAATGGGATGAGTTTGTCGTATGTCATCACTGTCGCCGTCGCGTCACCTCGAAGCCGATGGCCGATCGTCACTACCAACACCACCACCACCTTCCGCCCCACCATCCCTCGTCACACCACGAACCACGGTGCCCGGTCGAATCTAATACTGTACCCGGTGTTCCTTTCGTTCTCTTTCCGCAGAGTCTCAACTACGAACGGATCTACGCGTCGATGATGAAACCGGCGTACATCTTCGACGGTCGCAAGATCCTGCCGCACGAGCGGCTCCAGCAGATCGGGTTCCACGTGCAAACCATCGGCAAGCGGTTGCTGCACCAGGAGCCGCACCCGCTGCGCCACGGTGCGGCGGCAGTGCCAGTGTTGCACCACGCGACGAACGGACACCACGGGCCGGTATCGGGGACGGCGCTCAACGGCGACGGACCCGGTACGCAGGCCTAGTAGCTCTGCTGCCTCGTAGATAGTAGTAGTGATATCGCTTCACCCGTAGACACGCTAGATCTGGCCACCGCATCGCACCAACACCATCACCCGCATCCACAGCAACCGCAGCATCCGCAGCAGCAACAGCAGCAACGTGGCCTACTGTTCGATGCCGCCGCCGGTTGGTTGCAGTGCTTTCTCCGCATGGACTGTACGGGCGTCGGTATGGCCGCACCGAAACCGGCCGCGGGACCTGCGCGCGAACCACCTCCAGCACCACCACCGACACCGCATCGCTTTCAGATCGGGTGCCGGATCGTGCGCACCGTACGCACCAGCGTCCAGAGCGATGCCATCCTCGGCGGCGTCGCGTCCACGGTGGACAGTTTGCTCGGCACGCGACCACCGCCCCGGAGCCGAACGCGCAGCACACCGCCGCATGGCCGCGCGTCCAGTGGCACGTCCGGTGACGATAACATTACGATACCACCGGAAGATAGGAAGTATTACTACTGAGCGAAGGTGCGCGGGCGCGCGAGGCGGACAACACACGGAAAACTAACTATAGCTTTTAGGGTTAAGGGGGTGGATTGTGGCCGATCGGCCAGAATCGAATCGAATCTATACTCAAATAGCCGCACGCACGCACGCCCTTTTGTATTATCCGCATTACGCTTCTTGCTCCCGTCCTGCTTCCCGACCGGAACCTTCTTCCCGAACCGCCGTTAGACCTCCGAGAGAAAAAAACAAGTGCGTGCTGGATTGCTTAGAATAAGTAACGAACAAACTGACAATTGAAGTACAGAAAGAGAAAGAGAGAGAGAGAGAGAGAGAGAGAGAGAGAGAGAGAGAGAGAGAGAGAGAGAGAGAG
>KI915041.1:13226259-13368393 GCA_000473445.2 Anopheles farauti
AGAGAGAGAGAGAGAGAGAGAGAGAGAGAGAGAGAGAGAGAGAGAGAGAGCGAGCGAGCGAGTGAGCAAATCTCTCTCAACAGATATGCGAAGAAGGCTTTGAGCAATTTGTTTTTTTCGTTTTGCATTTCCGTTAACGTAACTGTATTAACGCACTGGTTTGCTACACGTTCGTGTATCTAAGTGTGCGTGTGTGAGAGAGATAGGGAGATATAACGAGGGTGAGAGGGAATGATATTTTATAAGAAAAAAATGTAGTATTTTCTATCGCTTAAGGAGCACAAACAAAAACTCACACTTCATTATCGCACATTAGCACACACAAACACTCGTTAAACCTTTCTTCCCTTCCTCCCCGCCCTTCCCCACCTCTTTCTTTCCTATGGCGAGCAATTTAACGCGCCGGCGTAAGGATGTAAGGATGTAAAGGATGTGTGTAAAACCACGGCTGTACTTTTTGCATGCCCAAAAGTAGAATCCTTCCTTCGCTAGCGCTCGCTGTTTTCTCTCCCTCTCTTTCTATCTCTCTGGTTGCGACAACTTTTGAAAATCGATCAAATTTCCGGTGCAATGTACTGCATCGCTGCAGGTAAAACATACCTTATTTAGATGGATTAGCATTTAAGCTGGGACGAGATGGCGGATGTGAACATCACTGTATGATTTGTGAGAATATGTAATATTAATTAATAAAAAAATAAACGATTTAAAGCGATCAGTGGGTTTTAGGATCTTGCTTAGCTTCGTGAGTGTGCCCCTGGTTTCATCGTTCAAATTGGCTGAAATGTTTCATCGTTATCTGCAAAACATAACGAAAAATTTTTAATCCTAAAAATACCTTACACCACCATTCAGCGCGCCATCGAAGGGTTATCTTCTCATCGTTCACTTCTCACTGCTCACCAACCGCTCATCTCATCTGTCAAATGCCGGGATCAAAACAAAAACACGGCATTTCGGGTACGGTGTTGTTTTCGATTGTGCAATAATCGGCGATAGCTGTGTAAGAAATATGTTAAAAACGATAGTTTCCCTGCAATTGCTGCCCGGTGCGAGGCTGGCAGTAGGTGGACTGCAGCAAACCGCACGAAGAAGCGTCCACACGCGTACAAAGTCGCGCATTTTACCACCGCCGAAGATCAATCCGTCACACTCCGACGGCAGCGCAAGGATCAGTCCGTTCGGTTGGGGACTTTTGGTGTGTGTGTTTTCAGTTTTATCATCAAGGACCAAAAAAAGCCCTTTTCAAAAGCGCCCCCTTCTCCCCATCGCAGCTCATTCCGGCCACCACCTTCGGGCTCGGATGCTGGCAGGTTTACCGCAAACAATGGAAGGAGGGACTGATCGCGGAGCTGGAGCGAAAGATTCACATGCCACCGGTACCGATACCGGATGAGTGAGTGATCGAAAATGGGAAATGACCGGGGGTGGATGGCTAATTGGCGCTTTTTCCCTTGTGGTAGCCTTGCTGCCCTGAGTGGCATGGAGTACGAAACGGTGACGGTACGCGGCCAGTTCCTGCACGATCAGGAGATCCATCTCGGACCGCGTGCCTGCATACAGCGCGGCGATAGTCACACCACCGGCGGTCTCTTCACGCAGAAGGAAGCATCGATCGGGTTTCTCGTGATAACACCGTTCAAGCTGGAAGGGCGCGAGTAAGTTTTCCTCTGCGAGTAACTGGTTTCGGTTGCAACCAAAAACGCCACCCTCTGCTCTTCTCTTGCAGCGATAAAATCCTCATCAACCGTGGCTGGGTGCCGAAACGCTTTCTCGATCCGGCAACGCGACCCGAGGGACAGGTGACCGGCACGGTCGAGCTGCAGGGTGTCGTCCGGCTGCAGGAGAACCGACCTCAGTTTACGCCCCAACAGCGCGGTGCCATCTTCATGTACCGGGATGTGGAAAAAATGGCGGCCTGGCGTGGGACCGAACCGTACTATCTGGACGCGACGGCTGCGTCCACCGTTCCGCTCGGTCCGGTCGGCGGACAGACGCGGATAACGCTGCGAAACGAGCACCTGTCGTACATCGTGACGTGGTTCAGTTTGTCCGGCTTCACGACCTGGCTCTGGTTCCGGCAGATCGTTCGCGGCAAGTCGTTTTGAAGTAGGGGCAACGCGGCAAAGAGTTGTATCGAACGTGAACACTGTTGTATTGTAGGAAATAAAACCAGATCAGAATGTGTATGTGCTGTTTGGTGAGGTACTTTGAACTGGCATACGAAAAGCTACGCTTGCTATGATCAGTAGCAGGCTCCTTGCATAGCGACAGATTGGAAGTTCAAGCGGTGCATCGAGTACGGTTTTCCGCCGTCTACTAGATGTGAATTCCTTGCCATAGCAAGAACGAAACGAAATGTGATAATACACGGTGTAGAACGGACAGGAAAAGAAGACACATTAATTTTATTTTTTGTTTTTTTTTTTGTGTTTTCTTTTTACCAACATTTGTCAGTGTATGTATGTGTGTGTGTTGTGTGTGTTTATGAGCTTCTGCTTTTATGCATATTTACATTTACATTTCTCTTTGCTTAAATCACCTTAACGTCTACGTAAACGCCGCGCGCGCGTCTATTGTTTTAAATACATTTCTTGCTTAATGATTACGAAACGATAAAATCTGAATTCCACGCGCCTTCAGCTAGCCAAAGCCAAAGGAGGCGAACTATTTCGTTACGACGCGCGTGCGTTTGTTTCCCTTGTAATTTGTTGTCCTTAACATAAAGTTCGACGGTTTACGGGTTTTGGTTTCAGTTCCCTTGCGGCGCATGGACAAATGTTTCGCCTGCACGCTCGCCACAGAACCCGACAACACCGCTGCTCTACGCAAATCATTTTGTTGAAGTCAGTAAAATAAGTCAATTAAATCATATATGTCTAGCAAAAAGTGAAACGGTGATAAAAGTGAAACTTAAACGATAAACTGTGAGATAACACATTGCGGTTACTATAAATATGATTAAGGATAAAAAGCGCTCAAACGTGCACAAACACTTGACCTGGCATTCGGAATATTCAATTCAATTAGGTATTCAATCCCCCGTGACCCGGCTGTCACCGAAATGAAACTTTCTTACAATTTCGGTCGGCCCACTTGTTCGTTTATCAGATCGCACAGAGAACACTTGCTCTAACTCCCTCCACTCTCATACATACAAAGCTTCACCGTGTTGGCTACTATCAGGAAATCTCCCACTTCTTTCAAACACTGTTCGCTCCTGGCGAGCATGTGGATTGTTTCGAGCAAAAAAAATCTAACCACATTTACCCCGCGCTGTCGTCCCATTTGCAAATGCTGGCATTGAATAATCCTTCTCCTGTTTACTCTTCCATGTTTTGCCTTTATTCAGATTTTTTTGCCATTTAAAACGTAGAGCATATGTTAAAAATACTTAGCAACGTAACGAAGGATACAGTGAAGTAGAAGAAAAAGAAGAAGGGAAAGGGGAGGATACGAACTCTTATCTAACGTGCTAAGACCTACGTGCGGGTGGAAAGTCTGGTCGGGTGGAAACACTCCGATCCTAGCCCATGATTCCAATTCCGTTCCGGGCTCACGGAGAGCAGGACGAAACAATAATAATTATAAACACGTCACAAGCCACACGCTCGCTTCGGTTAAAAACTAAAGGGGAGAGTGGGGGAGAGTGGTTTTCCAAGTGCCATCATCATAACATTGAAATTTTACATGAAAAGTGATAAAATGGACTGAAGGACTGAAGGGGAAGGGGGAGAGGGATGGGTTCTAAATACTCCACATCCAGCCAACTAAGTAATTAGTAAACTCCACGACTTCATTGCTCATGCACCACCGCAGAAACGTACTGACACTCACGCACACATACACACACGCACACAAGCATACATTATCTCTCGGGTTTTAATTAAAGCTAAGATTTTCTTCAGTGTTCATTTTTACAACTACCTTTGTGTGGTTTGTGTGTAGCATTAGTAGTAGTAGCAGCAGTAGTAGCAGCATCCAACAGCAGTAACCATAGCTATGTTAGTTACAAGTTGCATCAAACGCAGTATGGAAGGTTGTGATAGCATGTGTATGTGTGTGTAACGAAGGATAGAAACTGTTCTCTCTCGCATTACCATCCGGCTTGCGCAGATTTCAACAGGTTAAAATAAAGTTAAATGTTCATCCCACCAAAATATATCAACTTGCTGCGGACTGTTTGCTACCGTTCCGTTCTTCCCAAATCCGCAAAGGAACCTTTCAGACAGTTTCACTTTTTTAAAACAAAATATCTCGCAGCTTGAACTCCACACACACACATACACAAACACGTCCAAAGCTTTTGTCACTCTACACAGATACAGTAGGCGACGGTTTCACTGCTTCCTAATAAACGAGGCAAATGGTGTGGTTGTATGTCACGAAGGGGGCGTGAACGTTTGCTAGTGTCTAATTCCCTTGTTTCCTCCTCCCCTTACGACGATGCCTTGCGTGGTGTTCAGATGTTTTCTTTTTTTTATATTGTGTGTTCGCATTATCTTCTTCCTTATTTCTGTGTGTATATGTGTATTGTGTACTTTCATATAAATCTAATCGTTTATAATCGTCTCCCTACCACCTTCTCGGTATGGGTGGTCTATACAAACACACACACACACACACGCGCGCGCAAACGGGTGAGCTTGAAATTCATAAAAAAATTTGAAAAAAAGTATAATCCAATATTTACAATAACACATTTTTACACACAAGAAAAGTATGTACTTGTATCTCTACTACTACTGCTATCGCTACACCTAACTCGCCCCACTTCCAATGAATTCTAAATAAAACGATATTAAAAAATAGTTGCTAGACACTATTTTAGCATATACATCATCATCAGAGGGGGAGGTTCCTATCATCTGGTTCTCCCCATGCTCCTCATTTCTCTTTGTTTTCCTTCTTTTTTTTTACTTTTGCTAGTGCAACTGCTTATCCGACGAAGGGTTACAGGTTAGTGTCCTGCCACGGAGTCCTGGGTCAGTGAACGAGCGCACGCACGCCAATTCACTTTCGGCTCTCGTAGAGAAATTTGCTCTCGCCTCCAGTGCGCAATAGACCTAAAACACGAAAAGAGAATATTCATATTTCAGTTTAAACGGTCACCACTATAGTATGATAAATGGCCCTGCTTTCTTCCTTATTTGTTGTCTTGACCATGGTTTAAAAAAAAGGAAATAAAAACAAATAATGGAAATTAATGATATTATGGGTTTATATCCAAGTTTTTCTGTTCGAAATATTTGAAAAAAAAATGCTCCAAATATCTCTTCTTGTTTCCAATTAAGGTATAAATCATCTTGATATTGCCAAAGCAATGTCTGCTTGTGGTTGACAATTTTAAAAACAACTCAAAAATATGTGTGAGATGTCAACCCTGCACGTTCAACAAGCCACTTCTTCAGCAAGAACCCCTGCATTTCACCACTTTTAGCTTTCACATTTGACACAACACACGCGTTTGATTGTTTTTTTTCTGTTTTCAAATTCCCGCCAAACCCTTTCGCAAAACAACGCGGGAATAAACAAACCCGCTTTCGCTTACCTTTCTTATTTAACCTGCTGCTGCTTGACGACGATCTGCGGTTGGATGAGCTCATCGAAGTTAAACATCTGATCGTCGGCGGAACCGGACGACGTGACGTTCGCGGCCGCGGCGTTCGTAGCATTCGTCGTCGTACCGGAGCTGATCGCGCCGCCAGTCGTGGTGGTGGTGGTGGTTCCGTTCGAGCTGGCCGCCGTCGTACCATCGCCACCATTCGTCTGTCCACCCGCGTCAGCCGCCGTTTCACTCGTGACCGACTCGTTCGCCGTTCCGTTCTCCTCCCCATCCACCACCATCTTCATGCCCTCCTCGTCCTCTACCACGCCACCCTGCTGCTGCTGCTGCTGCTGTTGCTGCTCCACGTCGTCCTTCGCCTGCAGGATAATCTGTCCGCTTTCGGTCAGGATGGCACCCTGATGCTGTTCGCCACCCGCGACGTCCACCTGTTCACCGGCGGCGGCGGCCGCTTGCTGTAGGTGCAGCTGGAGCTGCTGCTCGCCCCCGTCTGCCACCGCCACCGTCAGCTGACCCTCGTGGCCCGCCTCGCCGCCGGCCGTGGTGAACGCAACCGACACCGGTATCTGCAGCCCGTCCTCGGTTGTGATGTGCGTACCCTCCGCGTTCAGTTCGCCCTCCTGCGACTGCTGGATCACGATGTTACCGTCCGCGTTCAGGAGCGACGCATCGATCAGCTGCTCCTGCCCGTCCGCACCCTGCACCAGGATCATCTGGTTGTTGCCGTCGCCGCTGATCATCTGCAGCGTTTCGCCCTCACCGAGCCCCTCGCCACCCTGCATCACCACGCCGACGCTCTGCAGCAGCTGCTGGATCTGCTCCGTGTCCGTGCCCTGCACCAGGATCTGGTTGCCCTCGGCGTCCGTCGTGAGGATGTGATTGTCCAGCTGCAGCACCTGGCCGTCGTTCAGGATCAGATTGATCTGCTGACCGGCACCGGCTGTGGCGGTCCCCTCCGCACCCTGCATGTCCTCCAGCTCCATCGGCACGTTTTCCGTGTTCGAGTTCTGGCTGTTCTGCGACTGCTCGCCATCGTCGTCCAGGCTCGGCATGCTGACCGGCATGCTCTGCAGCTGCTGCTGCTCTTTCTGCGACTGCTGCTCATCTCCTTGATCGAGGGTGGGCATATCGATACCGACGGACTGCTGCTGGTGTTCCTGGAATTCGCAAACGTAAGCAGTAAAGATGAGTTTCGTTTATTTATGAAAACAATCAAGCAAAATATTTCTTCAACAGAGCTTAAGAAGGATCCTACGTCCCCGGCACATCTTAGAATAAATTACTTATGGAGAAGCGCGTGTCTTCGGGGTTCTTACTATTGCATTTTAACTTTGGTTGTTGATATATTGAGATAATTTTTTATAAAATATTTTAAAAAATATGTTATTTAACATAAATTGGCTTGACGGCTAACAAAACCATTTAAATTCAATCTAAATTAACATAGCAATAATTTACTACTAAAGCCTCTGATCTATGGGAAAGACATTCCAACTTCGAGGCATACAATAGATTCCAAATATGTTGCCAAAATTCTACACCTCTGAAAGTATTTCTATCGTTATAATGATTCAACAAAGTCATCGTTGAGAAATATCTCCCAAAAAAAAAATCACAGTAGCCATAGAAAAAACGCTTCGCACCGGTCGCACCCAAATGGCGCCATCTTTGAACGACGAAAGAGTAAACGCTTTGTGTACTCCCTCCTTCCATAGTACTTCTCTCACCTCTTGCTGTTGCTGCTGCTGCTGCTGCTGGTGCGCGAACGTGCCATCCTCCGGTTGCGCGGGAAGCGTAATGTTGAACGTAATATTGGCCTGCGTACCGTCCGGATGCGTGCCGTCCGTCGCTGCTGCCGTCGTTGCCGTGTTGGCTCCACCACCGGCCCCTTCCGCACCCTTCGGATCGGAGTGCATACGCTCGAAGATGCTCTCGAGGTCGCCGTCGGAGATGGTATTGCCGCCGGCGGGCGAAACCTTCCGCTCGGCACCGCCCCCGGTGGCAGTTAGTTCGCTGCGTCTGCCACCGACGACGGTTGTGCTGGTGCTACCGGTGGTGGTGCTGTTCGACAGGGCGAGCTGTTGTTGGTGGTGTTGCTGCTGTTGCTGCGGATGATGCTGCTGCTGTTGCCGTCCGAGCTTGACGTTCATGAGGGCCGGCTGTGTTTGCTGCTGTTGCTCGACGGCGACGGACGGTGCAGCGGCCGTCGCGTGCGTTTTGATGTGCTGCGTGTACAGCTTCTCGTTCAGGAATGTGAGGGAGCAGGCGTTGCAGGTGTGGAACTGGATGAGCTTCGCGTCGATCGTATCACCGATCGATTCCCGCAACGCTTCGTCGATCGTTTCCTGCAGCAGCTTCTGGGTGGAGGAAGAATCGGTCGCCGTTGCCGGTGTCGCCGTGACCGGCGCTTGCTGTTGTACTTGCTGTTGCTGCTGCTGGTGCTGTTGCTGCTCCTGCTGGTGCTGTTGCTGCTGTGCCACGGCGGACTGCAGCTGCTTGGTGCCCTTCTTAGCCGCCTCGTGCACCTCCAGGTGGCTCATCAGCTGTTCACGCTTGCTGAACGTAACGTTGCAGATGCCACACTTGAAGTAGTCCGGTTGGTGCTGTTTCGCGTGGATCGACGCCTGTTCGCGGGTTTCGAACCGCATCAGGCACACGCGACACTTGAACGGTTTGAGCTTGATGTGCTTGCGGAGGTGATCGTCGTACGACTGCTTGTCCGTCGTTTTGTACGTGCACACGTTACAGGAATATAGCACGGTGGTGGTGGTGGTTGTGGTGCCGCTGGTGTTGGTGTTGGCCGTCACCCCGGTGTTACCTCCTGCCGCCGTCACCACATGCTGCGCCTGGTCAGCCTGCTGCTGTTGCACCACCATCCCACCGGACGTTGTGACGACCGTTTTCTGCGCATGTTCCTGTGCGCTGTGTTGCCGGAGGAGGGCGATGCTCGCGAATACCAGCTTGCACAGCTTGCACCGGTAGCCGGCCGTGATGCCGGCGGTGTTGGTGGGGGTTGCGACCGTACCGGACGACGTCACGCCGGCGGTTGCGTTCTGTGCCGCGGCTGCCGCCGCCGCCGCCGCATTCCGGGGCGGGCAGTTTTCGTAGTGCGGCTGGAACAGGGCGAGGTCGGTGGTTTTGAAACCGCACGGCATGCACTTGTACAGCTTGGCCACCTTCCGCTGGGTGCTGGGCAGTTGCGACACCACCCCACCGTTGTTGTTGCTCGTCAGTACGATCTGCTGCTGCTGCTTCACCGTGCCGGGTGACGGTGAGGTGTTCTTCTCGAACATGCTCGTCAGCTGCGCCTCCACGTCCGAGGAGTTGCTCGCGTTCAGGTCGGTGGTCCCACCGGAGGTGTTCCCGTCCGTCAGCACCTGGTACGACACGGTAAGGGCCGGCTGCTGCTGCTGCTGCTTGGCGCTTGGTGTGCCCGCCGTGGTCGTGCTGAAATGGGCCAGCTTCGGCATCTTCGCCGGCGGGGAACTGATCGACGACGAACCCGTGTCCGCCTCGTCCGGGATATTATTGTTCTTGTGTATGTAGCTGATCAGCGTGCTCCGCAGCCCCTCCATG
Source organism: Anopheles farauti (assembly GCA_000473445.2). Taxonomy (NCBI): domain Eukaryota; kingdom Metazoa; phylum Arthropoda; class Insecta; order Diptera; family Culicidae; genus Anopheles; species Anopheles farauti. Next base: position 13,235,402 of record KI915041.1, read on the forward strand.
TCCGATTCGAGCTTGTCCAGCTGGTTCAGGATCGTAATGCAGCGCCGGCAGATCAAATCATCGGTCGCGATCGTCATCGAGTAGCCGGAACCGATCACCTTCGCCAGCTTCGTGACGAACTCCGTCTGCGTGGTGGTGGTCGACGCTTCGATGATGAGGGTCGCATTCACCCCGGCCAGATCGCCACAGATGCAACACTTTTGATGGGCCCGGATCGTGCTGGTGGAGGAGGAGGTGGTGGTGAAGTTGTTCGTCGGTGTGGAGGTGATCGCGACGGTCGAGAGCGGTTTCTTCTGCACGATGCGCTGCTGCTGGCCCGGCGACAGCCCGGTCACGGTGACCGAACCGCTCTGCAGCAGACTGTTGATCTTTTTCAGCGAACTCAGCTGCATGGTCGACTGTTGCTGAGATTGTTGGTGCTGCGTCGTGGTGGTCGTGTACACCTGGGCAATAAGAGGGGTGGTAGAGAGGGCGAAATGTTAGTGATGTTTGGCGTGCAAAATTTCAGATCGAAAGCTAGAAGAATTTCATTGAAATAGGTGAGTTTCCAAAGGTGTTGCGTGGTGTGGCAGAAATTCTTTCCACGAAACCCGGTTCGCTTCCATGCACAAAAAAACGCACTTAAAAATATTTTCTTCTCAATGTGATCAGTTTGAAGTAATCAGTCGTTCCTACTATTGCATCATCTATCGTCATCTCTTGTGATCACCGTAAAAGCGTGTAAAAATAAACGCCGGTCGCGAAAGCATGCTGAACAGCAAACTCTATTCCAATTTCACTCTCTGCTTTTCATTGAACATCCAAAGAAAAATTATCCGCAACTGAATTTACTTCACCGCATATCATGTCGAGCGGTAGAGAAACGAACGATCACTCGTACGGGAGCGATTTTAATCGCTACAATTAGTTGGGCACCTTCAAGGCAAAAAAAAACGTATCCATCTTGTCCGTATGAATAGAGACAGAGGGAAGTAAAAACAAAATAGTTTACACGTTGCTATCGGTTTCATTTTTATAATTTTTCCCCGCCGGCAAATTTTTCCACAGCCAGGAAAATGCTCTCGTGGACAGGTTTTCCTCCCCCCTTCGAGGAAAGGTTAATGGATAATTTCTAAAAAAGAAAAAAAAAACCTAAACTAAACCCGCGATAAGAAAGCGATTGTCGGGCGGAAGCCGAACACATGTTTACCACATGCTACTGCGACAATAGAAAGACTTGCAGGTCCGTACATTCTGCATTTTCTTTTCAACGTCAACAACGTTGCATTAAAACAGCTTTTTCTTTTTACGAAAATAATATTATGAAGACATAAAACAGTCGGATTCTATGTTTCTACAAAACACCGGAAAGTATCTTTTGGCCGTATCTGTGAAACACATGTGCCACCCCCGTGTATCCAACGCCTATTTCGATGCGGAGGAAATGCATCTGATACCGGAAAGGAAAGTGTTTGCATTGCAACATCTGCACGAACGCGCTTTGATGCGCGGACGGAGTTCTCTTAAAGCGGAGAGACACATCTTTCTAAACATCACACCCGCGACCGGTGAGTGCATCATAGCTGCAACAACAAAACCGGCATGTGCGGAACGCGAACTGCATGCGCGAGGCAGCGTAGGGAAACCATACATAAAACGATGCAGAGACAGCGTGAAACGACAACACAAAGCGTGGAGTGTTATTGGAAAGGGGGAACACCAACATGATGTGGAGCGTGAGAAAGAGAGAGAAAGAGTGAGAGAGAGAGAGTTTATTACCTTCCGAACTTGCGGTATCTGCTGTTGTATGATTTTTTTCTGCATCTTGGCCCGCTGAATGTTTCGTGTTCCGCCGTGTTATCGATATCACCAAGCCAAGCGTCTTATAGAGGAGAGGGGGAAATTTTTCGCAGTTTTTCCTCTTTAGCTTCCTCCCCGTTCGCCGCTAGTTTGCTCGGTAAGTTTCTCTGACCGGATGATGATTTCTTCTACAATCGCTTGGTTTGTTGCCTGCTGCTTTCCCTCCTTCCCCTTTGGGGCTTCTCTCCTAACACTTGCGGTGCGATTTTATTGTTGTCTCTACCGCCGTCTGCCGTCGTCGTCTTCGCCGTTTGGCCGATAGTTTCAATCCGTAGCCGTACGTTGGGATGCGAACGGAGGCTGCTAGTGGCATCGATAGGAGCGTGTCGAAGACTGCTGCGACCAGGTTTTGCGGTTTTAGTCCGCGCACACGACGGGCAACGAATCCTTTCCCCGCAGAGAAGGGCCGACGATGGAAGTAGGCGTTGGAATAATGTACAACCGACGGTTGCTGCTGCTACTGTTGCTCTATCTACTTATGCTTCAGGCTAGCAGCAGACCGATCTTTCAGCAGCGTATGCACATTCTGTGGAAACAAACACATACGAGAACACATGTAGAGAAACACACACCATCAGATGAGGCGGGAATAAGAGGTTTTGGACATATTATTTATCACAAGCCACGCGTCGGGGAGATGAATTTGCCATCTAGCAGGCGGTGAGATAAATTGGTCAAATCTGTACGTGCACAGGAAGCACAGGATATTTCGCCGTGCCAACCAGCATAACGCGTAAAACTGCACACACACACTCATATATATTAATCTACCTTGCACCAAAAAACTCGATGCACACACGCAATACAGCAATCCCCTGGCGGAAAACTTCCACACTCACGCACACACCCATAGGACAACAATAAGGACGCACGACACGCCACCGCGTCCTTTACAAAACAACACCACAGCGCGTCGTCTACGCACACACTGCCGCTTCGTTGGACCCGTGCCTGATCTCTATCCTGTGTTCTTTCGCGGGTAGTGGTGGTGGTAGTGAGAGCGCTGTCTCGCTGCCTCGCTGCTATTTCCTCCGGATGGACGCGCTTGCTTTCGCTACAATAAGCAATAGGAAGCGGTGCAACGGCACACAGAAAAGCTTTCCGGTTCGACGATCTCACACGGTACCGCACACATACACACATGCGCGCGGTCACACTTTCGGCACCGACTGCGAGGGATAGATCACACACTGCTGCTGGCACGCACACACCGATAGAGTCGGCGTATGCGGCGTTCTCGAACCTCCTCGCATACACACACACACACATGCAAGCACACATTTACACCATATACCCACGCGGAGACCACCGGAATACGGATTGCCTGCTGGGGTTGCTGCTGCTGCTGCTGCTGCCGTTCGTTGCGATTCTTCGCCCTTTTTTTCGCCCGCGGAATTCTCTCCACTCTTTACTCTTTCGCTCTCGCTCTCGCGTGAGCCATTGTAAAAAGAAGCCCAAATAAAATGGTAAAATGGGTACTTTTCGTTGATATTCTTTGTGAAATGGACAGACCATTTGTTTTTCTTAAGGAAACGCCTAAAGTCGATTAAAACTACACTCGGTATTGCGCGTACTATTATCGCGCCCTTTTGATGAATGATAGAATATGGGCAGAGAAAAGGCAAAAAAAAACGAATAAACGTCAAAACGTCACACTGAACCCCAATTCTTGGGTATTAAAAAAAGCGCTGAAATAGCTGAAAGATTCGTGCTAACACACGGTCTCCCGAGTCGTATTTATTCCACTCCTGGCAGGGTGTAATTACCCGCGTACACACGACCGACTAACGAATCTAGCTTGACTTTAGCCCACGTAGATCATATCACCGACCAATTTGCGATATTTTTGCGGAACTAAATAGCTTAGCCACAGGGTTAAAGAAACCGATCATGGCATGTAATATTGATGATGACACACACTGCAGCTTGCTATTCTTGCCTGGCGAAACACACATACCATAAACATGCACACACACATATATATACACGGAACGCGTACAGGAAATTAACGGGTGTAAAATAATCAAACTGCATCACGGAGCGGCATCATCATCCAACGCCCAGCGGCACCGAAGAAACGGCGCCATTTCGTGCGTGCGGCAAAACATTACGCAAAGAAACTAACCCGTGCGGTGCGTACGTTGTGAACTCGTACCTCCTTCCGGAAATATCTTCCCCTTTCCTAGGTCTCGGGAAGATGCCGCACCGACGACCACACGAGCACGACGGCGATCTGCGTTTTCGTTCCACCCGCCTGCCGTGTGCCGTGTCAGCGCAACAGAAAACGTAAAGAAGCGCCACCCTTCTTTTATGGTCACCGCCGTCGACCGACTTGGCGAATAGTGACGATGTTTGTCGCAAAACAATCTAGCCTCCCGGCCAAACACACACACACCGTCCGAGTTCGCGCGATTGTCAAAACTTCCAAAACTTCACAACGGCGCGCTGCTGGGTCGGCGAAAGAAGACACTTCAAAATCGATTTTTGAGTGAACATCAAATCTCCAACATGGCGGCCGCGCCTGGCCTCGAGACGGACTTCAAGCACAGTGTGTTGCCCGCAGGGCGAAACGGCAGCAGCGCACGGGGCGAAGCGGGATCAGTCAAATGTGTGCGACTCTGCTGCTACTGCTGGCTGCTGCTAGCGTTGCCAACTGTGACGCGCTCAATCGAGAGTTCGTATGTCGTTCACACACACGCACACATACACACAAACTCGTACAGGCGACCGTTGGCCCGAAAGTTGAAACCGGCGTTGGCGGCGTGTGTCCGCGCAAGATTGAGAACGGGCAAAACGATGCCGGTCTGGTTTTTTTTTTGCCGTGTACCGTCCGTGAGAATATTCCCGCTCGGTAGCAACTTACCAGCACTGCATAGGCGTTACACGCGCTGGAGCATCGGATAAAAGTTTATTTTCGATGGAAAGGCTACCGCACCAAAAGTAAGAGAGTGAAATTAAAACGCATGGTCACGTTGACGCATAGAAGCACACACACACACCAACAATAGTACCGCAGCGAGAACATGCGAAGAAGTTGTGGCGGTAATGCGAGCGAGCGAAAACAATAGCGTGTGTGACAGAGAGAAACATGTTCCTACAAAATTACGTGTACGAGCCGGGTGAAACGTTTGCTTACACACTATGGACTATACGATTGGAATGGGACAAATTGACACATAAAAATCGACACGGCATGGATATAATGTGACGAGAAATTATTTTATTCAAATTGATCTTATCAATTGATATAAAAAATGTGCATACAACTACATTTATATTAGAAGAATCCTCAAGACGAATAATTGTTGGAAAATATGTGTTAATGGCATAGTTAGAAATTTTGGACAATTGCTACATTCGCTTCGCCATAGTGGCCCGAAGGTTGCCGAATGTGTTTGAAAGGTCCGTAGTTAGGATACATTTTTGAATTTACGGAAACGAGATGCAGATAGAGCGAATGGGGTTCAGATGATAGCACCAATACTAGCACATCCGTAAGTGTACAGAGGTGTTTTGCTCTTTGCACCCTTAATCGCCGGCAAGCAGAAATATTTCACACCCGTTCGTTGAAATTCACAAGAAATTTTATTGCAGCCTTATCCAATCGCATAGAGGGGTTTTGATATTAAAAAACTTGTTAAACAACGACTATGCTAAGATATTTGATTTTAAATATGTAAATATTTCAGTGATTATATTCAATTGTTATATGTTATACTATGTTTAATGGTTATTTATACATCTTTCAACTACAATCTTTAGTCTTATTTTAAATTAAATCGTACTCATACGTAGTATGCAAAAATATGCAGTTTATTTTTTAACACATTTTTTAACCAACCACGACTATGAATTTTGTCCACTGTTTGTATTTTGTTTTTTTTTCACAATAATCCATCCGTTGCTATGGAGCCTGTGCGAGAAAGACACCGACAACAAACAAACGTCATCCTGTCATCGGCTGGTGCTCTGTTGTGTTTTTTTTCATCACGGCAGCAGTTTTACTGTTTCTGTAACTAAAGTAAGAAGTTTTAATTCGAGTAAATCTCACGGAATTTGTCTCACCTACGTAGCGTTTTACGGCAGATCATCGTTTCTGCGAGGCGGGAACGATGCGCGCGATACCGAAATGGGTTGAAAAGATCCACGATTCCAGCGAGAAGAGTGATGTCGCAAGGTGAGCAAGGGCAAATGATTCTAGCACATAAGTATCGATCGATATGATTTTACTTTTGTGCGTGTTTTTTCTGTTTTAGTATCCACTCGATATGCTATCACCCGGAAGGATTGCAGCTTGTGGTTGCCGCAGGTGACAAGGTGCTCGTGTACGATCCGATCGATGGCAACCTGATCAACTCGCTCAAGGGACACAAGGACACGGTGTACTGTGTGGCGTACGCGAAAGACGGCAAGAAGTTCGCCTCGGGTAGTGCAGACAAGACGGTCATCATATGGACCCAGAAGCTGGAAGGATTGTTAAAGTATTCGTACGTGCATTGTCCTGTCCGATCACGTAGAACACGCATCTAATTGTAGTTTCTGCACCTACCCTCACCGTAGGCACAATGATTCGATCCAATGTTTAGCGTTCAACCCAATCTCGCACCAGCTCGCGTCGTGTGCGGTGTCGGATTTTTCCTTCTGGTCGTCCGAGCAGAAAGCAGTCCAGAAATACAAGTCGGCCGCGCGCATCAACGCATGCGCCTGGACGAACGACGGACAGTACATCGCGCTCGGGCTGGCAAATGGAACGATCTCGATACGCAACAAGGCCGGCGAGGAGAAGATCAAGATCGATCGGCCGGGCGGCGCGAACAGTCCGGTGTTCGGGCTGGCCTGGAACCCGCCGGCCACGTCTGGCTCGTCGGACATCCTGTGCGTGATCGACTGGGGCCAGACGTTGGCGTTCTACTCGCTCGGTGGCCAGCTGATTGGGAAGGAGCGAAACTTTGGCTTTGATCCGCTGTGCTTGACGTTCTTTCCGAACGGTGAGTTTCTGATCGTGGCCGGATGCAACAAGGCGCTGCAGTTGTTTACGCGCGACGGCATCCGGCTGGGGATGCTCGGGGAACAGCACGATTCGTGGATCTGGAGTGCGGCGGTCCACCCGGCTGGGAACTGCGTGGTAAGGGGGTCGGAGTATGATGAAATGAATGTCCCAGAAGCTTGAAAACTCCACTCAACGAATCCACTCTTGTAGGTCGTCGGTTGCCAGGATGGTACGCTGGGATGTTACAACCTTGCGTTCAACACCGTGCACGCACTGTACCGCGAGCGGTACGCGTTCCGCGAGAACATGTGCGACGTGATAATACAGCATCTCGTATCGGGGCAGAAGGTGCGCATCAAGTGCCGCGATCTCGTCCACAAGATCGCCATCTATCGGAACCGGCTCGCGGTGCAGCTTCCCGAGCGCGTCGTCCTGTACGAGCTCAGCTCGGCCGAAAATCAACCGATGCACTACAAGGTGAAGGAAAAGATTGCGAAAAAGTTCGACTGCAGCCTGCTTGTCGTGTGCGCCCAGCACCTGGTGCTCTGCCAGGAGAAGAAACTGCAGAGCCTCGACTTCAACGGCGTGCTGCAGCGCGAGTGGATGATGGATAGCTTCATTCGCTACATCAAGGTGACCGGTGGACCGGCCGGCCGAGAGGGTCTGCTGTTGGGGCTGAAGAGTGGGCAAGTTTGGCGCATCTTTCTGGACAACTCGCTGCCGATTCTGGTGACGACGGTCCTGTCGTCGGTGCGATGTCTCGACTTGAACGCGTCCCGGACGAAGCTGGCGGTGGTGGATGATGCGGGACGGTTGGTTGTGCGCGATCTCATCGCCGATACGATGTTGTACCAGGATGCGAGCGTCAATTCGGTCGCCTGGAACACGCACCTGGAATCGATGCTGTGCTATTCGCACACGACGGGCGGGCTAAGCGTGCGAGTTGGATCGCTACCGCCACGGAGTCCGCAGACGATGCTCGGGGTGGTGGTGGGTTTGTGTGGAGCGACCGCTTTCTGTCTACGAGGCAACGTAATGAGCAATGTGCCACTGGCGCTCGGTGCGACGATGTGGCAGTTCGTCGAGGCAGGATTGTTTGAGTAAGTGTTTTCGGCTAGTCATCGCTGACTGGAATGGTATAACAAAATAAACAATTTGTTTAATCGTCCCCTTTCCACAGGGATGCTTATCAGGTCGCCTGCTTGGGTGTTCCCATGTCCGACTGGGAAGGTCTTGCCCAAGCGGCACTGGACGCCCTCAACTACCAGGTGGCTCGGGACGCGTACGTAAAAGTCCGCCATCTCCCCTGGCTAGAGCTGATCGGCGATCTCAAGGAACGCCAGAAGCGTGGGGAAACCTCCAAAGAGATTCTGCTCGCGGAAACGTACGCGTTCGCGGGCAAGTTCAAGGAAGCGGCCCGTCTCTACCAAATGTCCGGCAACAATAGCCGCGCGCTGGCCATGTACAGCGACCTTCGTATGTTCGATCTGGCGCAGGAGTTCCTGAAGGAAGGAAGTGCGGCCGACCGGAAGGAACTGATCCGTCGCCGGGCCGAGTGGGCCTGTTCGGTGCACGAGCCGCGTGCCGCGGCGGAACTACTGCTCTCCGCCGGTGAACCGGAGCGTGCGATCGAGATCGTAGCGGAGCAGGGTTGGGCCGACGTGCTGCTCGATATTGGGCGGCGGTTGACGTCGGCCGAGAAAGTCCCACTAGAACTGATCGCTGGCCATCTCCGGCGATTGAAGGCACTACCGCTGGCGGCGGAAATTTATCGTAAGCTCGGCGAGGAGGAGCAAGTGGTGCAGTTGCACGTGGAGGCCCGGGATTGGCCGGAAGCGTTCCGGCTGGCGGAACATCTGCCGAAGGTGCTTCCCTCGATTCACTTCCAGCACGCGCAGTGGCTGGCGGAGTCGGACCAGTTCATTTCGGCCCACGAAGCGTACATCCTGGCCGGGAAGCCCCACGAGGCGACGAAGCTGCTGAGGAATCTGGTCGAGTGTGCGGTTTCCGAGGAACGATATCTCGATGCGGGCTACTACACGTGGCTGAGAGCGAAACAGGCCCTGAAGCTGCTCGGCGACGCGAAGGAGCAACAGGTGGAGGAGTATCGGTCGTTGCTGCGGCTGTCGTCGATCTATTACGCGTACAATACGATCAATTCGTACCTGAAGGAACCATTCACGAGCAGCCCGCCGCTGACGCTGTTCAACACGAGCCGGTTCGTGGTGAACCAGATCAATGGGACGATGCCTCCGAAGGGAATCAGTCTGTTGTAGGTTAACAATGCATTATAAAATGTTTGCTTTTCGATTATAATTTGTTTTTTTTTTCGTGCAATTTCCTAGCGCTGTCTACTACACGCTCTCCAAGCAAGCGAAGGTGCTCGGTGCGAATAAGCTCCACCTGCAGATAAACAACAAGCTGCAATCGTTAAAGATTCCGCCCGGCATTCAAGAGCAGGTTGACATCAGCTACATCAGCAGCCGTGCCTGTCCCGGGGGTTTCAACGATCCGGAGGAGCTCCTCCCGATGTGCTACAAGTGCTCGAACTACAGCCCGCATCTGCACGGCAACCGCTGTCCGAACTGCCAGCAGGAGTACGTCTTTTCGTACGTTTCCTTCGAGATCCTACCGCTGGCCGAGTTCGCACCAGAGGCGGGCATAAGCGAGCTGGATGCGGAGCGTCTGCTGCTTGCTCCACCGAAAAGTTCCACCTACGATCAGCAGGATCAATTCATTCAGGAGGTAAGGGAAGGCCCGCATCGCAAGAATATCGAACTTTTGTCACTCTCACTTCCACCTTCATCCCAAACAAACGCTGCAGGACATCATCGACACCTATCCGTCGACGCTCGATCGCGATGCGCTGCGGGCGATCGATCCGCGCGAGGTGATCATTGTGCGCGGTCCGGCACCGCTGACCACGCGCTACTATCGTAACCTGCTGCCCGAGCTGCAGATCACGGTTTGCTCCGAGTGCAACCAGGTGTTTCATTCGGAGGACTTTGAACTGCAGTTCCTGCAGAAGGGCCACTGTCCGTTCTGTCGCTCGGCCGACGAAAGTTTGATGAACTAAAGTGGCCCACTCGCAAAGATGGTAAGATGCTGAGCATGATTTCGCATGATCTCAACCGGTTTTACACACATTCCGTCCATTAGATGTCGATTCGTGGAAGGTAAGGTATCCTTCCTTTCCAAAACACTCGTATTCCTCGTGTTCATTTCATTGCAATATTTATTTTCATCGTAAGGTGCAACTAGGCATTCGTGTTGAACAATAAAATGAAAATCGTTTCCGCTGGAAGTCGTGATTCAAAAGCAAACTGATTGCGTTTTAACCGTGTGATTTGTACTCGGGGATGGGAAAACCGAATTAGAAATGCTTTGTAAAGTTCACCACCGTTCAACACTTCCCCAGAGCAAGTATGTATCATTTTTCACCACTTGAAAGTTTTATCAATCCACCCTTTGATCTTCTAATTGAGCAGTATCTCCTTCTTCCATTCCATGAAAGATTTGCGAGAGGATTTGAACAACGCTGCGTTACGCTGCGAAAGCCCCCCGCGGCTGGGCTATGAACTTTGCAAATCAGCCCTAATTATGGTATCGCTTGCAGGGACGTTGGCAGCCGGTGATGAAGCAACCGAGCAACCTGAGACCGAATGAAAAATGCACAAAAAATATGACCCAGTTTGTCTGTGCGAGACGCCGGAGACTTCGTTCTTTGAAGCGTGTTTTTTACTGGAATAATGTTGAACAACCGATATGGTTCGATATGGTTGTAGAATAAGCGTTCGTAACGTCTTCAAAATGTGTGTAATTCTAGAAATCTTTTCGAGAACTGGTTGGATGCTATTGCACTAACATAATGCAATGTGCTTCTTATTGCTGCTAACGTCGTGGGAATCAAAATCCAATTGCAACAGAGCGAATCCTCCCAATCCTTTGTCCAATTGGCACGTTACGAACCAACGATTCGGTGGACATAACGCAATATTTCACACCCATCACCTCTCGCACCAGAAAAGCTGGTCCATCTGCCGGGTCCAATCGAATCCAATCGGTCCGGATATGGATAAAATATTTATTCCGGTCGATTAAACTTTTCAACCGGCGGCGGTGGCGATACCGGTTTGCGGTGTGAGGAATAAGTGGCATCGTTTTGAAAGTTTATTTGTTGTAGCCGTGTTGAGGACATGATTGGCATATCAAATGGGACGTCGATATGGAGATTGCATGTTGCCCGTGAAGGCCGGTCTTTAGTTTGCGGTACAAATTGCGACTATTATCGGGAGAATTTGGAAGAAATTTGACTCTAAATCTGTTGTAATAACATACAGGAGTTCCAGTAACGTCTTATCGAGTGAAAACTTCCCACAACTATCTTCTCCATTATATTCCTATCCGACCACCGTTCCATTCAGGACTGTCGAATGTCATCCATTTTTTTTGCTAATTGTTGCGCTCCTTCCCTCTCCCTGGGATGCTTTAGAAAATATCTATTGGTTTATCATTTCACGCCCGATGCGAGCAATAAAATGCTCATAACCTCGAGCACGGTGCACGTGGCAAGCGCACGCTTGTCTGCGCCTCCAAGGGGAAGAGGGAGAGAGGGAGTGTCATTGTTTACACCTTCCGGCACGTGTCGCTTGTTCAGCGATTTAACTTCCGCTTTCTTCTCGTCGACCCTCCCGGTGTTCCACACAGTGATTACAGTGCATTAAATAACTACCGTCGTAATAAGTCCACCGAGGGTGCGCGAGGTTCTAGGCGCCGGATCGGGCATTTCCAACACACGGGGTAATTGTTTCCTGCAGAAGCCGGCACCATTGCCGGCGGCCACATTCATCGCATTGTTTCCGCTGACCGCGAGATTCGACTATCGATTTAATCCGGGGATCGGCGAACGGTGGTGCATCGGATTATCCGAAGGGGTTTTTCCACGCTCGGATGCTTGTGCCTACCCACCATCAAGAAGTGAATAGTTCTCAGCATTGTTTCAAACCCTCCCTGAGGAGTCCTTTTAAGTCTAGCGCGTCCGGAGGGAATCACACATAAAAAGCGTCCTCGCGCGAACTTGTGATGTTGCAACATATTGTCGCAACAATTGCGATTGTTTTGCAACATTGCGCTCGGCTGAAGAGCGCGAGTTCTCACGAGAATTTCCGTGTAAAGTATGCGAGGCATGGGATTTTGAAGTGCGCTTCAGCAAGTCAAAAAGAGGCACGTTTCGGAGCGAAACGGGCGATAAGGAACGTGGTACTGCTGAAACTTGCCGTTTGTTAAATGAATTTCAGCACGACAGCTTGTATAAATGGTAAAAGGTCAAGTGGATTTATCCAAACGCTAAAGTTTCAAGTTTTTTGGACGGTTTTCGGACGACTTGGAACCTATCCTGGAACAGATGGCGTTGGATTTTCCACTTCGAATAGAAACATTTGGGTTTGGACATTTCTTCAGCATTCAGTAAAAATTTACAGCATTCTTATTGGAATTTTTCGTAAATACATGAGTGGGCTCTTCTCCATAAGAATCCGGCAGTACTCTGTACATTAAACCTTTGCTCCTGAAGTAACTCCCTGTTGAGACCATTTCCGCGCCCGAAAAGACTACTAGCAAAGAATAATGTTTTGATTATTAAACCTATTACTATCCTTAAAGACTTTCGCCACACTTTATGTAAATATATGCAAAGCAGTTTAATATATTCCCTAAACAACTGGTTACATCCAGCACCCGTTTGTCATTCGCCGAGTTGTGCTCCTGGACGAGAGTGCGTGGACGTGTTGATGAAGCCAGAATTTGTAACGCAAACACAGGTCGATCGAAAAATGAACATGTGTAATGCGTTGTCGGAACCGTCTAAACTAAACAAAAACCTCAAACCGATGGCGATGCTGGTGAACATGTGGTACGTACGGCAATTGAACGCAAAAACCTTCGCTGTATATGGTGGTCCGGATCACCTTCCCGTCCTAGCGCGGTATCACATTCGCGGGCGTAATATTGTAATTCGATTTCCCAGCCTCCTCCATTCTCTTTATCTCTCTTTTCCTTTCCCCGTTGCTAACTTCAAATGATGTCACAATCGCACTGCTGATGATGCCGATGATGCCCGACGAGGGGTTACACCGGCTGAATCAGTTCGTCATTTCGTCACAAAATACAGACGAGCAGAGGGCGGACGGGAAGGGTTTTGCGCCCGACGATAATCGGATTTGCGTCCCCGGGACGCTAGCGGAGCGTGTGGTGTTACACGGTTGGATGAAAGGAGCGCTCACCCCGGGTCCCCGGAAGCGAAAAGGGACACGCAGATAAACTTCACAAATCAGCAGGATGTGGTGTGTTTGATGTCCGTTCCGGGGGAGGTAGTGTCGGCGGGAGAGCCGTGCCCCGAAAGGAAGTTGTTGCCGTCGTGCTGCGGGCAGCCTTTTGCCGGAATTGTCGAGTTATTTTTCTCGCCAGTATAACTTCTTTTGTGCGTTATCGGAGATTGGAGCCACACGCACACGCGATTCGTAATGGTGGATGTATGTTGGACAAACAACTGTCGATTAATTTCGATTGTTACGAAGATGCTATGGTACGGGAGAAACGTGCGCGACGGCTGTCTAGTAGGCGTTGAGGAAGCCATTTTCGAGAGATACAAAAATTGTGGCTGCGCCCTCTGGTGGGAAAAAGGTTGCAGCAACCGGCAATGATTAGTAGGCTTGACGTTTGTTACTTCTTTTGATACAATTCAAACCCGTTTCAAGCCAAGGTTTCCGTGCAACCTCTTTTTCGATAAGAATAGAATCAACTGCACCTTTACCGCTTATTTCGAGAGATGTGCTTCCGCTTTATGCCTGAGTGAACTTTCCGGTGAATTGGTCCCATCGCAGGAAGCAGTCTCCGTAACTGGAACAGCGGGAGTAGCAAAAAAGGAAAGCCGGCGATCTCCCAATCGCCCAATTTGATTCAATTTGTCTTAAATCTTTTGTCCGCCATTTTCTTTGTGCCGGCAAGCAGAGAAAGGATAGTACTGCGGCGCACCTTTCGTAACGGAGGACGAAAACAGGTCGTTGGGTTTGTTTTTTTTTGTCTCCCGGGTTTTTTCCTCTTCTTAAATGAACTCAACTCCTGCTCCTCAAGTGGCCGTTTGTTTGGGTACACTTTTTTTTTTCCTGTGCCGTGGTCCGGTGCCGTGTTGCGCAATGAATATTTATAAGCAAATCTGTTTCTCTGGTGCACCGAAACTACCGGAACTAGGAGTGACGTACGCGGAGCTAGTAATTTCGGTCGATATTATATTTCACCGGAGCCGTTCGTGAAACGTGGGATTGGGGTTTTCGGTTTTGGAGAATCGCGCCATGAATCGATGATTACGGACCACCCGGGAGTTAGTAGTATGGTTTGGGCTGTTCCGTGCGCGAGTAGAGAGGGCGAATAAAAGAAGAAACTTTCCAATCGAATGATACTACTAGCTGATCGAACTGATTGCAGGTATTACAGGATGTTGGGTACTTGAGTGAACTTGTTTCCGAGTTTTGAAATTTCAGCGTTTTTTTCAGCGACTTTCGCGGGCTGTGCGAGAAAGTTTGCGAAACTTCGCACGTTTACAGGGAAACTATAACTCTTCCTAATCGAGTTTAGGCACCGACAGATTGGTAGCAGAATGTAACCCAAAGCAAAACGCCCACATCCGGGACGGGAAATGTGAATACACCGCCACAATCCGGACACACTCTCGCGAGGGTCTCGAGCGTTTTGGCAATAGCAGTCATCCAAGCGACCATATGGAACGATGCACCACTCTGCCCGGGGTCAACCGCTTCAAAAGAGCCACAAAACTATCGTACGCCTTTTACCGCAGTAAATCCTCGTAATTGAATCAAGCACAATCGGCCACCACCATCGGGAAAATACAAGAAGCACACCATCAGGGTTGCCCGGGTGATGTTTGTAATTATTGTGACAATTTAATGAGCAGGCGGTCACCGTTCCCAGCCTCCTGCGATGAAGCGCGCGATCCGGGCGATTGATACAACCTTTCCTCCTGGGCGCTGAAATCATTTCCCCGCAATGACGGCATCTGGCCGGGCGGTAACCGGTAATTTCGGCATCGAAGGGCCCAAAAACAGGCTCCTGGAACGCCGACAACGCAGGGGGAAACGCATGCATTCATAATTTCACTTGTCACAACATGCGCTAATTGTATGGTTATTCTGTGTGTCCTTTTTACCCGGCTCCTTTGATGGTGAACGAACAGCGATGGGAAGGTGTAGGAGAAAAAAAGGACTCAAATAGAGCGAAAATTTCGGAGCGATTTTATTGTGCAAAACGCGCGCGGGATTTGATTATTAGATTAGCACGGGTGATGCGTGCGATAAAAATAGTTGAGCTTGATTTTGTGAACTTTGGGGTGAGCATAGTCTGAGAGAACTGTTTGGAGGAAAAGTGAAGTGAAGTGAGAAGATGAGGAGCTTTACATAGTAATTTAAAAGAAGGAAATTGAACATGAAAAATATGGTTGGAAAGAAAAATAATTTAAAAGTAAGCGTGAAAAGATATAGGGCTTTTTCAAATCACGTGAAAAAAGAATCAAATTAAAGATGAAACTACAAACAAGACACATAATCTGACGGGGAAATAAATAAAAACATGAAACAGGATGCAGAGCACACGAAAAAGGCATCAAAATCACGAACATTCAAAGAGCACCGCCATCAAATCAACGAAAAAAACAGCGTGACTAGAAATAGGAAATCAATAAACAAATCGACGCAAAACCCCATGCAAAAAGGGTATAAATTTCGTCCAGGTGTCGCAGCACAATTGGACTGGCAAACCAATTTGGACACCAGCGCAACGAAACGCACTGCACAAACATTTGCCCCGGCAAACAAATGCAAAAAAGTGCATTGATTGTGTGCCTGCCCGGTAGCCGGCGTGTTCGCAGGTGCAATCAAAAACGCATAATCAAGCGATGGCTGCCATGGCGTACGTATTACAATGGCCATTGGCCAGGTTCGATTGGCCTGCCCAAACTGTGTGTGTGTGTGTTTTTTTTTATTATTTAGCTGTTTGAGCTGTGCGTACGATCGTGAATTGAATTTCAATAAGAGTTTCGGAGCCGCCCTCGCGTTGGTGCTGTTTCAAAAGAGCGTGCACGCACAGATGCATTTAGGTAGATGATGGTTTATTTGGGTGCAGGAAGAACTAGGATGAAGTTATGCAAATGCTCCTATCGGTAGCGTCCGTTGGCAGGATGCAATTACCATCGGATATTATTAGGTGCTAGCTGATTAACACGGGAATTTGTGGACGATGTGGAATTCCAAATTAGGAGTGTTGTTTAAGACTCTAGTTTACAGCACTGACTTCAGTACTTCAGCTGAGCTGCGAAACATTCAGCTGTAGTTATTGCACTAGAAGAAGGATGGGCCGCTTTTGTTTCTCAATAAGTGCTGTATAACAAACAGGATGTTGATCAAAATGTGGAGAAAATTAGAAGAAAAACATTGATTAGGACCCAAAAGTTTCGTCTAGTATTTTCGCATACTTAATGAACAGGAAGTTACTTCAGAAGTTATTTCTGAGTTCAAAAAGTTCCGAAAAAATGTTCTATAAAATAAATAATGGAGAATATTTGTTCCCAAGCGCTGTATTTCTTTACTGTTGAGGTTCGAGTTCTAATTTATGTACTGATTGTTGACAAATCCACAAAGATATTAAAATAAATCTCATAGTATTTTACGAATAAAAATAATAAAAGTAAAACACAATTTATGTACCGATTGTTGACAAATCTCGAAGCATGATTGCCTAAAGCCACTGCCATAAAAAAAAAAAAACATATAGTAATAGACCGAACGGCTTTGGTTTAAGCCACCTTAGCTCCGGCTGCTTGAATCACAGTTTCCGAATCGCTTGAATCCGCATCGCATCGCATCGCGAGCTTGAAAAAGTTGCACTATAAAACAAAATTGCGTTACAACATCCCAGTTGTGTCGTTTCCTTTCCCCGTTTTCCAACCACCAGCCAGCTTTTAGAAGTCTTTGATCAGCGTGAGCTTTAGCTGGTTCCTCAGCGCAGCTTCCCTCCTCCAGCTTCCCTTTTGACCTTCTATTGATAGGTGTGAAGAAACAGTGTGTAGGCAGCTCACCGCCCAGGCCCAGGCCCAGGCCCAGGCCCAAGTCCAGGTCAGAAGGATGCACGGCGAATCGTAATGAACATATATCTTTCGTCAGCCCTGAATGCATTCGATTCCGAGGGTCTGTCCGATTTGTGCAACTCGGCACACCATCAGCGCTGCAAACCGTACCCGATACAAACGTGAAGAGTGGACGCAGTGGAGGAGGAGGTGGTGGTGGGCGACCAGGCGAATGTGAAGTTGCGATTCGTTGGATGGTCCGGGTTCGGGTTCGGGTTCACCCACCCGGCTCGGGATGGCCACTGTATGTGTAATAACCGATCAAAAGGGCTTTAACATATGTACACACATAAAATCACATGTTTACAGGTTGATTTACCGATTATTATTATTATTTAAAGCCGCGCTCCTGCGCTGTGGCGTTGCGGTGCGGGAAGGGAATCCAACGAATTTGTAGCGATTCCAACGATTCCGCGCGACGATCGGTTGCGCTGCGTGTCGTACGGTTCGATTCGGTACGCTGTTGGAATGGCTGAAGTTACGGTGGGCAGTCGGTGTCAAAAGTTATTCGACAAGTATTTAGACTGGATGGTGGATGGTAATTACGGCTAAGCCTTGACCAGATGTGCGAATGTACGGCATGTTTTACTTGGCAGTTTGAAATAAATTCGCTATAAATAGATCTCTGAACAGGAATAGGTTAAGCGCACCGATGTTCCATAAGTTTGTCAGAGTTTTGTCGAAAAATATTATTATTCTGTAACAAAACAACTGATCCAAAATTATTAAACGAAGGTTATGGTCATACAAATGTATTTTACCTACATTTCCCTTTTTTGTATACATTGCTATAGTTTAATAAATACGAATATAACAAAAGTTTTAACAAATAACAAATTCTAAATCATTATCCAATATTAAAATGATATTATGAATTACAATCGGAAAAATTAGTTCGAAAATTTTTGGAATCATAAACCATTTGGCAGTGTTTTAGAGATTTTTCAACGTTCGAAAATAGGAAATAAATAAACAAAAAAGGTCATTCAAAATTGTGGAAAAGATTTTTTTGCGGAGAAAAAAAAAACTCACATAACAGGCAAGAAATAACGCAGAACCTATAATACAATTACAAAAAATACATAGCAGACAGAAATTTTCCATGATTTTCATTTAATTTGCATGTTTTTAGACAGTAAAACAGCTAATTTTTACTATGTTGAGAGCTATCAATATGTTGTTAAGATATTTTTTTTAACTGTACAGAATTTTCCATATTTCCATTTTTTAGATTTCCGGAGTGACCTAACAAACATTTTATTTAAAATAATTCTCCCCAAAACCCCATATCTTCCTGCTTTGACGTTTGAACACTTGACGTTTCTGTTTGGAGCGTTCGCACGTTGGAAGTTTCGAAAACTCATCGCCTACTTCGCACCGTAGCAGCATGGGACGTAATGGCACGCGTGTGTTCAAGTGCATCACTGCACCATAATCGGCCACACCAACGCAAATCGCGTTGGGAAGGGAATTATTGCCGCACAACTCCACACTCCGATGGGATGGGACTCCGCCATCCGCAATGACTTTAATGGCCACCGACGCGAACCGACTCCCTGCCGGGGTTAGAGGTGAGCGTATGCGCGTTTTCTGCCTTCATACACATCGGGTGAGCCGTGATGATGGTGGCGATGGTGGTCCCATGCTCATCATCACGTTATTTTTGCATCTCCTCCATCGCACGAGTAACGTTTGCCTTTGCGCGTACCCGCGGACGGCCGCACAATGCAAATATGGGGAAATTTATGATTGTTATTTATTAATAAACATAATTTACGATTTTCACTGCCCGCGATGGCTTCGGAGGTTCTGATGGCGGATGGGGGAAGAGCCCCAGGGAAGAGCCAGCGAACGTGGGTCATTTCGATTGTTGGCTACTAGCGTCTAAAGCGCGCTGACGTTAGACACCCGATGCATGGCGTGTCAAATCATCGCCTACTCCTTGAAGGCTACAGTCGTTGCCGTAAGTGTAGAACTTACGGATAGGAATTTCGCATCGCACCGAAGCGCACGATTGGAATTTTCTTGCAAAAAAAAAAACCTAACACCACCCAGAAGACTTCCGAGAGTTCGCATTGGGACTTCGCAATGGACGCTTCA
Source organism: Anopheles farauti (assembly GCA_000473445.2). NCBI lineage: Eukaryota > Metazoa > Arthropoda > Insecta > Diptera > Culicidae > Anopheles > Anopheles farauti. Next base: position 13,254,523 of record KI915041.1, read on the forward strand.
CCGCATTCAAATTGATGATTTACGAACCATTGAGCGCGCACCGAGGCAGCGTCTTGAAGACGACGCTGGACGACAAATCCGCCCAACGGCACCCGCTCGGGTGTCCATCCCTTTTGCTATGGTCAATAAATTAAGGCAGTCGCTTCCCTTTCGCTGTTGGAAGTTGGACAACAAATCGTCGCAAAGCCGATCGTAATTCGTGCGCTTTATCGGCAGGAAGCCGCCGCCGCGGCCGATTCCACGGGTTTCTTTTTTGAAATCCTGCTGCTGCTTCTTCTTGAAGGGTGGTCGGGCGTGCTTTGGCATTCACGCAGGATTAGCCGGTAAGGAGTGACTTCCGCTGGCTGGTTGCTGCCGCGTTTCGTTTTGTTTTTCACTTCGACGGGAAGTTCTTCTTCCCGCGCACAAGGACACTTCCTCGCGAAGGGTGCGGATGATGTTGAACCGTGAATGGAATCTTCAGGAGGAAGGCAATTTTTGCGAGGAATGTAGGAGAAAAGAATGCAGATTTCCCGGTGGCCGGGAGTTGGCAACACAATAGGACATATTGACGATTGATCTGAAGAAGATGCTTGATTGTGGCGTGCTTTGTCGCTGGAGAAGGCAACTCTTTGAGAGGTGCTTCTGTGGAGTATACAGTTTCTGTCTCGGTTCTGCTCTAGGACGTAGTTCTTAAAGAAACCATCAGGGGAGAGGATATTGGAACATTGTTCTTGTATGAAAGATATGTTCTCGTAAGAAGTTGTCAAAGGAGTGGGAGATAGCTAGAGATATGCACATGGAGACAGTTGAAAATTGTAGTCCAAACATTCAGCCAACTCTATCCAACAAATCGAACACATTTTAACTCCCCAAAAAAAATCGGGTCACGCCCCGCTAATGAAGTCGTTGTAGGTGGTTTGTCCAGCTTGTACTTGATTAGCATTTGAAGAGCGATAAAAAAAACGACCTTTCCATTCGGGCCCAATTTAACAACTATCTCGCTGAAAGGATTTACAATCACTGCCAGCGCGCGATGGGCAGTTTTGGAAGCCCGAAAAGTTCAGCACAAGTTCCCACGACCTGTCACGATGGGTGTTCCACCAACGCGACCGGGCGCACCGTTAGGATTTGAATGATGATTACGTCTTAAAGAACATGTAAAAGTCAAAAAAGAAAAAAAAACGAAAACACCCGATCCGTGCGTTTATCGGACCAATATATCTCGCGCTAGGCACCATCAGCATCCGGTCCATCCCGAGATGTGGCTTCGATGGAGCAGGGGGATGACATTCGTCATCTCTCGGGACCGCGTCATCGAACCATTCCAGGCACGTCGTAACGTCGTTTCATTGCGATTGATTATAATATTTGATTCACGTTTACTACCGTGGCTCGACGGCTCCATGTGCCTATTTTTTTTTTAGTAGAGGTGAAAATTGTCGAGTGGTTGGAGTTTTTCAATCGAAATCAATTCGGTTTGAACGATTAAAAGCTGTGTGTGTGTTTCGAGTAGTCCAGGGGAAAGGAAACACACATTTCATATTCACCATCACGGCGGGAATTCACGCTCGATTATAAATTAGCGCCATTAATGTCCGGCAGCAAATCAAAAAACCAAACATTAGCGGAATAGACTCCTAGCGTTCTCGCCAGCCCGGCCGACGGAGGCTGCCGAAACGAATGGAGAACAAAAAGCTGAGAAGAAAGTGATAGGAAAAAGGCGAAATGAACGCGAGGCGATATGAAGAGAAACATAAATAGGCAGGGAGAGAGAGAATCACGACAAATGACCGGGGAGAATAAAATAAACATCAAATAAAATGAACAGAAAGGAAACGTTTTATGAGGCGCGCAAGGTAAGGGAGTTAAAATTTGAAAACAGCAGAAGGAATTAATCGACCAAACCAACCAGGCAATAGGGGAGATAGGAACCATAACGAATAAATAAAAAAAAACAGCTCACAAAAAATAAACAAAAAGAAAAACGAATGAACTCATGGCCCATAACCTGCAGCGATATCTTTATTATGGCTGCTCGTAACATCATCGTAAATGTTTTTGCTTCTACTAAAGCGATTTTACTGGCTCGCTTACGGTTGACAGGCTGTCAACCTGCCCGGGCGAGTAGTCGCCACCTGCGATCGGGTTACAAACACACACACACACACACACAGAGACGCGAGACACAACCCGGCAGCAGCTACAGCCTAGGCTTTTATTGACACCTCAAACATAAACTCCGCACAATGGGTGAGATGGCGTCGCGTCAAGTGGTCATCAATCAGCCCGTACGGGGAGCGCTTCGTGCCGAGATTTAATGGCTACTAGCGTTCGATACCTAAAGGATTCGACCCGTGATCCGGGAGCTAGCTGGCGACAGGTTGCCTAGACAGCGGACCCGTGAGAGCCTTACCTTTGAGCGTCATTTCAAGATTGTTCCAGGATATTACGTCCAGCCTTCTCCAGGAGTAATACGTCCGGAGGCTCGGTGCTCCTATCTCGCGGCCGTAATCGAACTCGCCATAAACAAGATGTTGGAACGATGTTTTGGATTTTAACGGCCAGCCTATTATTTATGGTAATCGAAGGCTACGGAGTGTACCATTTCGTTGTTGTTGAGGTTAACTTTTCCACTGGTATAAACTTGGTAGGCGCTGCGTGTTTTCGTTCAGTTTATTCGGCTGCATGAAGCTCATAAAGGTGTGCTTTTTAATTACTATCGACATTCCCTGGACCAAAGTGAGGTCGGTTTTAAGTGTTTAAATACCGATGGAGTTGGGATCGGCGCCAGTTTGGCCAGTTCGACTCATTGGTATGTCATAAGAAAGATGATGTCGAATAACCCGGCTATAGTGATCTTTTTCTTGTGTCATTCCCAACAGATTGTTTGGAAGTATTGACGTATCCGTTCTAACTTCCCATTACTTTCCGAGCATTGATTTTGTTGCCATGATATGTTTTGGAAAAAAGGCCCCATTTAGGCCCATTTAGTATCCAGTTTTAATCACAACCTAGGCGCCTCCTTTTCTTTTGCTTTCTCGGTTGATTTCTCCTCGCAAGTGATACCTTTATCAGAATTCGGAATCTGGATTTGATTTCACACCACTTTTCGACTCATAAATTAGACATAATAAGCATTCATCGCTTATTAGGGTTGGCCCCTAATTGAGCCCTTACACTTGCTCTGCGTGGTAAATGTCCCGCACCCGTCCCATTGTTTGCACACTGTGGTCGCAACAGCGCATCAATGCCTACTATGCCTTGTCCGCCTGTCATCAGCCAAGCGCCATGATGGAGTCGCTTTTGTAACGCAACAATCTAATAAAGGACACCCACGGTGTAACCACACGCCGCTTATTAGGCTACGAATTTGTGCCACATTTTGTTTGTTATTCGCTCGGAAAGCGAGAGTCACACATAAATACAACTAATTACCTACACGCCCCGGAAGCGTGCGTGTTGACACGTGCCACGAGGAGTAAAAGATGGCGGCAACGGCGGTCCACAAGATGTGGACGAATAACACAGATAGTGTTTTGATTTGTGCGCCAATGTGGAGTCGATTTTAGGGGGCGGAAAATTAAGTAAAACGTGAAACTTTCCTGCACCCGAAGTCACTAACTCCATTTGCAAAATCAGCACCCAAAACTGCTCCTGCTAACTTTCCCGGCGAGATTCCGTTTGCTGCCTGTAAGTATATCTCGGGGAAGCGAAAACTTGGATTTTACTTCGCTGCCGCGAGTGTATTAAAGTTCTTTAAATTTGATTTCGGTCCATGGGGCCGAACCGAACAACGATCATTATATATTCGGCCAGCGGTAATTGAATTGAGTTTTATGCCGACGTCTTTCGGCTAGCGGATGCGGGACGCAAAGTAAGCAACGGCGACAACAATAAGCAAAAAAAAATCTTACAAACTTTTGCAAACACCCGGGACCGGAAAGCAGGAAGTTTTCAGACAAACGAGGGGAGAGGTCGGAGTGAGGCCGGGGGAAACCATTTGGTAAACAAATGATGTGCTGCTCGGTAAGGGATACGACGGTGGCGTCCGGGTGAGGGCTACTCCTGGTACATAGACCGATAAATGGTGTCTAAATATGTATCCTGTTTTTTTTCTTCTACTCTGTCCCGCTTTATTTGCTCCCAAAGGACATTGATTTTCCGTGGTAGTTAGGAGCGGTGATACATGCAACTTTCAGCGCGTGTCGCAATCTGCCATCGCTTTGTTCCGTTCTGCTAACGGAAAAAGGATACGAGCTCTCACGGTGGTGCGAAGAAGGATCTATAGAGCGCTCACGGTGAAGAAGGCGTTGCTATTTGACGTCCGTGTTGAGGAACGTGAAAGGTACAAAAATATTTAAATAATTGTATATTTGTAGAGAAACTCAAGATAGAGGTAATTATTCTTTCGTTAAAGGAAAATCACTTAACGAAGAGAGCGTTCCGTAGGGTACTTAAATCCGAACATCCTACGAGTATTATTATAGATATTGTCACAAAAAAGATAGTATGAGTATTATCAAAATATCCTAGCTTTAAATAAGAAATTAATATAACAAATTAACTACATTATTCTGTTCATAAACTTCCAAACAAATGGTAAGAAACAGTTCGTTTCTCTCGAAACGTTCCGCAAGATGGTAACTCCCGAAGCCACGCCCCTTTCTCGGCGCACGTGAGTGCCTCAAACAACCCTTATATACTTTCATCCCCTACGACGAACGTTCGCACACTCATCACCGAAACGGTTGGGGGCACTCACTCACCCCACTCACAGCATCATTTCCATCACCGCAAGCGGCAAATCGCGAGACGGTTTTGCGCTTTATGAATGGACGACGACGCACACACCCCGGGGTGACGTTGGTGCTTTCCGCAGCATGGTGTGAACGCGCGTGGTAGCGGTTCGAGATCGCGCGACTGTGAGGTTTTGTTTTGTTTGGCCTTTTTTTTTGCGGCTACGATCGCGATCACGATCGCACGGAGAGCGAAAAGAAAGCGGCACGAGAGATCGCGCTCGGTTGGGATGCGATAAAGTGGGACGTCGATACTGACGGTCGGCCTGGGTTTTGGGGAGTTCCTCACGGCGATGAGCAGCGAGCCGCGACTAGTGTTGACTCGAGTGTCGGTGAGATTGGATCTGAGTCGCGGACATCCGAGCGAGTTGTTATTCGGGTCGACGACGACGACGCGTAAACAAACGGTGTAACGGTGTGTGTATGTGCGTGAGAGAGAGCCTGGTTTGATAAGACGCAAACAAGTGATTAAACGAGTGTATTATGAGTTAAGATCCTCAAGAATAGGCACAGCTTCTTGGCAAGTGTCCCCAAGGGAAGAAACATCCAAGTGCGGGAAGTGTTCGTTGGTACAAATCTCGCACGCAAGTGACGCGTCGAACCAGTTGCCGGCAGCTTGTTCTGTCACGACGTGGACGTGGACGAGACAGCCGGACGACAAGACGTCCAAACAGCACGGTACCAAAACAACCTGGACGGATCTCGTCCAGATCCCCACCCAAAGCGCTGACCATGATGGATATCAAACTGGAACAGCTGAAGGTAAGGATGCTGGACGAGGCGAAGAAGGTGCAGGCCCCAACCGATGTCAAAACACTGTCAAAACCGGGCAAACCAACCTGTCAGACGTGAAGTCGTGTGGCCTCGGTCCGGTCCGGTCGTGGATTCCAGACGTGACACAACTGGAACCGGGCGATGCCGTCGGCAGTGGCGATTCTTCCAGCTTATGGACGCGACCATCACGCTCCTCCGTCTTTTACGAAATGCGTCCGCATGACTGGTCGAATCTTACGCTTCTTACCAGCGCTGAGTGATACTTCCTGTGCGTACGGCTCGATGATGGATGGTTCGCTGGCTGGAGAGTGGAGTTATTATTAAGAAGGTTTTCTTTTTCGTTGTTGTTGTTTGTAACGGTGCATTAAAATGAACGATCTCGGGGTAGAGTCTCACCGTCAGTGACAGTTCATTTGACAGATGGAGCATTACACTCGAGGTGCGGGTTCACATGGGCGGCCCAACACTTGCAGTGAAGCTGATTTTGGGTGGATTAGACGCCGGTAACGGCGCGTCAAGTTTATCCGCAAGTCATTGGGGTGGCTATGGGCTTCGCCCTCCTCCCCTCTCCCCCCCTGAGGACGAGAATCACGATCACACCAAAAGGCAGGGACACCCAACAGATGGACATCACTCTTTCAATATATCCAACGAATCGAGCTCTTGCCCTCTTTCTTCCACACCGTCGGGCCGGGGCGACTTCAAACGCGGAATGTTTGGGAGATAAAATCAAATTAAAAGATGAAATAATGGAAATGAGCATGATGCGGCTCGATCTCGGTCTGTGTGGCCTCGCAGTCTGGGGCAGCGGGAGGCATGATCGTGTGAAATTGTACCTGCCACCCGGGGAAGAACCGGCAGGAGACAGGCAGGGGTTTTGCGATTGCTGCAAGTAAGCCTCTAATAAGGTTCCAATTTCGCAAATCCAACCGGTGAAGCCGAACGAAGAAGTGCAGTTGTAAACGTTCTTCGACGCTCTTTACGCCAAACAAAGGTGCTGCAGGCGGTAAAGCTCAGATCACACAGCAGATTCACCCAATCTCGATTCATTGCGATCTTATCCGGGTGCGAGATCGAAAATCGAGTCAGATCGATCGGCTGCGTTTGTGTACCTCTTTCTCTCCGCGCCGAAAGGATTTGTTTGAAATGTTTCTGAAATGCGTGTCGAATCGATTTCGCTTTCGATTTTTCGAGAATGATTTTGGCATTATGCGCTATGAGAAGGGCGTGCTTTTCAAGAGCCTCATACAAAGCGGGAGAGCGGATTCAACATAATAGATAGAATCGAATGTAAAAAGATATAGGAATGTCTCGTGTCCCAAAAAAAAGATCCCCAAAACTTGCGCTTTATTTTGGGTGAAAGAGACTATTTGAAAGGAGGAAAACGGTTTGGTGCGTTTTGAACGAACTCGCGATGCTCCAATTTCTGGAATGTTGTCGTCTGTGCACGACTCAAGCTTTTCTAATCGAATTCTTCCATTGTAGGTGAACCGAAAGGGGGAAGATTTATAGCCGAAGATTTGGGAGCGTGTGCGCGGTAGAATTCCGGAACATTCGTCCCAAAGAAACTCCCGTACGAAAATTAAGATATTCCGAGTCTCCATAAAATGAAGATATAAAATACAGAAACACTACATCCGATATCTTATCGCGTGGGTCATCCATCAGGGGAGCGTTTGCAACATAAGTGTCAAGTCGTCAGTCAGCATCACACGCGCATTAGTCTTAGAATCCGCCCGGGGCAGGTTACTTTCGGTGATAATCACACTCTGACCAGCTACCAACACGCCATAATCTCAATCGCTAGCCTACCGGTAACCTGATAGTGGGCTTTTGGAACATTAAAAACCTGTAATACAATAATCGGTTCCACGATCGTGTCAGACCACTGTTGTGATCCGTTCTCTTGCAGCTTCTCCCAAGTGGCTGAAGCAATGTGTTGCGGGGAGGAAAGGGACACCTTTTGGGAGTGTTCGACCCGTTTAAAGACCGATCAGTGGAGAAGAAACAACATGTTTTGGAGGTGGTTCTGAGAATAGAACCCGCTGGGAGCTGGGACGAGCATATTCGCACGGGGTGATATAATTTGCATTTTTTACATATTTATGCAAATCCGCAACTAGGGAGTTCCCACTCGCCCTCACGGCGTTCGGAGTGTGCCGAAACCGTTTCGGATGCCCTGTCGAACCACCACCTGGCGCAAAACTTGGGGCTTTGTGATGCAGCTCGCGGCCTAGGTCATAGCGTTCGGACGCTGGACTAGAGGGAAGCCTACTACGGAGAAGCCATCAAATCGGCGAGATTCAGGTGGGATGATAATTACCGCATCCGCTCGCGGTAAGGTGTTCCGTTTTTACGACCCACGGTACAATGTCACGCGGACCTGTCGTACGTACGGTGGGTTTTATGGTGGTCCTCCGTTGACGGTGGACCTGTCAGCGCACCGAAAAAGGGAATGCCAACTCTCGGTCAGTGCCGCAGCCGTGCTCGCATCATCTTTCGCGATGGATTATGTAGCGGTAGCCGCGGAGTTGATCATGCTCAAACACCTTCCGCAAGTCAAAGAGGCGCCCTGGCAGTGGTTTAGCCTGAAAAAAACATAACGAAAAAAAGCACGCACCGATTGGGTTACGGTGCTTGGGAGCAGCGGCTCGAGTGGCGGCTCGTACCGTCACGCACCGGGTCCACTTGAGGCGTTACCTGCCGGTCTCGTGAAGAGCCCGTTTTGAATGGACAAACAAATCTGTGTTACCGATACGGGCCACTCGGGGCCCGGGGTTCGACGGGATCTGTCTGCGCCGGTGAGCTTCCAGTGCTTCTTGACGCTTTGACTCGGGGCCGAAGAATTAACTTGTTAGACATACCCCGACCGAACATGCGCGCCGCAGATGAAGATGTACGCCGGCTTTGGGGATGGCTCGAGATGCTCGACAACACAAGTGGTCGTCTAATGTTTGCCGCCACGAACTGCTGGCCCCCGCCGTTTGTTCTGCTGGCTGGCCGTACTCGAGCGAGCCTCGAAACGATCGTTGAAATCGGCCACACTTCAGCGCCGGTCCACCTGACGTGGGGGAAAAAAAGGAAAGTGTGTAAAAGAGTAACTTTACCAGTTACGAAGGACTTTGACTACGGTGAACTGTTGAAATACCGAACTACTCATCACGTTTTTCGCGTGGCGAGCCGCACAGCGTGAAGTTTGTTTACATTTTGCGAGCATCTGTCAACGTGCGGACACTTTGGTTTTGATCAGTGTGACAGATGGGATCTGTCACAAGGAGGGGAAACCGAAAAAGTAAACACTGCAGATTGTTACCCGGTTGTCTTCAAGCGTCAGTGTTTCGAAAGTAACATTTGAAATGTTTTGTTACTTTTTTAATTATGTTTAAGAAAAAATGATGATTGTTTACCACACAAAAATAATGAAAGATTTTGGAATAATACCATAGACTATGTTTGAGCTTAATTTCAACCGAATGGATAAAATTTAAGTTTTCATTCCTATATAATCTGCCAGAAACGGCTATACACCAGATCTATGCTTCAACGTTTTTCGCGGATTTCATCATGAGCTAGAGACGTTTTATTTGGCACAGGTTACTTTGTTTTACAAATACATTTGTCTATTTTACTTTCAATATAGTATACTTTTCCGTGCTTCTTTCCGTAACAACTTAATACTTAGATTTAAATAACTTCAATAACGTATGGTATTAACCTTACCTTAATCTACCATACGATTTGTTTTCATTTTCACCCCGACACTCCGAACTCTCCAATCGGGTAATCGTTGGCATTGCCGGACGAGATACAAATAACCCGGGACGAATTGCTCTTACTGACTCAATCGTGTTGGCTTCTTTTCCCATAATCCCGGGACAATCTTCGACAGCAATTGCGTGTGTGTGTGTGTTTGTGTGTTTGTGTTGTGCAGTCGCGTCTAGTCGCGCCAATCGCGGGGCAGAGCTGCTTACCGATTCGAAACTCAATCATCGATCATCGGATGGTAAAGGAAAGCGGTGGCGCGCTCGTAACAGGCAGCGAGCGGTTTCGGAAGGCAAAAGGTAAAGAAACAATAGAGAGGAATTTTTCACCAACGAAAGTAGCGACCTCGCGCTGTGCACTTTACACGCGAACACGTGAACCGCGGCCGCGGCATGAAATTGTGGATTAGGGCATGAGAAATTGGAAAAATTATTCCCCCGTCCGCCCGACGCACCGTGGCGAGGCGCGGTTTCGGAGCAGAAGCACCAGGGCAGCAAATGGAAAAAACAAAAGCACCAGGACGGCACCGGGCGTACATAAATTATTAATGATCCAGGGCTAATGTTGAAATATTTTCTATGAAATTTTAATGCCTTCTCAATCACGTCTCGGGGGCCGCGGCCTGTCGTCGCCGGTGCAGCGGGGGGCGGAAGGGCGGCCCCGAACGTTGCTCACGTGAAGCCGTAAGTCGACACGGATTAGTTTCGAGACTTTCCAGGCCGTGCGGATCAGTGCGCGGATGAGTGCGCAGGTTGTTTTATGGTTTCGTTTCATCACCCAACGCCCGCGATGCTGGAGGATGCATTAGAAACTGAGCGTGCGTCAGTGTGCGTCCTTAGATCGATCAGCCCGTGATCAGCCCGGGGGCTAGGATCAATATATTTTAAGGCTCCTTAAGTCCCGGACACAACATGCGGTCCTTTCGGCAGCCTTGCCGTTACACTTTCGGACGTTAAAGCGGCGCTCCGGTCAGCCCAAAACACAAAACGGACCCGTCGGTCGGTTTATTTGTTTTATCTTTATCCTCTGTCGCTCGCTAGATGTTGCTGTTTGTAAAAGCTGACCCTCTATTATAAGCTCTTCCAGAAGTAATAAATTCGACGTTCGAAGGATTCCTAACCTTTGGCCGGCAACTGCTTGCACCGGGTGTGGAAAAGAGTACCTCCGGTTCTTGACAGCTGTCGACCAGGCGAGGCTTTTGGCACGCTCGTATCGCTTGTTGGATAGCAGATTTTCACAACTAATTTTCCAACTGTCCCCGCCGAGCGGGCTGTTAATAGCCGGAAATTGGGTGTAAGAAGAAGGGAGCATGAAAAGCAGGCAAGCAAAAACAAAAGACCCTCTCAAGAGGCGTGTAAAGGACGTGTGTCACCGACGGGACTTCATGGAGTGTGTAACACCTGGTTGGGTACTCCTGCGGCTAGCGAAAGCTTGGGTAGCCAATTAAAAACCCCAGGAAGAGCGGTCCAGCGGTGTGTGTGCATTACTTTTTACCTTTTTTTTTGGTGTCATTTGTTTCGCACCCAAATTGCGTATCTCATGGATCTTCTGGAGGTATAGTTATGTGTTTCGCAGCAGGAAGTGGACATTTGTTTTGTTTCGCTTGCGAAACAGGGGTTTTCCGTTGCGTAACTTATGGTTCCTTCGAGAAGGGCTTTAGGAACAGCGTTCGGCAAGAGTTCGCGGAGAGGAGTCACACAGTACACCCAAGCCACGGGCATCAACGCCGCTGACCGACCGTAAAGAGATCACATCCAAATGCTAATCCGATCGTCGATTAATAACACATTCCAGCACATTCATTCCCGAGCACAATGACGAACGAGTCGCTCTCACTTGTTGCGACTGAGCCCTGCTTCTCGTTTCCCTCTTTCCGAGTGCGGTGCGCACTCTCGGAAGCGCAAAAAGGATAATCTCCTTTGGCGGGATTAAGATTAATGTCTGTCGCAGTGACTTTGGCCGTATTAACATAAGCATGAGGTTGGCGATCGTCGCCATCATTGTTGCTGAGTGTGTGTTTGAACGTGCAGCTACATTCGTATGGAGATGAAGCGAAACACCTGGAGAGCGGGGAATGGCGATAGGACGTGAACGTTTTCGGATTTTTTACAGTTCACGGTTCAATATAAATCCCATTGAACAAAGGTCCCAACCCATTGGCGTCGTGTAAAAAGGGCTTAGCCCGGCAAGTTTGCACACACGTATGTGAGATACTTTCTGCTGCAGTGCGGCTGGCAGCTCGTTCACATTTTGCCGGGGCCGGGCCGAGAGGTCAGACAGTGTGAGTTATGGAGTTTGACTTTGATGGATAGTTGGAACTGTAACGCGGAAAGTGTGTGTGCGTGAGAGAGAGAGAGAGAGAGATAGAAAGAGAGAGAAATGGAGAGAATCGGTGGTATAATTTGCATATATTGCAACGAAACACACCCAACTCCAATGGGACGATGCACAAGACACTTTGTATAACAGTTGTTTTTCTAGTAGCACTTTGTTAGATCACGTTTAGCTGATGCTTTTCTTATAACACATTTTCAAGCAGCTCAATTGTAATTATAGCTTAAAAAAATATAACTTTCTCAATGTTTCAATTTCCTCGGAAAACAATAACGCAGCGTGTTATACACCCTGTTATACACAGGCAAGTGACGTTCCGGCTAAACTACTAGATTAAGACATAACCCGCCTGCTCCTAATGAAGACACAGTCAATCACATCTATTCCCGATGCATAATGCGCACGCTTCGGAGCGATAAATGCATTCGGCCCCGGATCCCGTCCGCTGCATCGTCCCCATCTCGAGTGCCATTTATCGTTGGTGTCTAGTTTTCAGCCCCACCAGCAGCTCGAACACTCGAGCGAACGCTGCAAACACCCAGGCGCAGGAGAAACGAAGCGACAAGTTAAAATTAAGTGACAATGCGCTCGACTGACGTTTAGTCGATGTTAAATCCCCTCTCGCTCCTCTCTCTCTCTCTGTCTCTCCCGGGGCCGGGCCCCTTGAGCGTTGTTGTCGCGTGTTTGAGCGTGGTTCTGTCACCTTCCCCCCCCCCCCCCCCCCGGACCGACGCAAGTGAGTGAGCGTGTACTACCTGTGGCTGTGTGTCACCGATATCGTGCCATCCCGCTTTCTCTCGCTGCAAGCTTCGGTGGTTGAAATTCGTTTGCGCGCTGGCGCAGGCTCACGGAGCAGCTCCCAGAGCCGAAACCCGCCGTTGTCAATAATAAGATTTTAATCGGATTACATCGTTTTTAAAGCCGCATGCGTTCCGTTTGCCGCTGCCTCCGGTTCCGCGTTTCACGGAGTTTTCGTTTCAATTCGATGCCGGTCGGGGTGCTTCGACGTGACGCGTGAGAAGAATCGGGAACCCTCTAGGTTGACAACATACTTAGGCTATTATAGCCCGTCAGGCTTGGCCTAGACCCGTCCGTAAGTCGAGATCGGAATCGAGTCGGGTCACTCGGGGGAGAAAAGGATCACCGGGCTGATCCTTTGGTGTGATCGCTTCTCATCCGTGTGTATTTGTGAAGCGTCCGTTGAATGAGGCTTAAGCTAAGGTCCTAAACAAACGGCTGACAGCATTGAAATACAGGAAGCTTTCGCACATGTGTTTCGCCATTATTGTGTTTCTATTTACTTTAGGCGAGTGTTTTCACCCGGCTTAATCCTCACGTGTAAAGTGTTTTCTGCAGTGCTTCCAGTTTGGTTTGGTGCAAAAAAAAGTCATCCAATTGACCTGGTAATCTGTCACGTCCCTGGATTTCAGGATGTGTTTAATTGTGTGGATGTATTGGGATGGACGATATAACCGAAAAGGTGTTTTGTTTGGAATATTTTCTGATGAGAGAATTTGAGGGTAGGAGTTATTTTATGGGCATTTAAAAATAACGCAGAATTACAGAATACTGTACACTGTAAATACGCGCCAAACGTCAGCTCGTCTGTCAATGAAGCGACTGTCAAAAATGTTTCTCTTAGTAAGCCTTGGGAAGGGTCCATGTTTGGTTGGCTTCACTGCAAATAGTGTTGTAATGAATGACAGCTGTCGTAAAATTGTAAACTGTCAAACACGAGCGTCGGTTTCGCTTAATATCAATTCGCACGCAGTTGTAATCGACGGCAATAAATATGCCAAGGTTCTTTGAGAACCATCGCGAACAAAATTGTAAAGTTCCCTTTTTGAAACCCCTCAATCTCTTGACGCTGGGGTGTTCGGACAATCGGGAATGTTTTTTATTTTCGCGTTTCTTCCTGAACTTCGGCGTCCGTTGGCAAAGAAGCAAAATAAGGAGGAGAGGATGCACATGCACGCTAACGCGTTGCAATGGATGTGAATGGTGCGAAATCTCGCTCGAAGGTGGCATTTCGCACAGTAGCTTCGGTGGGACCGGAAGACTTATTGGACTTAGACTTGCTTCGTCTTCATCGAATACAGACGGACCCCGGAACCTCTCAAACAACACGAAAACCTTCGGTGACCTTTGCAGAAGGGTTACAAAAAGGGGAGGGGGGGGGAGAGAGAGAGAGAGAGAGCAGGAGCGAGAGGTCATCGAGCTCCATATGTTTGGAATGCTTCCCCGAGTGTGGCACGATGACGCCTTCCGTGCGGTGTGTGACTTATGATTTATGACGGGGACTATGCCAAATTTTGTATACCTTTCGGGACCTCTAAAGCGGGTTTTACAACCCACCGTCGTCTCGCGCCCCGTTCCTTCCCCCAGCCCCGTCTCCATTCGCTTACGTATCGGTATGACTACAGCGGCACAATGCGAACGATATCGTCGGTCCACCAATAAATATGGTTTCATAAATCCCGCGCCGCCTCGGTGTGGTTTATTTTTATTTTTCTCTCCCATACGTCCACCGATCGGTGGGAGCCATAAATTTGAAACCTGTTCAATCCGCGCGTCTCTCGCGTTCGGAGCGTTTTTTTTCTCTCCCAGCTTCGTCCGCTGGGAAGCGGAGGAGCAGGAAGGATCCTTGAGTTGGTGAAGGATTTATTCGGTTTCCACTACTCCACCACCTCCATCTTCTGACCACAGGTCGGGGCCACATTTCATCGCACTCGGGTCCTAGTGTGGCTAGTGAAAAAAAGGAAAAGGTTTATCTGTCTCCCGAAACGTAAAAAAAAACAAAAATAAAAACGAACTGACCCACTGGCGGTGGTCAGCACCAGTTTCAAAAAGCCCCAGATGGTCCAAAAATACCCGAACCGATCGCTTTTGCTTCACTCATAGCCGAATGAAATATATCTGCGTCGGCTGGTGGCCCGTAAACGGCAGAACGTTTCATAAAACAACCTGCCCCGAAAAAGATTCTAAGTCAACAGCAAGATTAAATGCCACCAGGAAAAGGTAAGAAAAAGGGTTCGCTTTCGCCCAAAAAACGGCCTAGGGTTTCGGGCACGTTGAACTACTTTAAATACCGGCTCGTAAAACGGAACCCGAACCCGAGCGCAACAAAACGCCCGATAACCGGACCGGGGAGTTTTGTTTTATTATTATTATTATTATTTCTCCCCGGTGTGGCGTATTATTTTATTTGACTCAAAGTTTTTGGTGGATGATTTATGACTTCATTCGCGGTGGACGCGCGCGCCCGCGCGTGCAAGCTCGGGATCTTGCGTTTCCGAGGAGCTTTCCGAGGAGGTTCCGAGGGCATCATTTTTCAAAAACCGCGAAAAATGGGATCTCTCGTCCCGGGCCGCAGTGGTAAAACCCCGTACCCCGGGGTATACCGAGCGGAAAGGAATTTATAGCCACCAGCGTGGATTTAACTCATAAAGCAGTAAAGTGCAGCAATCTTGCCTGGTGGAGTCGCGGCTGCACCGGCCGCTCGTTAAGCGCTGCTTTACGGTGCCGTTTCTAGCAAATGTATCGCGCACGGTGGAACGGTTTGCATATTTGATGGCGAAACCGAAACAAACACGCTCGCAAACTGCTACAAAATGGAATGCAAATTTCGTGCTCGCCAAGGTCGCACCGGAAGATCTTTCCTGCTTAGTGCACCGGGAACGAAAAACAAGGCAACAAAGTGCCTAAAATGTTATTAGGGCGCTAATCTGCTTAGGCTACCATCCTGTACCGTGTATTACATGGCTGAACGTTTATGGCCGATTTTACAACATTCCCCCTTTGTGACCGATTTATGACCATTTTTTGGTAGCTCATAATGTGGAAATCAATAATCGCGGGTTGGGTTTTTCTTTTGTCAAACATTTGGTTCAATTTCTCTATGGGAACGACTCGCTAAGCCTGCTTGGATCGGGCCACTAGCCCGGGCGGACTAGGCCGGCTAGTAAATGACATGTTCCGGCCAAACTGATGCGCTACTGTCAGGTGAGTCATCCGTCCCGAGATCGTGCCAAACCCGATCGAAATCGGAAACAACCTTCAACCGGTTTGGTAAGCGGCACCACCGGTACGCTCGGCAACGCTAAAATCAGTAAAATCCGGATCGTAAATCAGTAAAATCATAAATTTATCAATCGCTAGAGCCTTCCTCAACCCGGTTCCCATAGTGGACGCGGGCGTTTGGGCTTCGAGAGAAGTGATTCCGGGGCCGCCGCCGCCGCCATCGCTATTGAGATGCTAATACGAATGGATTTATCTTTCGTTCCTCGTCGCCGGGTCAGAGGGAGCCAGTCGTCACGCGGGTCGCAAACCGGTTAACCACCGACGGGCCCAAGGTTAGGCGCGGACGGACTGTCCAATTTTTCGCGCAATCGCGGCCGCGCGCACAAAAAAAAAGCCCCGAACGCATCGAAAGGAATCAAAACGCAAATCGGTGCCGTTTCTCAAGTTCTCACTTCTCAACCCGCTGGCCGCTGGGCGCGATTCGCTTCCCACCCCGGGGAGGCGGCCCATGGATCCCGATATCGATCGATTTGAATAATATTTCCACCAGAAAAATATGAAACCGATTATCATTCTGATGGGCGACGGCGAGAGAAGATGGGAAGAGCTGTATTCTTTTTTTATATTTTTATTTTTTATGTGCGCGACCATTCGAGCGGTTGTGATCTTCTTTTTTTTTGGGATTTTAGGTCCCGTCCGTGGTTCCCTCAGATGGCAGATTTGTGATGGGTTTGCGTCGGAGTGGCGACGTAAACCGATTCCGTAAACGATTCTGGGCAGTTCGGTGCAATGGGACTGGATCTGCGCTGGCTGTTGGGACAGTGGAGCGATTTCGGCACCGAGTTTGGTCAAAAGTTGTAGTGAAGAGCGTTTAGGGAATGTGGTTCATGATTGGTTCAGTCAAGGAACCATCGTTGGAACCATCGAGCCATTTGAAGTATGATTCGAAAAATGAACGCTTTTTAGAAACCATATGTTTTTGTAATATTAAAAAAATATAAAATTTTCACCTCATGAATTTAAAAAGAATTATCGATCTGTAGAAATTTATATACGTATCTTCACTTGGCGATCAAGACGTGACAATGAATTGTATTATTAAAATCATGTCCAATCGGTACGAATAATCCTCTTTAGATAATTGAAATTTGTAAAAATAATGTTATTGATGTGTTGAGTATGATGCACTCAGTCTTATTTTCTCAAATTTAGTCAACTATTTGTATTAAATTCACAAAAACCGAGGCCTAATTGGATTGAACAAAATAAGTTCAAAATTGATTCCAAAACTTTATTAACATTATTATTATTTAACATTATTTAACAATTGTATCATGACGTGTATTGATTACGATAAATATAAAAAAATCCTGTACTTTTTTTAAATGAAACTAGGTTGTTTCTACAGCACTACAGATTATATTCATTGAAAGTAATGCACGTTATGAAAAAGTAATATTGATTTTCCAGACAATTTTTCCTTATTAAAAATTTCAAAAATTATTCATATGGTTGAACCAATAAAGCATTTAAATTATTTTATAATCGTATGTTTGGACATTTTTTTTGTCCAACAACTATATTGTCCACACAGGTGTTCCGCCTATTCCACCGTGCACGGTATACCCGCTGTAAAGGATTACATACTGGCGGACGCACCAGGTCCGTCGGTCGATCGTTCGTCGAAATATAAGTAAAACAAACCCAACTAGTAGGAACAAAGCAACACAAAAAAACGAGAGAAGAAAATAAAATAAGCGATCTCCACCCAACCGACCGACCGACCGACCTGCTCGCACGGTCTTAGGTCCATCGCCGGACGGACGCGGCAGAAGATATTATCTAAATTTATCGGTAATCGTCACAATAACTTGCCCCGATGGTTCATAACTGTCACGGGACAAGGTGTAGAAAGCCGACCGGTAAATAAACGCGGTCGGGGGTCTCGCGATGGCTGTTGGCCATTGGGGTTCGACGTCGCTCGGCGGACAGATTGGTTAGCGTTATTAAAACATAAACGGTCAACTCTGTCGGCATGCCGTCGCGATCCATTCCCTAGCGGCTTGCGGCGATGCAATGCCGTCTTCGATTGTCTCCAGTGCCGGCCTCGATTCGAAACACGAGCACAATACGGGCTTGTGGGCACGATCGCGATCCCCGGCCCGGTTCGGTGGTCCCTACCTTGCTCGTTGAAGCGACGACGCAACGCGCTAACCCTATCGATAATTATTTTTCATAATTCTCATACCGAAGTTACCGAGCGCGATGAATAGATTCCGGCCGGGGTATAAGAGTGAAAAATCGAACTCAAATTTGTTGCAATCAGGACACCGATTTTGAGCCGCACGGAGGAAAGTTTCGGGGACGATGAGTTCACGCTCACCACCGCCCATGAGTCGCCAGGCGGATTGAGACCTTCCGAAGGAAATGGTTCGAGCATTTTACGGCTCATCACCACGCAGCAGGTTGCGCTGCGCACGGCGAAGAGGTTAAACGGTATTTAAACGGGTGTTAAACCGTGGCTGGGGGTTTTGATTTTTATTCCGAATAAAAAAAAAAAACCTGTCCCCAGCGAGGAATTGATATTGCATTTTGTGTTTTTTTTTGTTTTTATATTGTTCCTTTCGAAACGACGACCGAAAGGAAGCGATTAAGGTGAAAAATGTCCCCGGCAGAGTCCGGGGCGGGCGTGTTCAGCGCCTTATGGAGCAGTTGGCACACTACCGGGCGCACTACGAGGGCGTCGACAGGTGACAGAATGGGTTTGATTGTTCGGTTTCCAGTGTTCGTTACGTCGATTCAAAGTACCGTTCTGCATTTTATTTTTCACAGCCCATTTGTCGCCGATTGGGAGTGAGTTTAAGTGTTTAATATTTTTTTATTATCATCGGGCTTAATTTGATTTTTATACAGGGATTTCTTGTAAAGAGCCGCTTAGAGCATTAGAAATTGATTGGAAGTGATGAGAAAGGTCGAATATGTTTCACATCCAACGCTGAATTACAGGACGTCTGAAATGGCGTAACGTATAGCGTTTTAGGTCAAACGTTTAACTATGAGAGTTTATAGGTTCGAATCCCAGCTTAGAGTAGTAATCAAACAGTTCAACATTTATAAAAAATCCCCCTTTTTCGTACTGAAATTATACTTTGAAGCATCTTCAACCACAGAAAATTGCATTACAACATAAAATTATCGTTTTTTAAATCATCACTACCTTCCCCAACATTCCCCAAACCTTCCTCATACCTTTCGTGCGAAGATGATTGATGAGGCAGGTTCCGCTCGCTCTCTCCCTCTCTGTGTACCCGTTTTAGCAAATGAGTTTAGAAATTACTCAATAACTTCAAGTTGTTCGCACGTAACCCGCACCTCCCTTCCCAGCTTCGTTTCATCAGCGGCCTACCCTCTCGGCGCCCCGTGTGTTGTGTGGAGTATGTTTTTCACTTCACGCGGTACGCGGATGCTCTTCTCGTGTTTGGAGCCGCGCTTTGAAGCGACGCTCAGCGGTAGCCCAAAACGAATCGGTTCGGAGAAGGATGGAGGACACCGTTTTGGAGGCCACAAAAACTTGGCTGGCGGTTACGAGCGGCCCAACCAGAGCCGCCAGCGTATCGATTAGAGCGGGTAATTAAGTAAATCTTTTGCCCTTCCCTCCGCTGGTGGCGCATTTGTTTCACGCTTCCCTCCAAACGGCTCGCTAATGTCGGTAGCTTCCGTTTTGGATGCGCCAGGGCCGGCCAAAAGTCCAGAAGCTACCGAAGGGGGTGCGGGGAGGTGGGCAGAAGCGGGCGTCTGGCGCAGGCCCTGAGCATCATTAGTGGCGCGAGTGCGTAACACCTGTGAGCGATGGCCGTTGGTCCGGCTGCTGTTAATCGATTCGATGATAATAGCCACCGGTTTATGCGTTGAGGCAGATCAAAAGAGTTCAATGCGCGTTTTCAAGCGACGAAAGCGCGCCTTCGGGTGGGGATGGTGGGGGTCCTTCGACGACGGTGCATTTCGGTCGGCTTGGAGCGGCTCGACGGGCCAGTGGTCCAGCAGTTGTCCCGGGAAGCTATTAATCAATTGCTTAGTGACACGTTTTGGGAAAGGCTTTACGAGGCGAAATTAATGGATTTGCAAACCCGAGGGTAAAGTTTACAGTTCACGACTGCTGTGATTTAAGTATTTTGTAGTATAAATAACTAAACAGTATGTTTGTAGCATGTAATATGGTGGTATAAAATTAGGGAATATTTAAAAAAATATTTAACTACTAACGATGGTCACGCAACAGGAAGCTTCCAGCGAGGAAGTTTTCGAATTATTTTTTAACCACATTTTACCATTTTAATAGCACATAAAAATATAAAACAAACGTCTTATGCCACACAACAACATAACGATGAGAGAAACTCGATTCGATTCGAGTCGATACTGCAATACATCAATGCCTAAGGCTGCTGCCTGGTGGCTTCCACCCTTTCTAAACGCCGGTCGTTTGTTACTGATAGAAGCCAAATTTTGAATGTTACCGATGGCACCTGATCGATTAGGAGAAAGGAGAAGCGCGCACCCTGGTGTGAGGCCTCTCCCCATCGTCGTCAGCCGGGCGTCAGCTCGACCCACCGTTCCGTCACTCAATGAATCACCGGTGGAGGTGGTGGTGGCGGTGTGAACGTGACAAGTACGACGACAGTTTTATTGCTCCCTGTCGCTGAGATTTATCTGATTACATTAGTGACTGTGTGTGTGTTTTTTTTGTGTGCCTGTTGTTTGTCGTTCGCTGGCGCTGCTGTGCTGGTGCTTTCTGATCGTTTTTTTCTTCCTGTTTTCGGTTCCATCTCGCTCGGCGACTCGGGTGGTGGTTTTCGGTGCTTCGGATGGCACCCACCCTTTTCCTGCCTCATTCCACCCTGCTACCATACTGTGTTGTTCACCATTAAACCTGTCGAACATGTCAATAAAATAAGTGTGCTTTTTTTCTTCCCTTCAAACGATGTGTCGCGACGCCTGCTTTGTTTTAGCATCCGGCGAGGGAGGCCAGGGCTTGTTTCTTTTCAGATGGAGATTATTGTGTCTTCTTGAGCCACCCTCTCCGAAATAAAAAAAAAATGAAAAAAAAACGAAAAAAGCCACCTAACGAAGACATCAGCAAGAGAGAATCGCCTGTAATGTGATCGCTTATCACGATAGTGATTTTTTGTTTTTTTGTTCTTTTGGAGCTACCTTTTATGCGTCGTGTCTTAAAAGAAAAAAAAATACGGCGGAAATTGGCAACGGTATTTTGTCGCTCACGGAGTGTTACTGCGATGATCGATAGCAGTCTCCTACCGGGATGCCACGATCGTTTGGCGCAAAAAAAAATACATAAGAAAGAAAAATGCCAAATCGTTGTAGAAATGAGGTGCCGAAAGAGGACAATTTTTCTTCCACAAATCCCTTCTCTTTAGGGTTTTTGTTAGCTAACTAACAATAGAGAAAAGTTGTGTGCTTAGTTGCAGGCAAAGTGGAGAAAGTATAAATGTTTTTTTTTTAACACGAAATATGGCTGTTGATTTCATTAAAATTTTAAATGAATTTAAGGTATGAAATTATAATGTGTAACATTTATTCTAAGAATTTTAAGAGCTTAAAAAACACTCTTCTGTTTGAGGAAGAATTCAGATACAAATTTTGATCCATTGTTATCCCTCAATTGTGAGAATATGTATTTATAAGAATATTTTTAACTTTTTATCATCACATTACTAAATTAAAAAAAAACAATCTATTTTTCATTTATATTATACATTTAGAAACGTCGTTGGAAGAAAATCAGTTACAATCGCTCAGAACGTAGAAGGCTGTGCATAAAGATTGTACCATGATTTTCACCATTTTGAATGAATGTTTCCATATCAGATTGACCCTCTACTGGTCGTAGAAACAAAAAAAAACAATAAAATGACAGTTGATCTCTTACCTCAAACGGAACCGGAAACATCATATTCACCGCCACCTATCACACGAACAAAACGAACACAAAGAGATTAACATATGTTTTTCCCATCCCAGGGGAAAGCACAAACACGCGCACACACACATCGCTTAACAAACAAGCGGCGTGACGGGAAAACTTCCATCGTAACGGCTCTTTAACTACACCCGGGGCCCTACCGGCGCTGCTAATAAATAATAAATTTGTTGTTTCACTGCACCGTAAACTGGGCGCCCTCGAGAACGCCCCGAAATCACGACCGCAGCTGCTAATGTGCGTATGACAGTGCGATTTCTGCAGTGGAACAACCATGCAAAAAAAAGCAAAACACACACACGCACACAACAAAAATCGCTCCTTATGACGGTACAAAACAATCACAAATGATGCGATGCGCCATCACCCCTCCCGCTGACGGGCGAGCAAGCGAAAAGGGCGATATTAGGAAGGAAAAAGGAGGGTTATGTGATCGGTCGGTAAACCACCGAAAAGTCAACCGCAAAGATGCTGGATAGAGGTAGGGGGAAATGGTGTCCTTTTCGTGCGTATCGAGAGGGCACCAGTTCCAGGAAGTGCTTTACACGGATCGTCCTGTGCACGAGATGAAATGAGCTTCGTGGAGATTTTCTTCTAAGGGACCAATTTTGCATGTAGCTTTCGTTTCGTTAGTAAATCATTTTTGATTTTTTTTTGTCTCCCCAAAAACACCCAACTGCTACCGTTCGGATAAGCCGGTGAAGATGTCTCCGTGGCTCAAAATTACGTTCCGAATTCCCCGCTGAAGTGAGGTTTGTAAACGTGCGTGCGTTTTGCGTTGCCATAATCTTAACCGTGGGTCTGCTGGCAAGGGTCTGCTGCGTAAGGGTCTGGGCTTTATGAGAAAAAAAAAACCCAGCATCAACCACATCGCACACCATCTCGATTGATGACTGGGCGATAAATCGATCGTCTGCCGAAATTGATCAGTTTACCACCACCGGCATTTTTCGCACGCACAATGGCACTGCTAATTTTGGCGAGTTTTCACACCAACGTCCCGTTGCTAAGATGAGAGGTAACTCACACACACTGTCTCTCTCTCTTTCTCTCTCTCGCTACAGACTGAGCTGCGGATATGCACCGCCTGCGGGGAACCGATCGCCGATAAGTACCTCTTCGACATCGACGGCTGCGCCTGGCACGGGTCCTGTTTGCGGTGTACCGTCTGCCTGACGCTGCTCGAGCGCCAACCGTCGTGCTACTTTCGCGACCGGCAAGTCTACTGCCGGACGGACTATGTCAAGTGAGTTTTATGTGTTGATCGATTTTTAATGTTTTTGTGAAAAAATAGAGATAAAAATGATACGATTTTCTTATGGAAAAAGGTCAGGATCGTCAAAATAATTTCTTTAAAATTAAAATAATTTTTGATTGAAAAATAATAAAATATAATAAAGGAATGCCATCCCTGATAAAAAAATGAATATTATAAAAAATGTAAAAAATAAAAATAATCTGCTTTTTCTATGTCACTTTTAATTTTTTTCATATTCGTATGGTTGTTGTAGGTTTTTTGAATTGATGAATTTATATAAAGACATAAACAGTACATAAACCATTTGAAAGATCATTTGTTTTCGAGCGATTTAAATAGGGAATTTAAAATGAAGTTTAAGAACTTAAGAGATTTAGTTGAAGTACAAAACATTGCAATTTTTTATGTTTTTAATTATTATGTCACTATTTTTGCTGCTGTTTTTACTTTTATAATGACATTCAGGGTTCTTCTACCATTTTTTTTGTTTGATTTATTTGTTTCTGAAATTTTGTTTATGTACCATAAATCCCTTTTTGATGGCTTCCCATCCAAGTCACCTTTGACGAGACGTCCTCAACCGGGTGGTCTCGGGAAACAATCCTAGCAAGCTCTCAAGGGGAAAAAATGGAGCTCTAGCTAATAGCTCCATCAAAATTATGTCATCGATTATCTTA
This sequence comes from Anopheles farauti, assembly GCA_000473445.2. Classification (NCBI taxonomy): domain Eukaryota; kingdom Metazoa; phylum Arthropoda; class Insecta; order Diptera; family Culicidae; genus Anopheles; species Anopheles farauti. Next base: position 13,278,124 of record KI915041.1, read on the forward strand.
AACCGTTCGCTGCGGCTTCGGAAAAGCCCCCCAACCCGAGAGTAAACTGCCACAGGATTGGGGCGCAAAAGTACCCATCCCCCCGTGGGAGCTAATAGATCCGAATGATTTATGTGTTTTCGCTTGGCAAGAACGTAAAGTCTTGTTTACATATAATTAAGATCTAACTTCGTTGAGAATTAAAATATTACTCTCGCGCGCGCGCGCGTGTATGTGCGCGGACTCGGTAAGATCGTGATTGCGTTGTTGCGAATGGAACGTACAGGGAAACGGACGTAAAAAAATGTGGCAAGATGACATTAGGGAGACATTAATAATCATAAAAAACGATCGATCGCCCGCTTGCGGGGGGGAGATGGCCTGGCGGTCGCGCAGGTCGCGCTGTCAATCATTCCGAAAATCCGTGATCTCGGTTGCGAGGCGATGTTTCAGTCATATTTCACAGACCCGACACCGAATCCGGGAGGAAGGAGAAAAAGCGCGCCGTTCGGTCATGTAAGGCGATACAGATTCCCTTCTCCGCCTTCGCCGTTCCCGCGCTTCTCGTGGCATTTTGGCGTCAACCAAAAGTGAGATATTTCTATCAATAACTCAAACAAACCGGCCCAATCGTTGCTTCTTCTCCACCGCCCAAAACTTGCGCACGGGGGAGAAAAAAAAAACATACACCCATATGGATTCGAAAAATCGAACGAAAGCAAACCACCACCCGAAAAATTAAATGGAGGCTCAACAACAAACAGCAAAAATCACTGACCGACACGAGGGGGGAAAACGATCGCCCGCGATCTGATCGGGCGTTGAAATCGAGCGCACCACCACACCGCGAAGGAAATTAATCATTTTCTACCCCGTACCCCGGCATGGTCGGACCCGGGTCCCGGTTTTCTTATAAAGTGAAATAATTTATTGATATTTCTCTACCAAACCACCATCACCACGGCACCGACTGGCTGCAAATATACGGATATTGGGAGGGCATTTTTTCCCCTCTCCCGTCTCTCGTATTCGGCTTTCTTTCTGACCAAAAAAAAACAACATCACAACGAAAGACTCTTTAAGCGACGAACCTCCCCGGCTGGATGGTGCCCGGGTGGAAGCTTGTCTCCCGCGCCGATCCCGCGCAAAGGATTATTAATCTTTCACGTGGCGTCTTGTGTTTGGTGTCCTTTGCTTCCTCCACTACCTCCCCCCCTCCCACCTTCTTGGTTGCGTCTTTTGATTTCCTTTAACAAAAAAAAAAAAAAAGAAATGCTAGGTAAGCACTCGCGAAGTCCATGTCCGCTTCGACTATCGCTTCGACGCTTTATTTATAGACGCTTTTCTTTCATTTACCCACGATATCACCATAGCAACCGATCCGCTCCGCCGATGAAGCAGCACCATCAGCAGCAGCAGCAGCTTTGTTTTGATTTCGTTCTCAGGGCGGCCCCGGGCGTGTTTATTCGTGAGCAGTGTTTGATGTATATTTATGTATTTCCACCATCGCCTGGATTCGTACCACGCACGCACGCACAATCACACTCAGGCTTTCGAGTTTCGAGTGCCCGCTGAAATGTCGATTGACAGCTGAGCCGAGCCGTTTCGTCATTGTGCGCTGCACCGTTTCGATTGTTCAAGGATGCGCGTGCTGCCCTGGAACGGCAGGCAGGCAGGCTGGTGCAATGCACCTTGAGCTCGAGAGCGTGCTTTTCCGATCCCTGACAACAACCCACTTCACACACACGCACACATAATGTAGGAAAGAAGTTGATTTATTCTCTAACAAACGCGCTTGCAAGTGTGTTTGTGTGCTTGCGAGCAAACCTTTGCCTGACGAGTGGTGAGCAAATTTTCATAAAATACTGCTACATGTCGAAGAAATCTCGCTTGCGGTATCAAAAAATCACTCCCCACACCGCTTGCCAAGTAATTGTTTGCCCCTTTGTCCCGTTCCACGTACGATGCACGAAGATCACGATCGATCAAGAATGTTGCGCGCGATGCGATCGGTAAAAAAAAAAAATAATAATAAACCGTGGCGTGGCGTGCCGTCGGTGACTGTGTTTTGACAGCGATTTATTTATGGGCCCAGCGGTTGGAATTATTATATCACGACACTTTATCTGACGTGGCGTGGCGGCCGGGCCCACGGCTCCCCGCCGGCTCGCCGGTTTCGGTAGGCAGCTGTCGGATTAGACAGACAGGGCGCGATTCCCGATCGCGCTTTGAAATTGCGATGTCATTTGACGCGTGTCAAAAAACCCGGCGCGAGATCGGATGCCACAGCGTTCTTGCTTGCAGACGCAGACACACACATACGGTTTCTAATCCCAACGCCTTAAGCGGTTCGATTTTCTGTTTACCTCTTCCCCGGCGAACATTGGCCAGTCGGGCGGGGACGGTTCTCGCTGGAAACGGCGCCACTGGGCAACGAAATCCGAGCAGGAAAAGCGCTCAGTACGTTTGCTCGAGAAAAAAAAAAGCGCAAACATAAACTTACCCCTTGAAGCGCGTGAGACGATGCTCAAGCGCAACCCGCGTGGTTATCGATGATGTGGTCGCGGAAAAGCGCAACCGCAACCGGAACCCGGGAACCACCCGGGTCCGTCGCCGTATTATCATTTTTATCAATTGGCATATTTATCAATTGCGCTCCGCTTCGGTACGGACATTAATAAAACAACGATTTTCGCTCCATTGCCCGGACGCAATCCTGCTGCCACAGGATGCAATAAAGAAATAAATCCATCAATCTTCGCGATGCTTCACCGTCGATGATGTGTGCGAAATAAATATTTATGTACAGCTGCGGCGGCGGGAGGTGGAGCGAACGGGTTCCGTCGGTGGTATCGGTGGAACCAGGGAAGACGATCGCGTTGTATCGTGGTAATTAAACAAGACATATCGCGCGCCTTGTACATCGCATGAACGGTATGATGCGTGTTTGGTCCGGTGGAGAAGAAGCTTCTGGTACGACGATAGCTCCTTATTCGGGGATGGGTAGAACATTATGCCGCATTTGTCGTCTATTTCGTTGAAGGAAGTTAGCAGCAAAGTGTTGATGAAGAATTCACTAAAAATATTCGAATTTAGCATTTAAATAATGTCAAAAAAAATTAAGTGCAACTTAGCGACTAACAGACAATCATAGTATACAATTTAAAAAAAGCTTGCTCCTACAAATTAAACTATGCTAGTACGCTACAATTTTAATATCGTTCCAAGGGATATGGTATCTAACAAATTGTTTCAAATTCATTAATGAATAATGAATGATTTCTCGTTGCAAATTATCACATTTCTTGTTTGAGTTTAGCTATAAACACTGACGTTTGCCTGCTGTTATACTATTCCAAGCCACTTATTATTTTGACAGCTGTCAAATGCACCAACTGTCAGATGTCTCATTGAATGTTTATTCCTAGCATTATTCGAAGAATTTTTGTGTGATGTACAAAAGAGAAAATGAAGTGCTAGAGTTTATAAGTAATTTTAACAATTACCCGCATCATCTTTATAAACTCCTATTTAAAGCCCGTCTTCAGCGCACGCCACGCTTGGCAGGAATTAATAACTCAAAGCTATCCGATAGCGATCACGCCGATCGCACACCCAATTCCGTTCCAGCGTTCCGGCATCCCATCGAATCGCATTTTCCAACCGCAATTTTCCCATGTACGGTGCAATCGGTGGAACGAAAAACATCGGTATTGCATATGTTCGACCGGGAGCAGATTAGAATCAGCGTTCGCCATGCAGTCCGGGATCGCACATGCCTGCTCGATCGTCCTGATACGAACGAGCTGACCAGCTAGCTTTGTTGTGACTTGCTGTTGTTGCTTCCAAGTCGTCGAGGGTTTTTTTCTTCCACCCCGTATCCCCTACCGCAGCTCAGCGTTTATTATATTTCTCGCGGTGTTTGTGGTTTTTGCGGTGGTCGAGCAGAAGTTCGAAAATCGTTTGGCTGAGAGAAAAGAAGAAGGTGTGCTGCTGCTGCTGCTGCTGCTGCTGCCGTTGATGTTGTTTTACAACGCACAACGCACCGTGGCACCGTCGTTCGCGCCGTCAACGGACCAGTTGACTGATGCATACGGAGTGATAAATGTGTTTGGTGTTGCTACAAACGAGTTTATGATTTATCGTCCGGCCCGGTCCCTTGCCCGGGATCGCATCGCAGCATATCGCGTGCATGGTACGTGGCTTTTACTCTTCTCCCCCTTCCCACTCTCCCTCTCTCTCTCTCTCTCTCTCGCTCTTTCACCGTTTTGGCACACTCCCACCCGGTGCGCTTCCTATGGCGATGTTTTGCTTCCGACTCCGACTCCGACTCCGACCCTGCGCGCCAGATGGAGTGGTGCATTATGCAAGAAGCGCAAATAAATAAAAGACAATCTCGCACCACAAAACAACTAGCACGGGAGATCGGTTGGCGGTGTGCGCGTGCGTGCCAGGATACGCGAGATACACGAATATAATTATCCGCACGTTAGCGGAGCGATGGCGACTTTTCGGGGCGATGTTTTAATTGGCGGTGGAGTTTTATTAATAAGCGAACACACGGACACCGTCCGCCGTAGTTTATGATCATTGCCGGACGATCGGGTTATTTTACGTCGCGTGACGGCAAATGAGGGTGCACCAGGGTGATAAAGATGTTTTTTTTTTCGTGCTGAGATCCTGGTCGCAATATTCTGACCGTTGACGACAGCATGGCGGAAGAGAATATTTCGAAGATAAAAAAAATCTAGCTTTAATGTTCGCATTTTTATTTCCAGCATCTTTAATCAACAAGACCTTTGGTCAAGTAGGTGGACTATTGGATTTTGACTCATTTGAATGTCAAATCACCTAAATGTTTGCTATTTGATAAATGCTATTATTCTAAGTATTTAACATAAATAGTATATGCGTAGTAGATGATAAATAAGTGGTAAAGAAAGAATATAAGTAGTATAAGTTTCACAAATCAACACTGAATATTGAATAGGATTAATTGAACTAAAGATCGCAAATGAATACCGTCATTTGTATTGCAGGAAACAGATTTTTAGCAGAAAGTAAAATATTCCCAGAAAGTATTGGAAAAAGACGATTCAAAAAATACATAAATATAATGAAGTAAACGAATAGATAGAACACGTTGGAGAAATTGAGTAAGATTTAGATAATGCCTAATTTGGTATTAACTGGTCAATTGGCCCAAACTGGCACTGTCAGATAGTTTCATGAATTTCTGCTAGATGGCGCAAGAATATCTGAGTAAAAAATAAAAAAAAATGAAACTATACATGCTGAACGTTACGGATATGAAATAGTCGATGTTTTTTTTATCACCGTACGCATTTTAAAACGCTCGTCAACTTCTTCACCACCTCTCGAGAGGAAAACTTCAAACAACATTCTTGCAAATCTCTTGCCGGTTCACTTAAATCAATCGTTCCCTGTCAATTCGCATCTGAGCGTACATACCTCAGCACGGTGCCTGTGCTTCCAAGGTTCCAAGGAGTGGCCTCACGGTAGCGTATGCGTCACGCGGATGTTAGTACCCGTGTGTGCGACACGGGATCACATTTCACACCCGCGTCCGCGGTGAAGCATGAGCACGATCTTGTTTTTCTTGCGCCTTTTTATTCTCCCTTCATTCTGTGCGTTGCTCGATAATTCGATCTCGGTGTAATATGCAAATCGGGTACCGGGCGGGTGATGCCGGAAAGCGAAACGACAGTCCAGGTCGATCAGGTAGCCACCGTCACCGTAACGACGGTCCTCCCTGAACGCTCCCCGAACGGGTTCCGATCAATTTGGCTTCAGTTTTTATCTTGTTTGGTTCGACTTTTAGTGAGCTTCGTATGTTACGATCTTGGCGTTTATTTTGTTTTGTTTTGCCTGTTTTCGGTTGTTTCCTTCTGGTCCTTTTGTGCATTCTACAATGCCAGTAAACATTACGTTTTTTTTTGTTGTTGGTTGTCGAATGTTTGCTACTTGCATGTACTGCTTGTCGCTTTTCCGTGTGAGATCACTGTGCAAAATGTGTTTCCTCCCTCCAACGCGCAACGCACGCAGGAAGTGTCCGAGACAAGTCGTTCCAGCAGCGAAGATATAACAAGCACCATACAACCGGGACAACCGGTACGCATCATGAAGATCACGGAAACGAAAACTAAAAATAAAAAAGAAAAAACAAAATACTCCAACAGAACAGAACGAAAAAGGTGTCGAAGAAGGCGAACGACAGACAGGGCAGGTTCAATTAAAATTAAATAAATAACAGCGCACGGAGTGGAATAAATAAATGAATGAGCAGAATGAAAGCGCGAGTTGGTTGAATGAAACTCGCGAAACACGGTTCGCGCATTGTCGTCCCCACACCCACCTACGCCCCCTCCTCCCCCCCGGAACGGTAATTAAATTGGCGATGGTTTGCCCGGTGGATCTCGGTCTACATGCCGGTTCACGCACTGTCACAGAAACGGGTGGACGTCCGGTTTCGTGGGACATGTTTCCTTACAAGGGTGGTCGATGCGATGACCAGCAGCGCTCGTTCACAAATTGCGCGTTGGTATCGCGATGGACGGGCCAGGCGAAGCGGTGAATCATTAGAAAGGTAATTGGTTTCGATTGTCGATAAGTGTCGATTAGGCATGCGATAGATAGTTGCAAGGGTTTGCCAGCAATAGGGAGTGATCTGGAAGAATAAGCACTCGTATTGGGAGTAGTTTTCCGGCTCGATCAGCAAACTATGTTAACTTTTTAATGCACTTGTGTGTATTTGCAATGGTACATTAATTTAAGTGGTCAATTCAATTAGGACCACTAGTAGACATTGTGTACTAAGCAAAAGAAAATGTTGCTTTTACCGATGCAACGATGAATTTCGATGCCAAATATTACTAAAAATACCACCAATATTGATACTAAGGTCTTATCGCTCTTCAACAATTTGTAAACAAATTCGAATCGAACTGTCAAACGTAGCTTTGACCGTCATCGTGACGTTTCGGTGTCAAACGCTTAAGCGTCTTATCGTAACGTTTCGACTATCTTTCTCTTCCGCAGAACTTTCGGTGCGAAATGCTCGAAATGCTGTCGAACGATCGCGCCCTCGGACTGGGTGCGGAAGGCGCGCGATCTCGTCTTTCACCTGGCCTGCTTCTCCTGCGACACTTGCGGCCGGCAGCTCTCGACTGGCGAACAGTTTGCGCTGATCGACGATAAGGTGATGTGCAAGATCCACTACATGGACACGGTGGAAGATGGATCGAACTCGAGCGACGGTGAGTGTGTGGGTGGGGAGCGAGCCGGGGGAGAAGAAATCAGTGAGTCGGTGGTTTGACGTTTTGATCCGTTCGCCTGCTTCCAGACGGGTGCAGCAGCGATGGATACAACAAGAACAAATCGAAGCGCGTCCGGACGACGTTCACCGAGGAGCAGCTGCAGGTGCTGCAGGCCAACTTCCAGATCGACAGCAACCCGGACGGGCAGGACCTGGAGCGGATAGCGCAGCTGACGGGGCTGAGCAAGCGGGTGACGCAGGTTTGGTTCCAGAACTCGCGCGCCCGCCAGAAAAAGCACACCCACGGTAGGTGATCGATCGATTTTCGGTTGGGTCGGATGGATGAGGCCTCCTTTTTTATGCTGAATTTTATTCTACTTTCGGCGTTGCTCCTCAGTTCCACGGGAACACAATCCGAATCTGTTCAGCGCACTGCGGCAGGACATGAACAACAACAGCAGCGGCGGCGGACAGACGAGCCTGGGTGATCACGATCACGGTCCCGGCATGGGCAAACATCCTGGTGCCATGTTCAACTCGCACGGTAAGCGTTACCCTCGTTGCCGAAGAGGAATTTGAATTAATTTTTCGCCTGTTTTCTCTCTATCGCCCGTGTCAAAAGTGAACCTCATCAATCTGATGGTGTAACATATGGGTATGCAATCACTGTTGCACCCGCCGCACGGAAGTTGCCAAATGGATGATTGCTGAGAGAAAAAACACACAGACACACGCCGCAAAGGCGAATCGCAAAGCGGTCCTGCGAGACGGAAGATACCAAAGAATTAGATAAGGATTTTTAAGCCTAGCACGAATCACACAACCCAACCCGTAGCAATCTCTCGTGGATGCGTCGCGATGCGATGCTGAAGTAAGCGAGCGACGAAGTAGAATGCACAACTCTAGTGAAATTTCCAGCTGTAAATAAGTTATTGATGTAAATGTTTGCGCGCAGAACAGAAAACGCTCCAATAAAACAAATCAAAACCAAATGATTCACGATAAATTTCGCTTTTGTTTTCGGTATTTTTACTCCGTTTGTTTGGGTACTTCCGAAATGGCATGAGCGTGTATAGGACCGGGTTGAAAGATCGAGCTCGCTCTGGAACCCTTTGCTCCGTGCGGGTCAAACGTTTACACATTCAATGACAGATGTATTATCGCCTAATGGTTCGAGCGACAGAAGTGAAGCCGATCCGATTACGAGCAGCGAAGGGTAATGGGATTATCGTCCTGTGGCTGAGCTGGTATTATTTTGTCGTTTTTTCCTTTAGGGTTTTTTTTTCCTTTGAATCGAAACAGTTGAAACAACGAAATGCTCTGTTTCAGGAAAAGTTCTTCAAACGTGTTGTTTTCATCGCAAGATTCGTCTGAATATAACGGACAGTAAAAGTTTTTTCCTCGCCGGAAGTTCATTTTCACCAGCAAACCTAACGCAGCGCCTACTTTCTGGCCGATTTTCCGTACCGACACAAGTGCGACAAGTAGGGTGAAGAAAATCGCTCCACTCCGTCTCGGCCATCCTTCCGGGGTTTGTTTGATGAAGTTTGTTTGTTTGTTTGTTTGCACGTTTGATTACAACAAATTCGATCGTTGATCCGGCAGCCGTGTCCAGCCATGGCCAGGGGGTGCCCCGAGAAAGAAAATAGATGGAAATCAAATAAAGTCCGGCAGAAATTTCTTTCTTTTCCGCAGCTGTTTGGGATGGAAAGATGGAAGATTTTGCAAGGGGAGAACGTTTTGTTGCCAAATTTGTATGGTAAGTTGATTTTTCTTGATGTGACTGGTAGTATTTTGTGTCTCGTGTAGAAAGTAGAACAGAGGGTATATTTTGTGCTTTTAATAATATTTTGTTATCTTAACGATTTTTGTAAATTTTTATATTTTTTTATGTTTTATCTCCTTTTTACTAATACGTCGTATATGGAAACTATGTCTTTTTGCTTGGTAGTATTGTTTACGAAGCACAAGAAGAACCTGGGTGGCAAGCGAAGAATAAAATAAAATAAAAGATTTCCACTATGAATTACTAAAACACTTTTTCGCAAATTCTTAAAGCCTATTAATGCGTTCTTTTGATTTAAATACCTATCCCCTTGCGTGTTATTTCAGCCTTTGGTTCGAAATCCTCCCCCGGGATCGCTTGAGCGGCAGTCGATGAAGCGATTTACATGCACCTAATTTCATTACCAACAATTCGGTCCCTTTTTTGTCGCTGCTGCCGTTCATCCCTCGCTCGTTGGTCTTCTGGTCTTTCCTCCACCCGCCATCAAACCTCCATATCTTTTCCCCCTTTTCTCGCCGGTGTTGTTTAATCCGCAGCACAATGCGGGCAATACAGAATGATTGGGCTCGAAGGGGGTTGGCAAAGGTTGGAAGAGACTGGGAGAAAATCACCCACAAAAATTCCCCTCGAGAGGCACGAGCGTCTAGCCAGACGGACGCAAACCGAGGGAGTTCCTTTTGTAACACATTTATTAGTGACGTCTAACGCCTGCGAAAATTGGTGCGCAGGAAACAATCAAACACCGTATCCGGCAGCAAGGGCAGGAACCGCCGGTGGGACTGAAACCGGAAGCCGGGGTTTTCATCGCCGGGCGCGAGTCACGAATGCTGGTGGGCAATCGGCCCGTCGAGCCGAGTTCGTTTCCACCTGCGGCAGTGCCAGCGGGATGTACACGGCGGTGAAACTGATCACTTATTTGCCGAATTGGTGCAGCTCGCAACCGTGGGGTCGAAATTTTTCACAGCTGGACGAACGGAAGAAGCGGAAGCGTTGAAAGAATTGATTCCTGCTCATTTATGTGCGGGAACAGTATGTTTGTTTCAGGAGTTAGCGAGGATACAAATGCGAGTATCTTGAGAAAAAAAAACACAATTTCAAAACAGAAGCCTGGAAACTCTTCACGAAGAAGACAAACGACCAGTTCACACTCCTAAACGAGTGTGATAATCGTAATGGTCGGGTGTCGGTTAGCAAGTAACGCTTTAATTACGCCTCTTGCGGGAAAGTTCTCAAACGAGCACTTCAACCCCACGGCAAGGTTGGTGAAGGGCGAGCTTGATAGATCAGTAGTAATTAATAAATTTCAAGTGCGCTAACGATTTGAAACGAATCGAACAATTATTCTATCGCCGATGAGTCGGTGCGTGTGAGAACGGTAACGGAAGGTTTCGAGCCCGATTCAAACGGGTCTTGGTGTTGAAAATAATGGGTTTTGTAGTGTAGAAATAAGGTCAATCTACACTAAATTAGGCGTAAACGGTTCAGGATTGGTTTACAGTTTACCAGTAGAGGGCGCTGTATGTGATGACTACTTAATGTTGACAGGTTGGTTCGTTGATAGGTCCAAATGAGAGCACCACTACAAAAAGTGTATTGTTATGATAAATACAAAAACATTAACTGTTAAATAAAAAAAATTAAAATTGTGCATTTTATAGTTACGATTTGTCCCTTATTGAAAGATACGATTTGTGTTTTTATTTGTGAAAAGGTTGCTCTAAATTGCCAAAAACTGTCATACATTGTATAACAGATGTATAACAGTTACGCTTTTCAAATGTTTACCATGCAAAGTGAGTCACCTTCTCGCCCTGTTTCGACACTTTTTTAACGTGTTATTTACTAATATTTAGCACAGCGAAACCTTCCATCGCTAAATTAGTTCTGCAATCGTGCCCAAAATTTGAACAGCAAATGAATAACCAAACTACTTCACAAACATTCGGAAACAATCGAACCGCGTTGTGTTCAAGGCACTGTTGTCTAAAGCAAACTGTTAGTTTTACGCGGGAGTGTCGGTTCCGCTTTTTTTGCGCCGACAAAGTTCAACGGCTTAAAACGGCGGAGGGACAAAATCCTTTATGCACCACCTATCCCGGACCCGAAAACTTGGCGTCCCCGTTTGTCCGGCTTATTCGGCTTATTTCGAGTGGAAGGGCAAAAAAAAAGCAGAATGAGCTAAACCCGAGAAGAACGATAATAGAATGCAAACAAACGACCAAAAAAAAGAAAGAAAAAGCTGAACGGAGGATGGAACTACTTCAGCCGGTGCTGCGGCTGCCATCGTCCTTCAGCTCGCATTATCTTTACCGGAGAAGGTAAAGGCCCGTAAAAGAGTGCATCCGTCAAGCTGTCAAACGGTAGCGGACGGTTCTGAAGCGGCGAGTTGTCGCACGTTTTGTCCGACCGTACGGACGTACCATTGATCACGCGTCACCTTTTTCCTCGCCAGGTGGGCGAAGTACGACGGAGTGTACATCTCGGACGCTTTACCCATGTAGCCGTCCGGAAGTTGGCCTAAACGCTTTCGCTCTCTGCCTGCCTGTCTTTCTTCTGCTCTGTCTGTATCGGCCTGAGTCCCGGGACCGACCTTCGGGAGGCTGAAATAGATTTCAAATCGACCGAGAATTGGGGGTTTGAAGAGAGAAATTCGTCACACGGCAAACACGGCGACCGAGCGCAGACACCTTCAGACAATCTCGTTGTCACGGCGGTTGACTTGCGGGGAGGTCAATTTGCATCTGAATGGGGTACAATTATGCAACTCGTGTACGTGCCACCCGGTGGCGTGTAGATCGCGGTCGTCAAAAGATGGGTGACATTACTGGAACTACTGGAACTGGTGTGGCACTGGTACGAACGGTGAGAACAGACACATTTCTCAACTCCAGTGGACAAGCGTTAACGAGGAGGGTTGCTGTTTTGAACGCCACTGGAATGATCCGGAAGCGAGGATTTGTAATAGCGCTCTAGACCACTTCACAGCAGAAGACGACTCGGAAGAACTTGAGCGCAAGAATAGCGAAATGCTTGAGACATTTCAGAGACCAGATTTTTTGAAGAAGATTTGTGCTAGTACAAATCCTAACCGCTGCTTCCCATTGTCGATTCTTCAATCGATTATAGAATTGTTACATCCATACTTTCCCCTTCGTTCGCGTCATTCCCGCAGCTACAAACCCTGCTGCTCACACAGGAGGGTGCCTCGGAACAAACAAAAAAAAAAAGGGAAAAGGCAACATAAATCGCGCATAAATCGAAGGGGCGTGTTATGTGGCTGGCCCCCTTTGAACTCACGAGCTCGAGTCATCTTCAGGCTCCCTCTACTCGCCCTGCCGCTGCTTTCGGTACCAAACAAACCGGAGGGGTTTGTTCGTATCGAGTACATAGGATCCTAAGCTCCGGACGTAGAGTGTGCGCAGATACGAGCGCCGCGCTAGAATGGCTCTTTTAGTAACGCGTCGCAGACCAAAGCGTAAAGGAGAGGAAACATGCTTACCCGTCGATGGTGTGCGAGAAAGGGAGCCTTGGCTAGAGAAATAGAAGAAAAAAAGAGAACTTAGCGCTGATGGAAACGCCGCCGTATCCCATCATCTCGCAAACACTCACCTCGGGACTCGGCGATGTCGGGTGGTGCTCGTTTTCTATAGCCCTAGCCCTAGCTGGCCCTCCCGGGACGAAGGGTCTTTTTCGAGTGGTGGCTGCGCTCACCGAAACCCACAGTTCGAGATTGACCTGCGACGGTGGATGACGCTCGATCGAGACGACGCCGTTCGTGTTCGGAACCCAGCTGACCAAACCTCTTTCCGTGGTTACCGAAGGAGGCTGTGAAGTGTTGCGTACCGGATACCGAAGAGACTCTGTGTGTTGTGCGGTGATTGTTGGATACAGACAGAGGAAGAAAGAAAAATAAAAGTGTTGTTCGATAATGTTCGATAAGTGTTGAGGTGTTGCGATAATATATGCTTGAAAGAGTGAATTAAATTGGACATTGGACTGGATTTATTCTTCATTTAAGTGAAGAACTTTGATTGAAACATTGGTGTGAAAAGTTAGTGAAACTGGAAGCGGATTGTTGTGCTGTTAAAATGAAGGTAAGAATATTATAATCCTCTTTTTGTTTTTTATAACTATTAAAATTTTCGTACAAAAATTTGAAAAATGTTGAAAGTTTGTTTGAAAAAATGTGCGGATTTGAATTTGTATGGCACGTTATCTCTTTTTTTTTTAATCTTTTTTCACTTTCCTATAGTAATTTGGATTCAATTAAATATTGAATCGCTCTTTTATCCTTACTTCATGGTATTAATAATAAAAAAATATAAGTACTGAAAACATTTCGCCAAATTAAACTATAATTTGTAACCAATGCAAGTTGCAAATTTTATGTTAAAAAAGATTAAACAGCAAAATATGTGAAGTAAGTGAGTTGTTTTTGTGAATCTTGCTGTTTCTTATATAATCCACAATTTCGTGAGATTTGTACAATATCAAAAAATATGTTCAGTGTTATGAACGCTGAACATTACCTGCATCCGTAACGTTTAATCGAAAAATAAAACAGAAACAGAGTAACATTTTCATAAAATTTATGCAAATTTAAATTTTATATTAAAAAATATAGATTGGAGGTAAAAACTTTTAGAAATGAAGCATTTTTTCTGTTCTTGAAAATATAGTTTTTAAACAGTTACTTTAAATTGCTCAGGTTTGTACTGAAACAAAAAAAAACAAAGAAATAGTTTCAACCTAATTCACGGGAAAAATTGCTTCCAAAAAAATCGTCTTTGACTGAATTATTGATGAGAGAAATATGGTAATATTTCATTTAAAAACACATCGCACACAAACCATGATGAAATCTACCGTGCCAAGATGATCTAAACGATAGCACGTTTTAATTAAATGGAGAAAATGAAGAAATGACTAGTTCCAGTGGCTTACATTTCGTATGGCATCTTTGCGCTCATTGCTATCCGTTTCTTATCGCCGTTCGCAGACGGAGTTCAAAACATGCGGAGCCTGCACGGAGCAGATCACCGATCGATACATCTTCGAGGTGAACGGCAGCGTCTGGCACGGGTCCTGCCTGCGTTGCACCGTCTGCTACTGCCCACTGGAGCGGCAGAGCTCGTGCTATCTGCGCGATGGCGACGTGTACTGTAAATCGGATTACATCAAGTAAGGACTCGCCCGCCCGGCACGTTATCACCCCGGTAGGATCTGGATAGCCCGGTTCGGGAAACTAACAGGTTTCTTCTCTTCCGATCCCCGTTTTTGCCACCCTTTTTCTTTGCCACCACCTCCGCCAAAGGAAGTTCAAGACGAGCTGTGCGAAGTGTGCGCGCGCGATTTCGGCCACCGATTGGGTACGGCGAGCCCGGGAGTATGTGTTCCATCTGGCGTGCTTCGCGTGCGACTCGTGCGGTCGGCAACTGTCGACCGGCGAGCAGTTCGCTATCTGCGAGGAGCGCGTACTGTGCAAGACGCACTACATGGAGCTGATCGACGACGGGACGGGCTCGAGCGAGGACGGGTGCGATGTGGACGGGAGCGGCAAGAACAAGACGAAGCGCATCCGGACGACGTTCACCGAGGAGCAGATACAGATACTGCAGGCCAACTTCCAGGTCGACAGCAACCCGGACGGGCAGGACCTGGAGCGGATAGCGCTCGCGACCGGTCTGAGCAAGCGGGTGACGCAGGTTTGGTTCCAGAACTCGCGCGCCCGCCAGAAGAAACACGTACACGGTAGGTATTTCTGTTGGAAGATGGGTTGGGTTTTTGTGTTGCCCCTGAACTATGGTAACGCTTTCTCTGCTCGCTCCTCCCGCGCAGTGCCACGTGCCCAGGATCTGTTTAATGGAATGCGGTCGGATTTGAACAACAACAACAACAACAGCTGCAGTGGCAGCAGCAACAACAGCAACGATGGCCACCCCGTGCATCATTTGGGCGGAATCGGACCGGAAGACTGCGTGCTCGGCAAGACTCCGCTGCACTTTAACACGCACGGATTCATCAATCTCGTCGTGTGACGCGATCAGCTGCAGCGGACCAGCGTCCACCGATGGATGGATGTCTACGATCAACAGTGCCATTGACCGACGGCTGCGGATGGAAGTCCGGATATGGGGCGGAGGAAGTATACGCCCCGATCCTGGAACCCGTACCCGTTGGAGCTTCGTTTCCCCACGATGGAAGGAAGACCCGATTCCGATCGAGAAACCGGGAAGCTAACTGACGGACTTGAGCTTGACACTCCGGCTTATCGAGCATAAGGTCTCGATCTTGATTTTCCCTATCTTCGAATCCCGTATAAGTTTGGAGGTGTTCTTGTGCTCTGAGTTGTGCAAAGTGTGCTATTACGTGTGTGCGAAGGAAGATATCAGGATTTTACATCGTTTAATAAACAGAAAATATAACACAATACTAAGAATGCTCTGTTCTACATTCGAACTAATACTTTACGGTCGCGTGGATGACAAAGAAGGTTTAGAAACTTTATATCATATTTCTGCTCAAATGCGTTTTACTCTCCATTTTCGTTTGAAATAAATTTAGTACACTTTAACACTTCTTGTTTATCAGCAGTGCATTCACTTGGAGTTATGCTGAAGCCGGCTTGAGTTGACTGACACTTTATGATTTTTTTTATTTCACCCGCGGGTTTTATCGACAAAATCAATGTGTTGCAATGTTTCTACTGTAATTTCATTGTATGCTTCGATTCTTGAAAAAGTGAATGTTAAATTAAAGAAAAAAACTTTAAGATTCAATTTTAATTGAAACGTCAAACCGAAGGCGGTTAAGCGGGAAGAGTAATGAGGCTATAAAGAAGCCACAGCCCACTCCGTTTTGGCATTCTTATGCAAACGGTCGTAACCGAACCGAAAAAAAAAACTAAATAATTCTTCCGAAAAACTAACAAAAAAGCTAGCCCGCAACCACCACCGCCGGATGCAAGTTAAAACAAATACAGAAATTAATTTCATAATTTATGCCCGTACAGCTTCATTCGGTGGAAGCGCGCAGACCCGGACCCCGATCCCGACACCCGGCGATCTTTCATCGCCCGACGTGATAAACGCCGGCGGGCGCACCTCCAAAAAGCGCAATAAGTAAAGGGAATCGGTGGTCAATTACTCCGCCTCGCCGCCTCGGAAATGAGACCGATCGAGTGCGATCGAGGAAGTGAAAATAATTGAAAGCTTCTGGCTAGTAGCCGACCGCCCCGAACCGGTGGCGGGCGCAGATTTGTGTTTAAAAGGCCCTTCTCACACTCACGCGCACCTCCTGGACGGGCCGTTACTTATCCGCACCAGGGTTTGCAGCACCGCAAGGGCAGGATCGTAGGGTTGCCCTCCAATTGCGGTCAAGGCAGGAAGTCGCGAGGGGAAGAGAGGGTCCACCAACGCCCGGAGGGTCCCGTGGTGGAGATTTTTCGTCGTCCTATTACACGTGATAAATGGTGCCGATCGAGCCCGGCGGCTTATCGTGGAATTGGCTGTGGTACGCTTTTTGCGATTTCCCTCCGGTGAACGAAATGGTAGCACGGAAATCGAGCCCCATTAATAAGGGCGAAAAAATGGCTTCACTTGGGGCGCAGTTTTTTTTTTGTATACCTAGCACCGCGTACGTAACTTTCACACATTTGGTAGAAGGCTTTTCATTAACGAATGGGGTGAGGAAAGTGGAGAGGGGCAAAAGAAATGGATGGTTTTAGTTTTGGGTGAAAATATTAAAAATATTACGAAACTTTTTTCATTTTATTTTAATGTAAAGTAGAATGTAGATGTAGCGAATGTTCTTACATTTTTATGATCTTGTTAATTAGCCTTTAGTCTCCGTTATGATAAACTAAACTGATGTTAGATTTGATGACAAAATAGATTTAAAAAACTGCTTCATATGCAAAAATAACATTTTCTATTTTGTCTTTCAGGAATCTATAAGAAAAAAGCAATAATTAATGTATAAATAATCGAATATGAAGTGCAAATTCATTCTGGAATCATTCATTCCTCATTGTCCTAATCATGTAATAAATTGAATATAGAATTTGAAAATTAGACCGTTTTCAAATAACAACAAAAGTGTGGAACATTTCACGTAAAATGAATTTTAAATGATAAAAATGAGAAATAAATTCGTAAATTAAATTCGTTCAATTTAAACATTGATACATACTCATTTATTCTCTCGGGTTGATTAACTTGGATGAAGGAAGGAGAGTAGCGGATAAAAATGTTCGGAATTATTATTTTCTATAACTTTTAAATTATTTTCTTAGGGTATAAAAATATATCAAAAATATTTCTAATAAATCAGCATAAAATATAAACTATTAATTCCGCATAATCACCTATTGATCCCACAAATATTGTACGACATCTCCGCTGATTGTGTTGAACACGCATTACATTTACATCCACATTACACTGCGCCAACAAACACATGACGAAACACCTGTTTCTCCGTTGTAGCAAGCATCCGCTTGAAACAAATCACCCTTTCCGAACCACCACAATATTCAAATCAATCCCACAGCGGAAACACAACTCCCGAACGAATGCGAACAATCGCTTACAAGCTTGCTACCGACCAGAATATGCTCGGACTCGATTGCACAACATATTGAGCAAAATATGTTTATTCATACACCGGTTCGATAACATACGAACATTTGCACGGGCATTTTTACCAGCGTTTCTACCGATACAGGACACACCGACAGGCAGGGCCCGCTTTTTATCGCCGCTCATATCGCTTACTTTTATTAATCCTAAACGTCCGCGCGCAAGATTTATGCAGTATTTGCACTGGCAATTGGTTTCGCGCTTAATTTATGCGCACATTGTGGAGAAAAAAATCTTGGCTGGCGATAAACAAAAGCACACCGATGCACCTGCCGGAGGGATGGTTGAGGAGAAAGAGAGGGAGGGAGGGAGTGTTCGTAACATACACGCGCATCATAAAAATAACAAAAAAATGGCTCACCCGGCGCAGATAGAACAGCAGATCGTGGCGGACGCTTTAAGAGCCTTAAGATTCCTCCGCGGCGCGGTTGTAAATAAGAGGTTTTATTTTCATTTCCTTCTCCGTTCCCCCGTCGGCTCGGTGCTCGGTCGATTGCGTTTTCGTTTTTCGATCCGCCTGCCACGATCGTCAATATCGGGCCAGCGGAGTCGTTCGCGTCGCGCCGAGCAATAACTAATTGAAACATATTTCGTCTGTACGGTGCGCGGTTGGTTAGTCTTCAAATTAAAATACTTCGTACCGATCGTAAATCGATCAACCCGAATCGATCGAGCTTGGGCGCTCGCCGGCTTCCAAACAGGACATCGGTCGATCCAGCGCACATAGCGCTGAATGTTTTACGATCCTGCGAATCCTGCGAACACAACTCCCGGTCTTTACTTTGTATGCATTTTTGTTGTTGTTGGTCTGCATCCGTACGGACGAAACGAGAGGATGCGTGTGCAGTGGGTTTGCGTTTTGTTCTGCATCTCTCAGCCCCCGTGTTAAGACGTAAATTAAGACAAAAAATGTGAACCATTCGCCCGTGCTGATGCCCACATTCCCCTCGAGAATGGATTATCGTGCAACCGGACACGAAATCGACGCACCGCGTCGGGTAAGGTTCTGCTTTTGGTGAGAACGTACGGAAGCCCAAAGCTATTATCGGTTTGAGTTATTCATGCAATTACGAAATCGATCCTCCCATCCGCGGGAGTTGCCGGATTGGATAATGAAAGCTGGCGTTGTTTACTTTTTCGCTCGTCATGAGCTCGGTGCGGTTGGAATGGATTGGGCAGCAAGAATCGATTTGGTTGCGGCTTTTGTTTGTTTTTATTTCCACCAACAGGCAACGGGGAAAAAAAATGGATGCAAAATGTGCACGTTTGGGTATCGGTGCCTACTAAGCGCAAGCGACTGTGTTTCAAATCATGGAAGACAATTTTACGATCGAACGCTTGGGGCAACAACAAAAACCAGCTCATATCTCCATTTGGCTCTGCCTGCGGTTGATACATGGGAACATCTAATCGTTACAATTTACTACTACCAAATGACAGGGATGTTTAACAGTTTGACAGCAAAGTGTAGAATATAAGTTGAAAGAAGCGACATTCATAACGAATATTTCTATTTTTTATGTAAAAAATCCATTATGTCCGAATGATTATCTCGGAGATGAATTAGTTCAACAAAAAAATATTGTAAAGCTTCCCCTGCCAAAACAAAGCGCGTGAAATGTTTATCCCTGGCAATGGCTACTTGAATGGATTGCGATCTGACACTTCATAGTTGCAGTGTTTGTTTACAGATGGCGCTAGTGCGTTTGACAGATATGGAAGTTACTGCCTGAAAACAATCTTACATTACTGTTGGTGTCTAAATCTCGACAAAAATAACCTTACCAAAAGTTTTTATCACTCTGGCACATCAATATGAATGAAATTGTATTCATTCCACAGATATTCGAGGAATTCCAACACTGGCGCTCACTCCACCACCTACCCGAAACGTCCAGGAGTCGAGCAAGCGCACCGGTCAAGCGATAGTACGACACTGGGGCGCCCTTTGCTACACTCTACATCACACCACCATCGGAACGTAATCAATTTCACTTTGTTTTACTCGTGCGCGGACAACACAACCTCGCGCACCAAAACATACGCCCTGTAAAGAGCTGGAGTACCTGCGCAGTGCCGAAAAAAGCCCATAACGTCCACGCAGGTGGAATAATAAAGTACCCACGGGCACGTAGCCGGAACGCCCGATTGTACGTAAACAAATGGGTTCGCAACGGACACGCTCGGGCATAAACTGCAGCCCGGCAGCGCCGTTGCTATCTTTCCAGCAGCGGGTAGGGGTCGAATAACTGAAACAAGCGGCGGAAGACAAACGCATCCTTGAACCTGGGAAAGCGTTATAAAACGCTGCCGGCGCCGGAAAAAGCAGTACACTTTGCTTCCGCACTTTGCTCAGCAGGCACAGGTTACCGCAGGCCGTTTCCAAGTACTCGCAGCTCCAGTCACCGAGTCCGCTTGCCGCTTGTGTTACGTGGTGTGGTTCCACTTCCGTTTGTTACGTCGCCAAAATGACCACTTCCGTGCTGCAGATTGCGTTGGGCGCCGTTCTGGTGGGTTTGGCGGTGATGTCGAGCGTGCACGGCTTCAAGGAGCAGGGTACGTACTTCGATATGGCGGAGTCGGAATCGCAAGAGTACGGATCGACGGTGGTGACCGATGACAACCGGATACCGTGCCCGTACGCCGTGCACGGCGTGCGTCCGCCGCAGGGTGAGTGTGGCGACTGTGGGTTCGTGATCGTCGAGAAGCGCCACCACTACTGCATCCCCGGCAGGAGCGTCATCAAGGTGTTGCGTCGTAAGCCGACCTGCAACTGCAAAACCCCGAACCTAGCGGGGCACCTGCCTTCCGGGTACTACGCGGCGGAGAGCAAAGTCGTCCCGAACTACGAGGCACCCGGTGCCACCGTCCCCGGTCCGTCCCCGGTAGCAATGGCCGGATCGAGCTCGGACCAGGTGTCGCGGATGTTGCGCACGCTGATCAACGAACCACACCGGAGCAGCAACTACGGCGAGGTCGACAAGGTGGCCACCCCGCAGTACCGAACGCTGGACTCCAGCAACGGTCAGCGATCGTTCAACTGAGCGGAGCACGAACGACGTCGGAGGTGCCGTGCGTGTACATACAGTGAGATACGGCGCGTGAGGGTAACGAAGAATAGCAAATATCTGTTGTTAATTCGTAGAGTAGGATAAGACAATTTTGTTACCAAATAAACTACTACTGAAGCTGCGCAGCTTTACGGCAAAAATGGCGCCCCCGTGTTTTGAATTCGGAAGGTAAGGGAAGTCCGAGATGGAGAATAAATCGTTTGCTATGGTATGGAATACATTTCAAGCTTCGAAAGTGTTCTACCACAAAACATCAACAATGTATCTTATCTGCAGTGAAATAACTAACAAGCAATCAAGTGAATTATGAGTAGTCCTAGTGACGATGAATTTTCTGATGAATTGACAATAAGGAGAGATGGTTCGTTGCACTAAAGAAAGTGACATTTATATCCAGCTCAAAAAGTCTGCTCCTTAAAAGGGTTCTAGACGTGCTTGGTTGATGTACTTTGCGTCCAGTTATTATTGTTTGTTAAAGCTGTCGTTTCTTCTCTTGAGTTGAAGTATTGAGATGAAGATATGATACAACAAGAGCAAGAAAACAGTCGTCTTACTTCATGGAGAACAAAGGATATATCCACTATACATTATTGATTACTTCTTGCCATTACTACGATGACTCTTGTCAAATGTGTAACTGTCAAAGCTTTTTAACTTCTTTGTAACTTTGTAAATTTGCAACTGTCAAAGCTGTTCTGCCACATCCGTCAAGGACAGCTTTGACAGTTACACATTTGACAAGAGGCATGTTGTCAAGTTAAAGTTGATATTACTAATACTACAAAATACTTACGAAATAAAAAACATGTTTATATAAATCCTTTTCTTTTTAAGTTGAGCTGAGAAAACGTCTAAGTAGTTTATGTCCGATTTAAAAATATAACTCCAGCAACGTGACTCAAAAAGATATGACATGAAAATAGCATGCAGTTCGTTCATGAATTTCTAAACTTCTCCTGCGTGAGTCAAACACTGACCTAAAAGGCATCATTTGCACGAAACGCACCATATGTACGCTTTCCGCACGTCTCACGTGTCATCCGAAGCGCAAGAGGTTGATATAAGTTGGACGATAAACATACAACCTTACCGTGGTGGACACATTTTTACGCAATCAAGTGAAGCGTGACCCGTCGACGGTAATCGGGCCGGCAAAACAACATTTTCTTACTAATCTTTTTCCAAAGCGTGCCGGGTGAATGTGATCTTGTCATAGGATTGGATTTTGAAAATTAATTTCATAAAAACCGGTCTCTTCATATTATTTTTTTGAGAAGTTTGTGTCTAGTCAAACTATTGAGCTATAGCTTGTCTATGGAGATTTGTATCCAAAACAAATGTTCTTCACTGACTCTAACCTATCGTGGAAGTGGATCTTGTGAGTACCAAATTTCTAGCTAGCATTTGTGAAATATAATTCGATCACAGTACACACACGCACAATGTATATTCTTTTGTAGAGAATTGTTTGCGAAAGTTTATTAAATTAATAATAAATAAATTATTTAACAGTAATGTCTAAACTCTAACCGGAGTAGTTGTAGCTCTGGCGGTGGCGTTCCGCACACCCGCACGACTTCTTCGGTGGCTTCGGGTAGGTCGGTGCCAACGGATGGCTCACCGGGGTGTCCTTGCACCCGCAGGACGAGGGCGTCTTGGGCTGCGGTTCGTAGCTGATCGGTGCAACGCACGGCGGTTTCGGGTAGTTCGGGGTGTTGTTGTACTGAATCGATGGGTAGCGCGGTTGGGCGGTGTACGGGGCGTACGTGGCCGTCGCGTAAGGACACCCGGTGGGATGGGTTGGGCAGGGTGTGGGTCGTGGGCTGGTGGTGGTGCACGGTGCGGGAGTGGTCGGCTTGTAGCAGGGTTTCACCGTGGTGGCGCAGGGTTCCTTCGGTCCACCGTACTGGACACGCGGGTACTCCTTCGGAGGGGTGTACGGTTCCGGTACGACGTACGGTTTCTTGACCGGCTCGTAGGACGACTGCACCTCAGCCGATCCACCGTAGGTCGGTTTGTGCGGTTTGTAGGTCGGTTTCACCACCGGTGTTTCGCACGTGCTCTTCGGCGGTTCGTACGAGTCCTTCGGTGGGGTGTAGCATGGCTTCGGCGTCGTCTCGCACGGTGGAGTGTAGGGTTTGGGCGTGGTGCAAGGATGCTCCTTCGGCGGCGTGTACGGCTTCTTGGTGCACTCGCAGGGTTTCTTCGGGTACTCGCAGGGCTGCTTGTGCGGCTCGGGATACGGCGTCTTGGCGGGGAGATGGGGCCGTACCGGGTCCTGCACCAGCGAGAACACGATCTGCTGGAGCAAGTTCTTCGACAGCTTCATCGGTGCGTCCGGTGGCAGCTGCACGCAGATCGACACGGGCAGCAGCTTCTCCGGACAGTGCTTATCTTTCGGCGCTGGTTTCGGTGGTTTGTAGTGGTCGACCGTCGTGGGATGCTCCTCGCTGCTCTCGTTGCTACTCTCGTAGTGACTGGAAACGGGTGTCGTCGGGTAGATTCCAACACGATTCGCGACGTAACTGTGCGGTGGTAGCTGGCATGGTTGAGCGTTTGCACCGTAAACGGCCGGCATGGGCAAACTGGATCCACCACCCACTAGCAGAGCTCCGACGATGAGGGTCGACGCTAGAACTGAGGTAAACTTCATCTTCGTACCAAGAGAGTTGTCAATCACGGGTCCTACGGAGAACTGTCAAAGGTAGAGCAAACGTCAAAACACTGGATCGAAAGCAAATCGATCGAAGCAGGCTAGTGTTCACCTTTTTAGTAACTGCTGCCTGTTGCTGCTGCTGCTACTATCTTACTCACTGTTGTGTGGATGAGTGGTGAATGTTGAGTATGATTGTTGCACCACACGGTCCTAGTTTATATAGGGGAACGTCTGCAACACCCTGCACGCGTTACGCGTTACCGCAGTGACGCGCACGTACCACTTTTGGGGGAAAGAAAAAATAACACTACACATACACTACGACGAGTTAACCTCTGCTCGGGCTGTCAAAATGTCACACCGCGTTCACTCACTGATAAGGCAGGGCAAAGCTTTAACGCGAAGTCTCACGCGACGCGTAACGTACCGGCTCCGTGCGTTGTTGTGGCTGTAGTGTATATTTTTTTGTCCAAAGACCCGCTGTCTCAACATTGGGGCCCACACTGGGTTGGCGATGATTTAGAAGCTTTGCTAGCTGCTATCGGTTGGAGAATTAGATTTCACTACTTTGCAATGTTTGCAATCTATTCCAAACCTTCGAGGTGCACGAAGGTGAAACGTGCCCAGGGTTAGCTGGTGAGATTAGTTTATTATGACAAATGGAGTTGGCCCATTGGGGCAAGATGCATCATGATGGTTTTGTATTTTAATTCATTTCAACTTCATTGATAGAGATTGCTTGAAGTTGCTTTCTGCCTTCCATGAGTGCTCTTTCGTTTAGCTTCTAGTTTCTAAAGTTCGCTCAGATTTAAGCTAATTAAAAACCCGAATATAAATAACTCTAAGAGTTAAAAATGGTGGAAACATATGCGTGTGAGCGCGTGTGTGTTGAGCACAATCCATTAATTTAGTGTTTATATTGAGCAGAAATAGGAGAAATATAAATATCAAGAGCGATTATATTTCACTAAATCATTGAAAGGACGTTTCTTTTATCATTCAGACAGTATTTTTGTCTCTCCAACAGTAGTTTGAACAACGAAAATGAAATGATTTTTTACACACAACATAATAAATTTGAGGGAAAAAATCGTCGAAATTTGTTTGGATACCCAACCCAATGATAATAATAAATAACCAGCAGAATACTGCCGGAATCATACCGGCGAAAAACTTCGGAAGCCATAACCAAACATTCCTAGGCATCGCCACTAGATCCAAGGACGTGACCATGATGCTAACGCTAATGACTCGTTTCATATAAAAAATGCATATAATTCGCGTTTAGAGAAGAAGTCGAACGTGAAACAAGAAGTACGAAATACTTTGTCGGAGAGAAAAACGGAGCAAATTAGGCAAAAAACAAACTAATATTTTTCTATCCATCTCACCCCGTGTGTATCGTTACTATGCCAACAAAAAAGTTTTCCCCAAGAACTGTACCTTATTTTGTTGTGCAAAAGCTCACATACGTTTAGATTATTTGTGTGAAAGGTTACTTAACTTTCGCGTGTAAAGCGACACGACGCTGGAAAGAATCCTATCGTCTTACGTAACTGTTGCCCTGAAACGTTCTTCTGCTTCACTTCCAAATAACGGGGATCGTATTTCAAAACTATGCTTAATTTTGGCGATAGGATTTTCAAAACATTTACCATCCATAGTAATAGGAGACGGGCATGGATATATACTAGAAAGCTAGAAAAATCTACTCACGGGCCATTACGTAACAGTCGCGCAAGTGCAACGATGTTAGCAAAACATGGCCGTCCGAAAGTAAATAGCTTCTTTCGTAAGGTGCCCGCTCGGGTCCGCTAGTGGGAACAGTCACTACTATTACTTCCAGCGGTAGACTCCCCACCCGGTGCTTGTTATTTAAATACGGTAAACAGACGAGGTTGCGTACACTGCACGTGGTTCGAAGCGGTCACGTATAATCCCGGCATCCCAGCTAGCTCGAAAACATTCGACACATTGAGAGTCGTCGCAGAGAGTCGTCGCCCTTAAGTCGAGACACGCATCGGTCAACGGAAACCATTGTTCGTACATTTTCGGTAAACTAGGTGAACGGAAGAAGAAAAAAAGCGATTCGCAGAAACTAGAACAGCCGACGAGCCGGGTTTTTCTTCAACCAGACTTTGATGTGAGCTTTAAAAAAATTAGACACCAGAAAACGGAACCAAATAAATGAGGCGCACCTCGCCGGGAGGGTTTTGTGGCGTCAAACACGCGAACGACACGTTTCGTCACGTGGCCACTGGGTTTGATGGTGAACCGGAAAAAAGGAACACCAGGAGTGCCGTTTCCTTGGCGGTTCGTTTGCGATTATGCGATGCTTCCGAGCGCCTTTCCGGTGTACCTTTTCTCCTTGCCCGGTAGGCAGGTTATCGTGCGCCATGCGTCCCGGGAAGGCCGGAAAGTGGAGTCGAGGAGGAACGTTATCGTTATCGGGGAGTTCGATAGCAAAAGTTTCCATTCGGCATGCGTTTGCGGCACAAGCGGAATGAGGTCTTGTTTCAATTTCTGGTAGGCCCTGAGTCGAGCGTTTCATGCAGAACATTGGAGGATTCAAAATTGATGATCGTTTTTATTTTAAATGTAATAATTTGTTTACTAAGAGAACATTGACCGAAATTCTCCGAAATCTAAAAATGTTTTAATTTAAGCAAGAACAAAACTAAAAAAAATGAGTTCTATTGAGGGACGTCACAACCTCACCGAAATAATAAAAATACAAAATTTTTCTTTGTTACCAAACATCATTCACACTCACACAATCACACTGTGCTGTCAACGTCTCACACTTAACTGTTTATAGTTGTCAAATACTACTACTACACAACTACTACTAAAAATGTAATTAGTTATATAATATTAGTTATATCGAGGGACGTCAAAAACAAATAGTAGCAATTCAAAATGTTTCTTTGTTGTCCAACTTCAATTTTTGCCCATCAAAAGTTGTCAAACACTGAGCTGTCAACGTCTCACACTTAACTGTGTACAGTTGTCAAATACTTCTACTAATCGACTACTTCTTAGCAAAAAAATAGTTGAGTTATATTGAGGGACGTCAAAAAGCACAACATAATAACAATGCAATTTTGTCTGTATTGAGAAACTTCATTCTTTGTCAAATAAAGTTCTTTGGCACCCATCCAAAGTTGTCAAACACTAAGCTGTCACCGTTTTAAGTGTTGACAGTTGTCAAATGAATTAACGGTGAGTAAAATGAAGCCGATGAACACTTCGTACCTTGCCTGATCAACAAAGCATGCCTTTTTGTCTAATAAATTAGTTATTCACAGGATGTACGATCGATATCTATAAATTGCGAACGATTTTTAAAGATTCCTCCACTACACAGGCGCTCATAATGCATTCATCAGCGATCCAACGATGCCCATGCCCTAAACAAGAACTTCTGCACGACCCCATTTCAGCTGCTCCCGCTGGCCATGTATGAACCCCGTACGCACAGCATCCAACGCCATAAACATCGGCCGTCGTACTATCGGCATCAAACGGGCAGCCGTACAGGGCCAGCCAACAAAAAGGCCAACCACTTCGGGAACGTGCCCTTCATCAACCCCCGGGGGCAGACGAGGTGTAATTGATATACACCTTGCAAAGAAGCCCACTCGGCCAAACGCCCCATGCAGCAAAGCCTTCTTTGGGACCGTAGAAACATCGCTGGAGGTCCTCCACCCAAACTGGCCGGCGGTCGGTGTAGCATCAATGACAAATATCACGCCCGCCCGCCTTTTTGCCGTCTACTTGCCCACCCCGTGAGCAATAAAAATGGGAAAAATATGATTTGCCCCGCGGTCCCGCTCACCGTCACCTTCGCCGCGCGGTGTGTGTATGTGTTGGCGAATGCCTTGCGAACATTAAAATGTTGCTGTCCAGTCGGCCGGCCATCGTTAGCCGGGGCGGGAGGGGAGGGGTGAACCTGCTATGACGAATCTATTTGATCGGGTCAACTGCCCTGCAGTGGAGGCCCGAAGCCGGAGTTCTGATAATATTGTATCCTTCCCAAGTGTGTCTATTTATTCTTGTGGTAGTTAGTTTTCTTCTCTCCACTCCGTTCCAGGACCGTTGTTCGGGTGGTATTGAATTAAATTGTTTACTCATGCCACACCATGGAACGGCAACACCAACGAAGGCAGGGGCGAGGGTATGGCGATGATGAATTTTAGGACTATTAATCATGTACGGGCAGCCCATCGGGTCATGTAGGCATCCGTCAGAGAATTGTTGATGTTTTTTTTTTGTTTGATAAAAAAATTTTAACATTTTTAAAACAATATTTATCCAAAAAAAAAAGCGACGGTAGCAAGATGGATGCGCGAAGATGTTTAACACTTTTCGCAAACCTTACCACCATGCAACGATGAAAGAAAAAAAAACCGCTAAAATGCACAACATCAAAACATTAAAACAACCCCAAAGCGTGAGTGATTTATTGGGCCGTCGCGAACGGTGGACCGAACCGTGGCGCAATATAACATAATTCCAGCCCGGTTCTGAGCGAGCTGTGTCGCGTGTACGCAGGATTTTGCGTCTTTTTGTTGTTGTTGTTGTTGTTGTTGGTTTTTGCGCCACCTTTATCCCTCTCGCGATCGTTTGGTAAAGCGCTGCGCAAGTGGACTGATGTCCACCCGGTGCAGAGCGTTCGAAACATTTGAAATGCAGAAGCATGTTTGAAACCCAACACCGGGCAGCCGATGTCGCCACGAACGAACGAACGCTGCTGCTCCGGAGCCGGAGCCTCTCAGGTGTCAACAGTAGTTGAACAAGTTTATGTAAATTCTGGCAATTTTTCATAACCTCATTCTCGCGCCCGTGGTTACCGTGGCGGACACAAGCCGTTTGGCTTTATTATTTTTTTTTTCTTTCGCGGATTGGATTGTTATTTTTAATTTGACAAAATGATAAATCTCCGGCCCGGAGAGCGCGGCTCGCGCGCGCGCACACGCGTGCTAGTGTCGCGTGATGGTTTTTTTTTGGGTTGTCTCCCTGGGTTTTGTTTGTTGTGTACGTGTATGAATATAATTAAGAAAATGATTTCCATACCCGGCGAACGCGCAACGAATCGAATGGCGCTGACCTGGCGGACAGGACAGGTTTTAAAATATGGCTTCTTCAAGCGGGCGAGCCTCAGCGCTGGTCATATATTCGCGCCCTCGCGCTAATTCGGGGCGGATGATCGAGCGAAAGCTGTCATCGGCCGTCTGCATCGAGCTTCGAAAGCTGCTGCTCACGCTGTTCCCACGAGCGAAGCCCGTGGAAACGGGAGGCAAAGTTTGGGTAAATATTTTTGTTTGAAAAATTGAACGAAAACAATCCTACCGGGTCGGAAATGCCCCCTCGAGAAGCCGGTCCACCTGATGCGAAAAGGGACCGACGGCTCGAGTGGGCTTACCGAGCCGGTCGGCCAACCGACCACTTTGTTCGAAATGTCATTCATTCGCTCCCTGACCTGTGAACCTGCTGACACTTTGGGTCGGGAACCGAGGCGCGTCCAACCGGCCAACGAATAATTGTATCGATAAATGCCGACAACGGGAAGAGGAATAAGAGGGGGACCGAACACCCATCGTCGGTATCATCACTTCCTTGTGATCTCTCGTGTGGCGGGCGTTGAAGTCTTTTGATCGTGGCTTCCTCAAAAAAAAAATGGTTAAAGTCCACACACAAAAAAAAGAAACAACATCCCGCATCATCCCGCAGCCAGCTAGACATTCCAGCTCTCGGCCCTCGGCGGAAACCCCATTGTCAGTGGGTTAGGGGGAGCCCCCGCCGCCCGTGAGTCATGACGGTGCGGAATGTTTGGCCGTGCGCGCGCGGTCGCGGCAATGGTCGCCGTCATAGGGTTTATTTATGCGCGGCCGTGTTTTTTTTTCTCCCCTCCTCTTTTGCCCGGGTCCTTTTTTGCTGCCTGGTGAAGTTTAAGTCCATTTTTTTGTTATTATTTACACTGTTGCATGCCTTCTCCGGTGTGTTGTGGTTTGCGTTGGTGATAAGTTTTGTGTTGTCGTTCCGAGTGCGAACGTTTTTTTCCCACCCGTGACTGCAGGAAAGGCCTCTACGAGAGAGCCTTTTCCGGATTAAAAACTATCGCTAGCTCCCTACACACGAGTTGTGTTTTGCTTTGGTTTGAATGATAAATCCTACGGTGGTACAAAAATTGTGGAAATGATAATGGAAATGAGGAGAAAAAAGTTTTGCAAAAAATTACGCACAAATTGTTGGGTGAATGAAGCAAGTTAAACGAAAAACAATAAATGATAAACTTAACGATGAATTGTATACAACAAATAAACAAACGAAAATACGGAAAAAAATGCAACAACAAATAACGACATGAAATGATTCAAAACAAGAGAGAGAAAAAAAGAACTGTTCAAACTCGTGCGTAAAAATAACAAAACAAGATCGTTTAAAAAGTGTATCATAAAAAAGGCTATTAATTAAATCTGAGTTCATGCTATCGTACATAAAGCCTGTTTCTCTGCTGAAAACATAAAAAGATGGTTTAGCGCTTCAAAATAAATGTTTTTTATCAATTGGAAAAAAATCAAACGATAAAATTCAAAAAGTTGCGGAAGGGAAACATAACAAACAAAAAACAAAATGCAATGATGATAAACTGAAATTAATTTTAAACCGCAGGTAAAACGAGGAATCTGTAAAAAAAATTTAAACAACAAAAACGGATCAAACGAATGCCCAGAAACATAATACATGAACGTATAAAAAGAAAGAAAACAAAATACCACTAATTACATGTAAAAATGACAAAATGATAGAAAATAAATGATTCTAAGCAAATAATGTAAGACGAACGTGTGTATTTAATCACTACAGGACAGAAGGAAAGGTAAACAATGTAAAATAAAAAGGCAAATAAATGAACAAACTAAACAAATCAAGAAAGTAAAAAAATGAAAATATTAAAACACACTGGAAAAATCTAAAATAAACCTATCCGAACGTAGCAATCAAGCAAATAACAAGCAACAATAAAGCCGTCAAAATATTGCACGAAAAATCGAACCGAATCGAACTATTCTCGTTACACCATGACCTTAAGCATAGCGTAAAAATATCGTTCATACATAACTCCAAATGCGCTCTCCCCCTTCACCCCTCCCCCTTCATCGGACGGCCACATCGAATGGATGATAAGTGAGCGCCTGCAGACTGGAAATGGATGAGGCCACTTGCGGTGCGCCAAACTAGGTGCGATTCCGGACCCGAACCGCATCCAAACCAAAGCCAAACAAACACCGCGGGAGAAATATGAAACCAAGACGGCCACGGCACCGCTCGTTAATCCATGAAAATTGTCTAACCGCCCACCCGGCCCCCGCCGATACCGATGGCGAAAGTCATCGGACGGTGCGGAGTGTTTGGAAAAATTGACAAATTGTTTCCCAAAAAATCGGTGACACACACGCACGCGGGTACATGCGTTCCGTACGATCGGCTGGCCGGCTCGACGGGAGACCGAAACCGACCCGCAAGAGGGCGCTCGGGTTGTGAACAAATTACTCACACAACAAGCCACAACATGCCGGCTGGATGCGGGATGCTGGCGTAGTCGCCTCGGTGCCCTTTCTTCTCGATATCATCACCCCATGAAGTATAGGAAATAGGAGCCCGGGGGAGGCTTCTCGCGCCAGCCAGCCAGCCAGCCAGCCAGTTTACGATGGTAATTAATTTGATAAATTAATATGTTAATGGTGCCTGAGCAGTACAAATAGGTCCGACCGATTGGTCGTGCTCATTTCTCAAACGCGCGCGGAGCCTCGAAACCTCGCGTTGGTTATCAACCTGTGCCTCTGCGGTCTCTGATTGCCAGCGTGCGAGACTCCGAACTCCGATCGGTCGCACGAAAATCACGATCACGACCGGCCCTGTCTCGTACTGGCTCTAGCTGCCGGAGCGAGAGCAGCAACCTCCCGCCGGGAGGGTAACGATTTTTGAAGATTTATCGATCGCCATGGAGCGCGGTTTTTGGAATAGAAAACTAGAAACAAGAGTGGCAAGGAAGATTGAGGCACAAGAGAAGAACACGGATCCACCAGGATCCAGATCATAATCGAAGCGAAGCGAGAACAGAGTGATTCCATTCGCTGGCGACACCGGCCACCGCGTGTCAATTAGAGCAATTGTCCACCCCACGGGGTGGATGTCACGTCGAGTTTTCCCACCCGTTAAAAATGGGGCGCTACGACGGCAGCAGCAAATGCGCGAGTGCGGGACCAACGATCAGACGCAGGCTGTCTAATTGCTGTTTACTGCCATTTTTACTACCACCAGCGAACCACTACTAGACTTCCTCCGTACTCTCCCATGGGAACCGGCTCGAGGAATGTGTGGCTATCTTTCTCGGAGAACTGGCCAGATGGAACGAATTCTAATCCGGCGGTATGCCTATCGGAAGGGAGGCGGAGCGGAAAGCGGGGCGAAAATTATTCGCGCTTTAATGTCCTACAAAGTCGGAACGACTCAACAGGTGCCACTCGATTGATTGACCCGCGGCACGTCGATACGGGGCGTATAATTTATTGAACCGAAAACCGGTGTGGCGTGTGGCACGGCACGTTTGATGGGCGTATGTTTCGTTATACTGATAGCCGCATGAAGGTTGTTTGTTTAATTTTCCGCATGCCCTCGGACCCACAAGGAACAGGTGAATGATGGGCAACGGATACATGTTGGCCTCCTTGAAAGGCCCGGTTGATTAAGACAATCGTGAAACGCATCTTGATAGGGGCCGCGTGTTTAAAGCAACGCGCGAAGTGAGCAATGAAATCGAAGCGGGCTGAGAAATGTTTCATCTGCGAGCGTCGGATTTTCGGTGCTTTGGTGATGAATAATGCTCATTTTTCACACGCAGTTGTCTAGGGAACGAAATTGGACTAGTGAGAAATCGATTTAGATGTCTGGATGCATTGAAGATCCCATGCGGGATGAAAACGGAAAACTAAGCAGCTGAAAAAATTCCAGAGCTTAAAAGCATCAGAAACCTAGAGCAAATTCTATTATAGGTGTAGAAAATTGTCTAGCGTTGGAACAAAGACACTAGAGAGGTTTTTTTTTCGATATACAAAATGAAATGTAACAAGCACATATTTTTAAAATACAAAATTATAAAATGTTGAAACATTTTAAATACAATAATAAGCATGAAAATAATACGCAAAAAATGCAAGCAAATGAATCGTGAATAAACTTAGACAGGTATTAAATACAATGAATCGATAATTGAAAAATCTCTGTAATTATTTAATATTACACAAAATATACAGAAGGGCAACGACCAACGTCATATATTGTAGTACAAAATTCTATCTATTGCAGTATAAAATTTTGAGTATAAAAGTTGTAGGACAGATGTGAATTTACTTCTTTAGAACGACCAGTGCCCACCAGCGCCATCTGTTGTGAACCTTTTAAAGCTTCCTGTGACAGAACGCAGGGGCTATTTATTTATCTTTATCATATCTAAAAGCAAACTATGCGTGTTTTTTGCATTTTTTATAGATTTAAAAATAAAACATTGTCCAAAATCATCCCTTACTATTGTGTGAGCTTGAAAGTAAAAATAAAAATTCCCCATTTTTATAAATCAAAAGTTGTTTGAGGCTCTTTCGTCTCACCTCTTCCACTCATTGCACCAAGCGCACGGAAAAGAAATGGAACCACCATTAACCTGCGCCAAAGATATTGTCTATGAATTCGCAATTTCCACAACCATCCGCACGCGTGCAGATGGGTTTGCATCCGACGCATTAATCTGGACGCGTCGTTCGTTTTTCAATGTCCGCTTCACCGGGAGGTTCGGTTTTGCGAGTTAGCTCCCGCGGCCGTTCGCCGCGCGGGTTACGTGGTGAAATATGCATTCATTTTTCAGCGGCAGCGCCTTGGGTGAAAAGCGAAAAAAAAAATAAATAAAAACACACACACGCAACCGATCCCGACGGGTGTGTCTGCGAGCCTCCGTGCGACCCGCGTCCCGAGTTGGCGATTTTGAAAACGTTTTCCAAAGCGCAAATCCAATCCCAGAAGCCGAACCCGGTTCGATTACCGATCGATTTCAACGCATCGCGCCATCGTGCTCCTTTCCTTTCCGCTGGCACCGGTGGCGGAACTGTTGTGTAAGAATGCGGTCGAGAAAATCTCCCGCCGATTTCGAATCATCGTTACCGATCGCTCATCGCACGCGGGACGGAAGCCTGCAAACTGCAACTGCAGCGCTGCACCGCTGGGTGCAATCTTCACGCGCTTCAGTTTGGGTTCAGCAAAATAAAAAAGAAAAAAAAACAAACCGCACAACTGCCCGTGGCTCCATGCCGGGTTTGTGTTAATAATAAAATAAATTTTAGCACATTGCAAATTATCATTTGACAGTTCGGGCCACGGCTGGCAGTGCAGGTTCCCGCAACGGAACGGTGACCGTAGAAAACGGGGCCGCTACGGGGAAAACCCTCTCGAACCAGGGTGCCTGAAAGCATCCAACCAACCTCGTTGACGAAGTACGCAACCCGGCGGTGGCGATTTATGGTACCCAATTGCGTCCGCTCCACCTCGATGGATGGAGGAGAGAAAAAAAATCGAACTCGAACGAATGCTCACGTTTGAATCATCGTTTGACGTTTGAGCTTAAACCCGATCCGTGCCCGACCCCGGGAGCCCTGACGGAGAGGCGAAAGACTATTAATTTCCGCACAATTGCTGACTCAAATCGATTACAAATTTATTTACACGCACCACAGGCCGCGCGGATGGAATCGATGGCCGATGGGTGGTTTGTTTTTTTTTTCCTTCCTTCTTTTCGTTGAATGCCATTCCACGTGATTATTGCGTTTGGAGGAGCCCGCACAGGGCGGGTTGTGGCGGGCGTGTGGGATCGGGATCAGTTTGACCTCCCCCGGTGATACGGGTCGGCTGGCTGTTTCGCGCTCAATGGGGAGGATAATTGCGATACTGGATGCCGCATGCCGCAACCGGATCGACGTACCGGCTCAAACCACTTGACGCGCTTCAACCCCTGCCCGGGTAAGCGGTGGGATCAGCCGCTGGGAGGGGAACGATAGACCGTAGCTTCCACCCAGCGAACAGCGTCCCCGCTGTAAAACCTATCCGGGTGGGTTTGTGCTATGATTTAGGAACTATTTTTCATCGGACCGTTTCGGAGGTTTAGAATGCGCTCTAGCGCCACCGCCCGTCGAGACGGGCCACTTACGTTATGGTCCGTGGCAAGTGTGCCCTGGGAAAGGTAGCTCTACGGGTGGGTTAAGCCGAGATTGATACAGGTTGGAGGCACGAATAGATGAGGATGGATTGTCTGTGGACTTTGTTATTTTAAGATTCACTTAAAGCTGCAGAATAATGCATCCTAACCATATATAATAAACGATTATTTTCGTCACAAAAACAAGTAAAATGTTGATAAATTATCAAATGGACAGAGAGGGTTCAAAAAGAAAATAAAGCAGAGAAGTACTAATGAACCACCAACGCCATCTGTAGAGAAAGATTGTAAGCGTTTGCTTGTGAGATAGTTTTGACGTTCAAATAACGCCATCTATTGTAAAACAGTACGAACTTCATTTGACAGATAGCGCTACAGTGAACCCCAAATTTGACTGATTTGTTTAACAAAATTTATTCATCAAATTTCTTGAGCATTATCTGCTCTATTCAATCTATGTTTCCCTCGTTTGCTAATAACATTCGATAAAGGCGCGCTCTCTCTCTCTCTCTCTCCCTGTCGCTCGCACATTTGTCGCGCGGTTCATTAAAACAAAAAACCCCGACACATAAATGTCACCGAAGGCTTTTCCGGGTGTGTCCCTGTAACGGTTTCCGCGATCAAGATCGAAAGCGCTAGCACACTCACACCGGGCCTGGCGTGCACGTGTTGGCACCAATTCGGTTTACAGCTTACATTCCGATTCCGATGGACGACCCTGGACCGCCGAGTGACTGACAGGACTCGTAAAATGTAATCAGCAACGAGAGCAGCGGCGGCGAGCGTTCGCATGAAAAATTGGCCGCCCAATAGCCGATGGGAAAAAACGTAGCGTGGCGAACAAAGTTTCACCAGCAACAGCGAAAAAGGCAAAAAAAAATAAACCACACGTGGACGTGTGCCTACGACGTGACGGTACGAAGGCGAAGGGCGCCGGTGTGGTCTGTGGCGTCGTTCGATAATAATTTCTTAATTGAGAAATAGTTTTTTCGACTTCGACCGTCACATGTTTCGTCTTGCTCGTCTCACCTCACTCCACCAAAGCCCCGCGCGTCGGGATCTTGGGAGAAAAGGGACTGCGCATGTGAGTGGGTTTATTAGAACAATAAAATTTCATCAAACCACCGGCTCTCTTCGTGCCCTCTAGAGGGACCATACCATTTATGCGTCATTCATCGGGCAGTAAAGAAAACTTCCAGTATAGATAGACGGGATAAGCGGCGCAGTAAAAGTGGGCAAAAATTGAATCGTACCAGGCGAAGTTGATTGTGTCTGAGGCGTTTTTTTCCCCCCGCCCCCTTGCCCCTCTCTCGGCACGTTGTTTTGTTTGTTTTGTTCACAGCGCACCGGACTTCCTTCGCATATGAATTGCCATCTCGGTTGCCATCTGTCTACGCCCGGGCGGAAAATGGGCGCGGAAGCAAGCGGTCGGTTGATTTACGTGACAATCCATCGATAGGTACGTGAAGGAGCCACGCCGTTGTACGTGGCCACCGCGGTGAGAGCAACAATGTTTCGTTCCGATGATTATCTGCAAGG
Source organism: Anopheles farauti (assembly GCA_000473445.2). Classification (NCBI taxonomy): domain Eukaryota; kingdom Metazoa; phylum Arthropoda; class Insecta; order Diptera; family Culicidae; genus Anopheles; species Anopheles farauti. The sequence continues at coordinate 13,314,336 of KI915041.1, forward strand.
AAATGAACGAAGCGACGCAGCTATGATATTTACAGGAATGTGAAGAAAAATACCATTAAATCATCCGAATTATTGTTATTCTAAAGAGATAATTCTTATAAAAAAATTGAGAAATGTTCTAAAACAGCTCTCATATAACTATATTTTTACATCTTCTCACATAGTGTCGATTTAATGCACCAATTGAATCGTTGTTTTTATTTTAAATCGAAAATGAATCGTTAAAAATTGTTCTTTTTGAGTTTAAGCATGGCTTGAATATAGAAGCCATGCTAAACGTTTCTAATTAAAAATATTCCAAACAATTCAAATATGTTTTAGGAATAATTTTATTTGTAACTATTAATTCCTTCTTAATCCATTTTATTACATTTATTTAGAAGGAACGACCACAATGTTTGCCGTTTAATGTTAGAAAAAAATAGAACATTATATTATTTTGAAAATAGTATTGGAAAATATCTATGCCTGTAAAAAAAATCGTTTCGTAATGTCAAAATACTAATAATTAGAGAATAATTGTGTAAAAAAAAACGTTTAAACGAGAGCTATAAATTCGCTTGATATTAAGCACCATTGTAACACATAAATCGTGCGACTCTTTAAACACGACAGCCTCAAAAATCCGATGAAGCTGCCAAAACGTTCCTCTTTAATTCGCTCCCTCCTGTCGCGCGGTGTTGCGTTGCGTTGTGCTAATTGTTGTTGCCGAAACCGGGATGTTCGGTTTTGCGCCCGCCGGAGGAACGGGAAAAAGACCCGACCAAATGGGACCGGTGAGAGTGACAGTGATGGAACCCTTACGAGCACATATCTTTGATCTAACGAGCAAGAAGAATTTATTTTATTATTTATTTTTTTATCCCAACCCGAACCGAACCGACCGGCTCGAACAATTGGATAATGTTGTAAAAAATGACCTAATAAAATCGATGTAAATGCGAGATATTCTGCGAAGCGAGCGCGCGCAAAGCCAAACTTCACCGAGAGAAAACTCATCCAGCAAGGGTGGAAAATCCCCTGCCCGAACCCAGAGCAAGGACGAAGGAAAGCAACAGACACGGAAACGGAATAAGGGGAAGCGAACGGCAAACGGAAAAAGAAACAGGGCGGAGCTAACGAACGTGAGTGCATTGTGCGTTTATCCCACTTCATTCGTTTCTTCTATTCCGTGGTTGGGTTTTGCGCGCTGCAGCTTCCAACCTTCGCCAGTCACTCTCGTGCGCTCGCTCTCTTTCACACCTAGGTCGAGGATCGCATCGATGGTGGCGCCGCTTATTTACTCGCTTTGCTGTATGTGAAATCGCACACGCAACCACAATCGGCGGCTGCGAAGAGAGCGCGCGCGAGAAGCCGCGAGATTCCACAGCCAGTCCCGGGCGAATAACGGTTACGATTAGACGTGCGCACACGTTATTCGGTTTTTTTCTTTTTCGGTGTTTTGAAATCTTACGCGCGAGGATCGCGACGATCGGCGCGTGTGGGGTTCAGTGCGCGAAATACCATCGGCAAAAATTTTGTGTGCAGCCGTTCGGGCATGATTTGGGTTCGTCGATAATCTTGATAGCGGGAGAATTTTTCAACCGAACGCGGAAGGATCATTGACACGTTGGTTTGGCGGTTTGGAGAAGATGCCAATCTCACCAACTAGATACGGAAATCCGGCGCGAATATTTCTGCGAAATGTGTCGTAAAATGTGCGCCAGGAAGGAGCTGAGCGACAAGAGTGCGATTGAGATGTTTTGGTAGCGATAACAAAAGGAGAAAGTTTATCAGAAAAATGGATAAAAATTGTTCTAATATCGAGATAAGTATAAAAAATCTCTAAAAGTGCTAGTGGCAAACTTAGCGTGTGCGTGTGCGTGTTGACAAGGAAAAGAAAACAACATGGAACGAGAGGCTTTACGAAGGAGGATCGCATCGAAAATGTAATCTAGAAAAAGCAGCATTTTCAAGGGTCAAAGATAAACGAAACAACCAACAGCTGTACATAATGAAGGTAAGTGCATTAATAAAGAGAGTTGTGATTGAAATATTTCATCATATAATAAATTATGTACAAAACCCTTCTTTCCCGACGGCTTTTCATGCTTTTTAAAATATTCAACGCAATTTAAGAAATCTGCTCAACCACGACTCAAAGCATGCTCATTTTGAATAGGTTTTTGTTTCACTCTCAAACAAACCGTCCGACCCAGGGATATAAACGTTTCGAAAAGCAAAAATAAGCAATACACAGTAATGGCGTTTGATGCAAAATTTCAATCATTAAAACCCAAACTGGTCCAATTGAATTTCAACTGCACTTTATGGTTCGCTCTTTTGATGGCGATTTGATTCCATTTCCCGCAAAAGCCATCACCGCACCGATAGCGTTCCGAAAAATGCGTTCGATTTCGCTTGATTTTTGCAAACCCCGGGAACCGGTTTATGATTGGTGGAAGTGAGAACCTAACGTTACCGACGCTCGCCGGGAGCGCTGTCTTTTCAGCAAGTCCCGACCGTCGGGTCGAGGCGAGAAAATTAATCGAATCGAGAATTTTTAGTGTGCTTTTTTCTGCGTGGTGAAAAAAAATAAAAATAAAATGCAAAACAAACCATAACCCCAAATGGAATCGATCGATCGAAAAACCCGCTCGAAAAAAAAACAACCCGATCGATTGTACCCGGAGAATCGGCTGCAGATAAATGGCTTGTTTTTAGGGTTCATCCCAACCGCTGCAAGGATTCGTGGCGCACGTATCGGAGAGCGGCTCCCGCAGCGAGCCTTTTAAATTCCCACCTGGACCGAATGGGTTCGTCAGTCTGGAGCGCGGGACCCTCGATCGATCGCTGAAAGGATCGCCAGAAAAAAAAGAGAACAGAACAAACCACCTCCGTGTAACAAAATCGTCGAAATCGCCCCCAAAATAGTGTCATAATGGTTATTTATGGGGTGCACGGTAGTGGAACGGCGGTGGAATTAGAGAAATGCTCAAATTCGCAGCAGATTCCGCATCGACACCGAAGCCGAACGTCCTTTTTTTATCGTACCCTGTAAAATGCTCAAAGTAAGCCCCGACCGATTAGTCATGTGACGCCAAGAGCTAAAGGACGTTAAGGCCTTTTCATAATGCTCGTTCGGTTCGGCTTTGGGAAGCTTCTTTCCGCAAGCCGAGGGTTTTATTAATGTGCTCCCAGTGGGTTGTCAATTTTGCGGCAAGGTAAATCGGCAGCGATTATCAGGTATGTTTCCTGGAATCGGCGCGAAGTATTGTTGCACGCGGGCAGTGGATTTTTTTCCACATTTAAATAGCATTCTTCCTAATAAATCCCGTCGTAAAACGTGAAAAATCAAACAAAGCGCTAATAATAATCTAACAATATGGTTGTGTTTTGCAGTTTGCATCCTTTTTTTACGGGGGTTGTAAATTTAGTACCAGATCCCACCACACAGGTTTCAATAGAGGCAAAGACCGGCTGGAATAGTTCCACGCCCATCCGTCGCGAAGGAAAGTCGCGTACAATATTCACCATTAAAGTAATCCCTTTACCTCCCATTAAGAAATGATCCTTTCAGTGAAATCACTGACCGGCACACGGGACGACAAAGCCCACCGGAGGAGCCGGGTGCGGCAAGTGGGCAAATGAATAATGATCCTTCCCGTTCCGCCAGCAGCAGCCGCGCTGAACTTGGCCGTGACGAAATTGCAACTATATTTACCGCGGAGACTACAGTCGCGCGGGCAACAGGCGACGAACCCGTCCGGGAGAGGCGGCTTGCCGCTTTTTCCTACGCCACCATTTTTCGCCCCCCCCCCCCCTCCCCCCCTCGTTTGCACAATGTGCCGGTGGGCTGATATGATGTAATTTCCGTGAAGAAAATCCTCCCGCTTATGCGTTCACGCGCGACAAACCCCGCGTGCGAGAGTGAAAGATAAATGCGTGATTTGTGTCACTGCGTATGATAAATATTGTCGGCCTAAGCGGCCACACAATCCGCACGTCGTCTCGCGTGGTGGTATGATTTATAAGGTGGTTGGCAAAAATAATAAAAAAAATCCCCAACCCACCAACCAGCACGGAAAGTCAACCCTTTAGCGGGTGTGCGGGTGCGTAAGTCGCCGAAAAGAATTAATCAAAGCACGCCAACGGAAAGCCGCTCGTAAATCAGGCACGAAATCGATAAAAACCAAATTTACGACACCGGCCACCATCGGGATCGGGAGCGGGAGGGATTGGGGCAAGAAGTTTTCACCAGTGTCCAGTGTAACATCTCGAGCCATCCCGTCAAAGGCCTGGATCGAAAGCATCGCTCGGAACCGAACCGAATCTCCCAAACTTCTCCGCGAGGATCATCTCCCGTCCGAGCAGTCCAAACGAAGCGGCCGGGAAGCACCACTTCAGGGAGATCAAATCATAAATTTACATAAACGACAAATAAACGGCAGTAATTAAGTCCATTCGGACAGATTACGACAGTCCGCCGCCTAGTGTACTTGCGCGAGCGACCGGGAGTAAACCGAAGGCTTAAGTTCAGCCAGTTGCTGCGTGCTTACAAAGTTCTGTTTCCGCAATCCTGGGATGTCCACAAGATCCCCTACGGCAAGCCGCACTCGGATGTAATCAAAATCCATCCCGGTCGGTTCCCGCAAAAACAAAACCAAAAAAAAAAACAAAAACCATCCACAAACCGGGGCGGGGGCAGACGCCATCGGGACGTCATAAAAATATTAAAATATTACACACATTCGAAATAGTAATTAATGCTTAAAACCGACCAGCTTTCCGAATCCGAAGGGATTGGGATTTTTCAATCTCGAAGCTCCCACGGCGCTTCCCTCGCCGTCCCCGAAAGGATCTCTCGTTGCTTTGGAGCGCGCATGCGTCGGAACGGGTTCTGGGTTTGGTTTTTGGTTCGGTGCGACCCCAGCCGGGGTGCAATAAAAACGTTTAACACGCCCGCAGGGAAAGGCGCTGGCGGCACTTTCATTCGTGGACGATTTATTCGTCAACGCACGGACACATTCAATAGCGAGCGGGACGATTCTCGTGGTGCGATTGTTTCGTTACCGGGCGAATGAAGATGTTTTCCACCGGCCGGAAGGGAGGGGAATGAGAGAGCATATTTTAAGATAGTTTTAGCATTTTAAGCACCTCATTGAGGGCTTTATCTACAGTTTGTGGTGCGTTATTCCCTGACCCAATGTTAGTTTGACGTTTAGTAGTCTATTTAATGTGGAGATATCCACTTCATTCGATTCATTCTTTTACTGGACATATGGTGCCATTTCATATCCAGAACATTAAGCTTTGGTTTAGAATATATTAGGATGTAGGAAATTTATTACATTAACACTATTACAAGTTTGGGATCGTAATTGGCAGATTGGTTCCTCCTCCATCTATCCGTCAAACGTTGCGAGTGTTCCACAAAAAATCCAATATGGCCGCCCATGGGTTAGTACTTCTTTTAGTATTCTGTTTACCACAAGCCGGTTTTTAAGTATATAAACATTGTTATTTAGGCCCAATAATAGCTAGAATAAATTCATTGGAAAAGAAACATATAATCGATGGTTATTTTTAAGCGAAATAACAGCGATGAAAACGATATATCTTATAACGCGTAACTCAACACCGAAAGTCTCCAGCGGCATGAAATTGTCTAAATTTAGGCGCACCAAATATAGTAATCGTCATCGATCCGATACACACCCGAAACTGCTACTAACACGGGAAATCACACGTTGCGAGTCGCCAGTTATCCAACCAACGCGAAACATATCTTCCCACCACCTACTTCGCATCCTTATTCGCAATCGCACACCGCAATCAGTAGTCATGTCCGCTTCCCGCCCACCTACATCTAGCAGCGGGAGCACCGAAATCCGAACTATCTGTTGCGTACGGAGCGTTCGATATCGGGAACGCTCCGATCTCAGATCACCGTGTTTCGCGTGTTGGTTTTTTTTGGTTTCGATTTCTTTTCTCTACTGTATGCATATGATTTGACGCTTATCATCAGCATGTTTTCTCCACCGATACCACCGTCGTCGCCCGGTGCAGAAGGAAAACAGCACTCTCCGAGGCACGATTTCTTCCTAGCTGGGATGCATTCCCACCCTTTTCAACATACTGCCTGATTGATGATCGTGCCGGAAAGCTCGTGTGGAGAGCGTGGAGCACGTGAACGTGGCAGATGTTGTTATGCGGGTTTTTTCCGTCTCCTCCCGGTCACCTCCACTCCCGCACCCGGCGATGTGCTTCGTGTCTTGCGTGTTTCGCGTGTGCGATACGGATCCCGATAAAGATCCCAGCCCGTTCCGGTGGGAACGGGAAGGGAGAAACAAAATTGTTTTTACTGTTTCCCGAGCGGGTGATGGGCGGACGGTGGGAGGGAGAAATATTTTGTAAAACATTATCCTCCCTCCCCCACCAGCGCCATCGGAATCTAGTGGAGGGCGCCGTACGCAACCGTCGGTTTAAACCGTATGGAATGTCAAACTCGACACTTGAAGGCAACGGTATAAATCCGCACAAGCGAAAAAGTGTTGACTCACGAAGATGTTTGTGTGTCCGGGAAGTTGCTAAAATTCATGCAAAACACTTCACACCAGCACTATCGCGTTTGACCTTCCCTCAAGGCGTGCTTACTATCTGATGGATATGATGTCGGTGCGTCGTGTATAACAAGCACCCAAGACGTTAAAGTCCAAATGTTTTCGAGCTCGCTTTAAAAAAAAACAGCCATTTTGGGAGATGGTTTTCCGTGTCCCAAATAAAACATCGCCATTCTTAGGAGCGACCGTCTACAAGATGGCCCAAAAGGTGACCCTCCCGCAATAGTGCACGGAAGCGAACCCGAAGCCACCGGTGCATGTCCAGTGATCGTAAAATGTGTTCGCTTGCCCCCGGTTCGGCTGTTCGGCCAATCGTAGGGGGATTTCGCTGGTTCGGTGGTGTTGTACAGCATGCCGGAAATCGCCATAAAGTGGCAGGCTTTATGTCTCCATCCTGGGCGACGGCTCTGTCGGCTAAAAATGACCGGAAATAGATCGTTCATCATTAGCACCGCCCGTGAGAGGGTGGTGGTGGGGTTGAGACACCTCCGAAAAAAAAACCTAACCTCACACTTAAAGAACACGTCTGTCCAACGATTTTACGACTCATTCATATTCCTAAACTACGAGCCATATCTCTAACGTCAAGAGGAAGCCCAACCGAACGGAGCAGGTCGTCAGCTACGAGCGCCATTTAGAAGCAAACAAAATAACCCGGGCTGCACTGTCTCAAGTCGTGATCCGCAGCAATAAGCACAAATGTGGTCCCGCATTTCGGGATGCCTTCACGTTTTCCCATCGCAGAACTATGTGCAGTCCACGTGGTGGTCTTTCACACGCTCCCCGGCCCGATTCGATCCTGGCCCGATACCGAAACGCTGGGAAGTTGCCGTTCTCGAGTTCGTTGAGGCGCAGCTATTAAAAATTTGTTATTAATGAACGCTGAGAAAATAAAGCAAAGCGATTGCAGCGGTTAGAGGCCGGCTGGGACGGACATCTTGTTTTTTGGAGGTTAGGAAGTTTACAACCCGTGAAGATATTATGCGATGGTGCTGGAAATGAAGTAGAAAGATACTGGTGATACTAAAATTAGTAGCACAAACTCATTACAATGTACCCCAAAATCGCACTTGCCGCTTCTATTGATGCCTCGTAGATCAGCCTCCTTCCCAAGAAATTCGATTATCTAAGCATGCTGTGCCAGAGCCAGAGCCAGAGCCTGCTTAAATAATAATCCCACCAGGCTCCATTCCCAAGCGGGCATTTCGGATCTCGCATTGCGAGCTCTATGGGTCAGTTGGAATTACTTTTTTCCCCCACAACCGCGCCACCAGTTCGGGTGGAAACATAAAGCCTCCGTGAAAAAAGGAAAAGAAAAAAAGAACCCAACAACACTTCGCCGAAAAACCACCCCAGTACAAGCGAGGCAACGGCAACGAAAAACAAATTAAATTAGCATAAAAAATCGTTCGATATTATGTTTATTGTCATCGACCAGCCGGAGAGCCGTCCGCAAGATATTGGAACCTACGGCTTTTGCTTCATCAAACCTTCCAAAAAAAAACCCCCGTTGGCATTCTAGCTGGACCCGGTCCGGTAGCGTAGTATCGGTGTGCAACAACGGACGGGGCAGGGGGAAAAAAATGACACCCTGGCCTGCGTCGAGATCGGTGGTGACACAAAACCACGCTCTGTCTTGAGAGTGAAAAATAGCCGTACTTAAACCGTGTCGTACTTCTGGTGTTTACCACCGTGAGACGGAGATATCGAACCGGGGTGGAGGGACAACCGGGGAGCAGCGCGTCAATGGTTTCGATGACAGAACACGAGCGAAGAAGGGCGAGAGAAAAAGAAACCTGCCCGAACGTAAGACAGGTTGGCGGTCAAAGATGAAAGCAGCCACCGAGGCCTGTGTAATAATCGACCCAAAGTCAATCTTAACTCATAAAATAAAACATATTTATGCAGATAAGATTAGCGTGCAGTGCCGTGCATGGACGAAGGAGCCGCGAACCTGTGCGAAGGGGATATGAATATATTTCCCCCGAACCGTAAGGTGTCTTCCACAGTAGGCTATGCCGGGCCTGACGCAGAAGCGGAGAAGTCGATCTAACGGGGAACGGGGCTTTGGTGAATGCGATGTTTTTCGATTCTGACATATCCGAGGATCATTTGTACAGTTTATCGGCCCTGTCAGGGAGGGAAGATGCCCGGCCGGAAGATCATCTCGTGGCTGGTTTATCTGAGAAAGTGATATCTAAATTGTTTGCTCACGTGCATGACGGCTTGCGGCAGTAACGGCTTTGTTTCCCGTGCGTACGCTCGTTTGGACGTATCGCGCATCGTACATGTCTCGCTGTTTATGGACGTATCGAAGCGATAAGATCAGCTCCAATGGCTGCGTGGGTGAGGAGGGTGCTGACAGCAGGTAGAGCACGGTGTATTTTTGGTGGACTTTTCATATCACATTAACGTTTGACGACGGGAGTGCGTTGTGAGTGGTTTCCCGTTGGTGTTACCTTTTTTTTTTACTCAATACCCCATCGAAGATCGATTCGTTGCTGTCAGCGAACGCTATTTCGGCTGCTACATCGGGAAAATCACTGCAATTAAAGCGAACCGATAGACTGTTGTAAAACGGCATGTTTCGCTGATAAGCGTGCATGATACGTACCGACTTGCTGCAGAATGCTGACTCGAGACAAACCCCCCTGGTGGGTCAGAACGGAGCGTTTATTTTTAGCAGCGAAGCTCGGCGTGCGTGTGGGTCGCTTGTGATTCGAGTTCGGGCGGGCGGCAAATGTTGTAGACCCATGCGTAGGCTTCTTCTTCCGTCGCCGCTGACGGTTGTGTCGTCGTCGAATGGGGACGACGTACGGCCGCCGGAGTGCTTGCGTTTTATTGCGCGACCACTTTGTAGCAAGTGTGCACGGGGGTATAGCTCAGTGGTAGAGCATTCGACTGCAGATCGAGAGGTCCCCGGTTCAAACCCGGGTGCCCCCTGCCGAAAGACAGCGATTGGAAGAACCGAGAGTTGTGTGTGTTCTTGCGATTTCTGATCTCCCATTTTTGCTGTTCAGTAGTAGATCTGATCTGAAAGTAGAATGGAATATTATAAATTACATGTAATACACAACTCTTTCATAATATTTTTTACAATTAAAGTCACACGAAAAGGTTCCATCGAACTATACAGAATGGGAATGCAACACACACACACACTGTGAGGACACCCGTGGAATGTAGGTGTCTCTCCGCAGACTAATGAGTTCAACGACACCAACCACAACCGCCTGAACGGCTGAACAAACTTCGCGCTACCTAACCTCCCGTATCAAACGCACCGATCTTGACCGATTTCCCCGAACTAGATCATCACCCGTTCCTCCCGGGTGTGTGTGTTCCATATAGTCTAGCAGATTTGTTGGAACGATTTCTTCGAAAGTTTGCTACCGCGTTCCAAACCGGCCGTAGCTTCCAGCGGCTCCCGCTCACACTTCTTCCAAACTTTATAGCGCTCCTCGAATGAGCGCTTCTGTTTGCGATCATTTGCTTCTAATGGGCGGTTTTTTTGCAGCTTCTCCAGCTCACAATACAGCAGCAAGCGGCGAACGGCGTGTTCTCCCGGGTGAAATCGGTCTCCTTATCTTACGCCATCCATCGGTGGCAGCAGTTTCCACCGAAACGCCGCACGGGAAAGACGACACATTAATTAAGTGATTTGTTTCAATCGCCTTTTGTAGCGACGCAGGTCCCTGGCCCGGTCTGTTCGATGATCGTGATTTCACGGCAGCGTCCGTGTGGGGTTCGACCTAGGAATCACCTAGGCACGAACGACGCGCCCTTTCGGGGCCAAACTCCCTTCTTCCAGAGGTCGTTACTGCGGTTTCTTCTCCTCCCAACCGGAGCTTCGCTACGGCGAGGAACTCCTACCGGACATTAGCGAGCTTGACAGCGCTTGTGGCGGTGCTCCTGCCCAACCAGGTCGCATTCTGTGTGAAAACTCTTCACCTACCGTCGCAGGCGGCGCTAATGATGATCGTTTTTCAATCGATCTTGAAACATTGTGTACCACCGACGCCGCGGTTGCGCCGATTAGTTCCGGAAGCTTTTCACGTGCCCAGTGATCAAGACATTGCAGGCAGCAACAATCAGCTTTCTTCCCGGCAGCGCGTGAAGCCCAGCAGGAAGATAAACGACACAACGATTGCTCGCAAAATGCTCGCTCGCCTGCTTGCGGAGTGTGGCAAGCAAGCGTTCCCGGTTAGCGACTAGCGTAGCGCAATTTTGTTTGATTATTATTATTATTTTATTAAGCCACGGCGAGCAGTCACGGCGATTGAACGGATCCAAAGCCCAGCTTCCCGCGGCTGGAACGGATCGACCCCGAGGATAGAGACATCAGCGCGGCACTGGTCAAGTGTAGCAGCAATTACAAATTGTTGACGGTTCGGGCGAACCTGTGGGAACTGCACTACCCTGTTCGCTGGTGAAACTCGGTGCCGGAAGTTTCGGAAGTTCAGTTCGGTTTGGATGGCCGTCCCGCCAAACACGCCATGATTGATCATCGTCCGTCAGACGTCAGCCCGGGGGTGACGGTTTTTACGAGGAGTGTCCTCAAGAAAGCGCTTGGACCGAACCGTCAGATCGCTCGATCGTTGGAATGAAAGCACAATCAGGGTGCTCCAGAAATGGAACCCATCGCTCGGACGGTAGCGCAAGATTATGTCAACCATCCAAAGATCGACCGGAGTGTGCGTGTGTCCGTTAGGATTTGCAAACATTCGCCGACTACAATGGGTTTGCGTTTTTCGCCTTGTACACGCCGTTCTTACCAAATTTGAAGGCACCAACGGTGAAAGAGACCAATGTGGAAATCCGAACGCGGTCGCCCTTCCAGCCCGGCTGTGGTTGGGCTGAGATAATCGATCAGCCGGGCAACCGATCGGTTCCAGTTCAATTTCTCGGCCTCCCTGATCCGTGTCTTCGCTTTGATCGCCGCTAATCGGTTATGGATGGGATGGGCCGTGTGCTCACTTTGTTCACCTTCTCTCCCCGAGCGAACGTTACGGCCACCGAGCTAACCTTCGCGGCGATCATCAGCGCGGGTTTTGGCTGGTGCGTAGCGAAGTAAGTTGTACATATCCCAATGTTTTACGGCTGCTGCAATCCATTCTTCCCCTCGTCGCAAGGCAGCCGATGGATCGACGGTAAATTTGGCGCAAGATAAGACACGGTTGTTGTTTTCTTCTTCTTCTCTTCATTCCCGGACGCCTTTACGGCAACACGCAAGGGATGGGATTGTAGTAACGCACAAAAGTAATTTAATAATCATCAATCAATCATTTGTAATGCCTGACACGTTCGGGTCTCGCCTTTTTTGTTGGAGCTGGGGAGGATGAAAAAAAAAATCGCCCCAGCTTCTGCCCATTCAAGCAGTGGTTTCTTTTCGGGGTGTTTGGACTGTTTTTTTTTATCTTCTCTCTGGGACACCTAGTTTTTTTTTCGTGCTCCTGCACTTCAAGATGGCTCGCTTGTGTTTAGAGCGGTCGTCCTTTGATGGAGGTACAAGAAGATGAGGAGCACTTTAGGGGCAAGTTGCGGCACAGTTTGGAGTTCGAAAAAGGTTTTGCCCTATTTTCCTTCAGTCTTCGGTACTGTATTTTTTTCTTGCTTGTAACGCTTACACTTATGGGAAGATGACCTGTTTGTTGCACAACACGACATAGGCGCCATGTGTAACCGCAAAAAAATAGTATAATAATAGGTGCTACTGAAAGGGAACGTTTGCTTCAGATACCTATTTCGAGACTAATGAGTAAAAAATCTTGTACTGGATCTATAGTCTCAAGTCTTTCTTGAGCTTTCCAATGTTACAACACCATCCATTGATGGACACAGATCATTGTTTAAGATCCTCTCTGTATTTGCGGCTACCTAATAGGGGGTTTATTAGGCTTAGCTGAAGTACTTCATAACTTAAGGGACCAAGGTATGTCAAGTTTATCCGGTTAATACTTTCGAAGATATTCAGATCTTCCACTACCTAAACACTTCATCCACCGATCAACATAACCTGTAAGTCACAGACCATGACCGCCGAAGTTCCTTGAACTTTCAATGTCCTCAACTTCGTTTCAAGCGCCTTCTGTACACTCTTGTACAGCCAAGAACAACTCGCACGGGTCGCTTAAAAGGTGCACCAAAACTCAGGACAGAAAACGGTAGCAGCAGCATAAGACGACACCGAAGAAACATGCATCCGCGTGCACACCCGATGCAACCCCGGCGTCCGCCCGGGTTTTGTGGATGTGAATTTTAAATTTATTTCAAATGAGACGATCTTTCTCATTCGACAAAGGAACGAAAGAGAAAAACACACATACACACAGAAAAGTAATTAAATGGGAATGTCCTCCCGGGGCGTTCGTAGTGTCGTCGCCGCCGAGAAACCTGTTCCTCGCGAGTGCGGGCGCGCGCTCGCGTTGGCGGTCGCACAGTTTGACACACACACACACACCGCTGGTCTCCCGACACACACCACAGGCCCATCGCCACCCCGAAAAGTCCAGGCACGGCGGCAAGATGCCGCCGTGTTTATGCATATTATGCAAAAATTCTTTATTCGCCGTTGTCAAAAGTCGATAATTCTTTCGATTAATTAGTGGCTCATCGTCCTCCTCCACCACCACCACCACCGCCTCCTTTGCGAGCTTTATGCGAACGTTGACCGCACGGTGCGAGGGGCAGGGACTACCTTGGGTGGATCTCCAAAACACCGGATGCCGGTGGTTGTGGTTGCTGTCCATTCTGCAGTCTCCTGACAGCTGATCAGTTCGGGCATCGGTCGGGTGTGGGCGTACCGGTGCCAATCACACGGCATCCGACCGACCCGTTGACAAGCAAGCCAACCGAAGCCGGACCAATTTTATGGACCCGAACGGTACGGTGTGGCGTCGTTTCGGGCAGCCCATATATTTTATGCACTTTTAAACGGTGCACCTAAAGGGGGGGGGAAACAAAACAAAACCAAACAAGCAGTACGCAAAACGAGAAAGGCGCCCATAATGAGACACCCATCGTACCGAACGAAACCTGCGCTATCATTAAGAAAAAAAAAAAAAAACGCATCCTTCGGCGTGCGAGCAGCTTCTCGATTACGCAAATGAGGTTCGGGCAAACCGGTGCCTTATTCTGGTCGGACGAACATCGTCTTTTTACGACGGGTCCCGTTTTTATACCATTTTAATTTTCCTTCACACTAAATGGCGGCGATTAATATTGGCTCGGTGACGGGTCGCACCTATCGAGGGGGGGCTCGTGCAGGGCGTATAATTTTACGTCTCAGGTGTGAGGACACTTTACCGCGTGCGCAAAAATTAAAAGTAAGCTAAAGTTTACGCTCGCATAAAGATGCATTTTTAATGTACGTCACCTCGGGATGTACGTTGCAGACGGTGGACATTTGGTTCATACGCGCACCTGTCACTCAAGCTGCTCTGATTATGGATAAGAGCGATAACGTGATGCATCCAGCCCTATCTATTGCTGGCGGAATTCGTACCGATCCCGAAGCACACACACACACACACACACACACACACACACACACACACACACACACACACACACACACACACACTCACGCCCATCTTATCGATGCGGCGTACGCCACAGATTACAATATGACCTCAAGATTGATTAATCAAACGGTAGCGCACGGGCCAGTTTCGACTCTAGGGATTACACAAAACAGTAAGTGACCTACTGAGCTAGAAATTCGCGACGCGATGCACTTGCCGGTTTCGAGACGTCTAGGCGCCGTCTACCCTTTCCCCGGAGGGTATTCGGATTGCATAGCGCGAGAATTTCATTATTATGAATGATAAGATTTCACCGGCAAACGAATATAAATACCCGGCCGCGTTGGTGAGGAAGCTATAACAAATCGTACAAGCGTTCTTACAAGCAAGTTGCAAAATGCAAGCAAAATATTTTACCATCTTCGCCATCACTCTCGGCGTGGCGCTGGGTGAGTGTACCAACTGTTTAGCGGCGATCAGCATCTGAAGGCTCCTTACGATCTTCCCACTTTCCGTAGCTATTCCGGCACCGTACAACACGCTGGATGATAGTCCCGATCGGCGCATTGTCAACGGAACGGATGCGGATATCCGCGACTACCCCTTCATGGTGTCGCTACGCAATAGTGCCGGTAGGCACTCGTGCGGTGGTAGTATCCTCTCGGAAACCTGGGTGTTGACGGCGGCCCATTGCGTGAGCGCTACCACGCCGTTTATGCAAACGATCCAGGTCGGACGGACGAAAATATCCAGCGAAAAGGATGACTCGGTGTACGGCATTAAGCGGGTCGTCTCGCACCCGGAATATGACTCACGCAACAGCCATCTGAACGATATCGCGTTGCTGGAACTGGTGCTCCCGCTGGAGTTCGGTGAGAGCGTGTATCCGGTGCGTTTGCCGAGCCCACTGTTCGAGGTAGAAGACGATCTGGACGATCTCGGCGTGACGCTGATCGGATGGGGTTTGACGGCCACGGGTGGATCGTCACCGACCACACTCCAGCGTGTCGACTACTACGTCGTACCGAACGACGAGTGTGGCGAACTGCACACGAGCACGATCTATCCGTCGCACATCTGTGCCGCCATTCCCGGCGGTGGCAAGGGACAGTGCAGCGTAAGTGGTTTTGCTAGGTTGCTCTCCGGTTGCCGCAACTAACCGCGTTCTACGGTTTACAGGGTGATTCGGGTGGTCCGCTGCTACATCACGGTGTCCAGGTGGGAATCGTCTCGTGGAGCATCAAACCGTGCGCCGTGGCTCCGTATCCCGGTGTGTTGACGAAGGTTTCACATCACATCGACTTTATCCGAGAGCACACCGGTATCGAGGAGTGTCACTGGAAACTGGAATGAAAATTAACACACAAATTGGATTGGTATATCTAAATATAAACACTCGCACTCACTTACAAATGGTTCTTAAATTATTGGTTACTGCGGCTACTGTCACTGGGAATTTCCACTAGAAAAAAGTAGCCCAAAAACACTATTTCACTGTTAGTGATATAGAGCGTTGTTCGACCATTATTGCCATCTATCGGCTAAACTGAAAAGCTCAAAACAAAACGCACATCCCAAAATCCCAAACATCGTAACGACTTAATTGTTAAAGCTTTGCCTTCTAACCTTCTAACGATCGTTAATTCCGAAAAGTATTTATCGTTCCATCGCCACAAACCGTTGGCGTGTAAAATTGTGTTTACACTGCGTCATCGCACCCAGTAAAATGCCACAAATCAAACCGCCCAATCCGTGGGTCTTCGTGGACCTGAAACAAACCCACAAAACTGCAGGGCCGATCAAATGCGCCTATCGGTTACACCGCCGTTATCCCTGCGCACAAAAGGACGCGGTTTGGGCACACGCCCGCGTCCCGGACCAGCTGGTGCGTCATAAATCTTCGCTTTCATCTGTCTCACCGGCCACAACAGCCGTCCACGAAATGTGCCATTTATTAGTCGGCTTGCAAAGGTCCGATTGAAGGATGCGGACAGGGCAGTAACACCTCTGTGCGCCGAAAGTCATGTTCTGATTATGTAACGCCCGTTCTTTCCATCTCCGGCCGGAGTCTATTGTTAAGGAGGCGCTCCGGTGTAGCACCTTTGCGGCCGGTTTCTGACTAGTGCGAGTCGAACGAGCGTTGGATGGGATTTGTATTGGGTACCCGGGGTTTCGACCATTGTCACGGGCTTTCAAATTCACACTCGAGCGGGCCGAACAGAACAGGGGTCCTTGCCAAGGGTGTCCTTGCCAAGGGCGAACACGACAGCGGCGGCTCATCATTCATCATGCGGTGTGTGTGTGCGCAGATACTGAAGTACCCGTACTTCACGCACGCACCGCAGGGACTCTTCTCCCATTGTGTGCGTTTTGCAGTCAATTTCCCTCCGGTGTTAAAGGTGGTGCGCTGGTAACGTTTCTGCCTGCAGCCTGCAGCCCATGTTCGAGATCATTTGTTGCCGGAAAACAACATACATGCGTAAATAATGTAATTGAGTGTGTCGCCTCGAGTGGGTCGTTTTTCCCCCCCCCCGGATGCGTGCCTGAGTGTCTGAGATCCCTTAAGCCATTTACTTGTCCTGATGAAAGTGGTCCTTTTTTGCGGTACCAGAAGCTTGTGAGAATTGAATATCTAACGACTAGCGCTCTTCGAAACAGGGCAGCACCAAGTTGTGGGCAGTCTTGGAGAGCTCACCTTTCACACGTCTACCGTCTTGCACTACATTCAATTTCCTTTCTCCTTCTTTCCCAACCACACAGAAAGAGCTGCGATCCTGCACAGCCTGCGGTGAGCCCATATCGGACAAGTTCCTGCTAGACGTTGGTGGCTGCTCGTGGCATTCCGCCTGCTTGCGTTGCTGCATCTGCCACACACCGCTCGACCACCAGCCGTCCTGTTTTTTGCGCGAGCGTCAAATCTACTGCAAAACCGACTACTCCAAGTAAGCGTCCTGGCAAACGCGGAACTTGAAGGACCGCACAATCGCTCAACCGGACCGCATCGACTGCATCTAACTACCCGCTCGTGCACACATTAATTTAACGACAATTAGTAGCTCCGCTGCTGTGTACAAGGTGCCAAGGAACTAGCACGGAGATTGTGGACAGAACAGAAACTGATTAACATCCCATGTTCTGCGGCGATTGGTGCAGGGAATATATGAATCCCGTCCGGGCACATTTTAATAAATAAACAGCTCCCACCCCAGTGGCGAGAGGAAGTACAACAACAAAAAACAAGAAACAAAACAAAAAAATGCCCGAATGAAAATGAAACATGGGTGCGAAAATAATGTATGCACCACCATGCCCAGCCCATGCTTTTTCATGCTCAGTTAACTCCCATCAGCCATTCTAATGTAGGCAGGAATAAATTGTCGACCCTGTTTGACAAATCTACATCCTCCACCGGGCCCCAGTCAGTTCTGCTGCAGTTTCGCCACGAGTGGTTTAGCGGCCCCCGTTTTGAAGTTTCCGGATCGTGTCCGGGAAATGGAGAAGCAAAACAAAATCGTTTTTACTCCACTCTGCACGGAGGATGCTACACGATTCTAATTGAGCATGTTACTTATGAACACAAGAAGCTGGGAAATTTGAATTTCTTGTAATTTCCATTCCGACTTGGGAAAAAGTTTCCCAAATGGCGGAACAATGGCGTGTGTAGCTTCTCCGGGACACAATCTCCAATCATGGGGTACAAGATGATCATGCGGAATGTTGAAATGTGAAATTAAGCAAATGAGCCCGGAGCATGATGGTTGCATTTTAATATTTTCCAAAATACTGATGCATGATTGTAATGCGAAGTATTTCTACTTCTCTAATTCTACCAATCTATCCAGCTGGTTGGACCACTGTGCCAAACTACATATCCAAGCTTACTGGAGCTGTCATAGTGCGTCTTACTTAAAAATCGCAGTAGGCGCTGGACTCCATGTTGGATGATCATTTCACGAAATTAATTTCCAATTGCTCGCACATTTTCCTCACATTCATTCACGAATTGAACGCGGTACGCCTCGGGGACTTTTATCAATGATATCCTCCCGGCACGACAGGAATTCATGTTCCAACTGTTGAATAATAGCAAATCTCATGAGAAAAAAAAAACCCCGAAAACCCGTTCGAAATCTCGTTCCACAAGCACACAAACTCGGAATCCCGGTCGGGTTCGGGTGCCTGACCATCTGGTTCCGTACGGGCGAACATCGTGCGCCCATGTCATCCCAAACACTGCCACACGGGATACACGGTTGGCACTTTAATTGCTGCATTTGTTTCGAAATCCTTCCCGTCCATGTTTGCTTCCAGCACCTCCTCAGTTTCCAATGCTGCGCTTAATCAATGCAGCGAGCAAGTGGGGAATCCAGCTGAAGCTGCCTTCCGCGACGGCGATGGGGAAGCGTCTGGGAAGCGAAAATAATAAATATCGACATATTTTTTCACGCGCTTCAAGAACGTTTAACATGCAGTACGCATGTAGTACGCGATTCGCCATGCGGCTGCCGGTTCCGTCCCGGAATGCACCCAGCAGCAGTACAACATTCTGCGCGATCTGCGCTCTTCCCCGTGCCGTCCGTGGTGGTGGCTTCTTGTCTCGAAGGCCTCGAACCCCTTTCTTAGCCATTTCTGGGGGTTCGGGGAGGCTGCTTTCTAAACAATAGCGTGCACAAGTGACCCAGCCAGCGGCGTGTGGAAGCTAATTTCCGAGGCAATAAAATACATTATTGCACCTTCCTTGTATGGGACGGGTTGTTGGTTTCGGTGGCCTGCACGGGTAGGACGAGTTTGCCCGGGGCCCCCGGGTGGTAGTGATTTGGACGGAGACCCAAACGCGTCCAAAGATTCGCATATCCGTGCCGCAGCGCCCAGGACCAGTTCCCAAGCCGCGCAAATCACTTGCTGTGAATTGTAATGAAGGCGGACATCGGTGGCCGCGCCGGTTGCATCGGGTTTTGTAAAGCAATTAAACACAGCACCGTCTGGCCGTCGTCGTCGTCGTCGTGTTGGACGTTCGCGAAACAGAAACCTGAATGTCGTCCGGAACGTCACCCTTCCGAAACAGCGGGTGTCCCGCACGGTGCGTAAAGGGAACCTGTGCAACCTCGGCTCGGCTGGCGAGCAAATTATGCACATAATCGGGAAAATATCTCGAAATTTATCATTCGCCCATCGCGATGCGCTACTGCCGGAGTTCGGTGGAAGAACCTCACCACTAGCAGCAGCAGTGGCAGCAGCAGGATCATATCGACAAGATCGCGATGCATTGCTGTGGAAGCTCGTTTGTACCGAAGGTACACGAAGGTCGATGCAGTTCCTTTGGGTTCTCCTTCTTTCGTACCGAAACGGTAGCCCGACTGCGTAAACCGCTCGCTCCAGTGCAGAACCCCACAGCCCAGGAACGTGAAATGTTGTCCATTTGGACGCGCACTGCGACGAATGCGCACTCAATGTGCAATCAATAAAGATGTGAACAACGATCGCGCACGCTGAAACGCTTCGATAAAGTAATCTCGGTGGCAATCATCTCCGGACGAATCGCAATCTCCGGATGCGTGTAAGCGTTTCCGCTTTTTTTACTGCATTTTTTTTCTCTCTTATTAATAGCAAGGTGATCTCCTGCACGCAACACATTACGGCACGATCGTGTGCGCGCGGTCGTGCATTCGTAATGTGTGTGCCAAACGATGTGGCAGTCCCGGTGGCAGAGCAATGTTAATACCGTTTTATGAGCGTTTTATGAGCGTCGATGCAGCTAGATTATTTTTGCTTAGCCGGTTACCTCGGATCGCGCGAGAGTCAGTGATTTTTATTGTTATCGTTGGGATTTTCTGTGGTTTGCGTGGCGTTTATAAAAGAAATAATTTAGTATCCCGTTTTTCCACAAGATGTCTCTGCAAGGTTAAGTCCGGGTGTTGAAAGAAGCAAACGTCTTCTACGTTTGTGTCAGACTTTTCGTTTAAAAAAGCTTTGGTTGCTTTGGTTGAATTTCTACATATTTCACCTACATTTTTAGGAGAAAGCAGAAGAAAAAGAGACATAATTTTTCATTGATAAGAGAAATAATTAAAAATATTACATTTCATCTTAGTAAATTGTTAATACTTTCTGATCGGAATCTGATAAATGATCGATATAGTAACTTCAGTGGGAAATTGAATTTTATAAAAAAGATTTTAATTTAATAAACTCAATAGACTCATGACTCAGCTCGACTCAGCCCTAACCGACTGCTGAAATTAATTTATTTACACGTTTGCACAATATTCATCAAACATGTGCGTTCGTTAAGCCTTCCCTGTTCGCCATTTTTATTTACTGTTGAAGCAATTCGTTTGCCCGTTTCCCAGCCGGATTATCCACCAGGCAATGCTTGTTTGCGGGAAAGAAATTGCATATGCAAACAGAAGCAATCTCACCTTTCGAAAACAACCAAAAAACAAAAACAAAAATAGGGGAACAGAAATTTCGTACACACATGCACGCACGCACGAAAACAGCAACAACACAAACACAATAAGAATTGCGAAAACAAACAGAAGCCAAGCTTGCAAATTCGCAAACATCGAAAGTGCATAAAAATAATCATTAATTTTAATGTCCACCTCCCTCGTCACCCTGCCGCCCTGCATCGTCGTCAGGGCATCGGACCCGTACTTGGCGGCCGGTGGAAAAATAAATGGTTGATATAACTTTTCGCGAAAGGCAGACGGCTGGTTTTTGTGTTGTTTTTCCCTTCTTTTTTTTTCGTTATTTGCTTCCCGTCAGTATTAACGGCGATTGGCAGGATGGATTAACTTTCCCGGTGGCACCAGCCTCCTTGAGCTGACGCACAGCGATCGAGAGATGGACGCGCTTAACGCTTCAAATTTGTCCTGTGCGCCTGGCTGTTGTTAGCAAGGGGAGAATGTCGTGTTTGGCTTTCTCGCTTTCGCCCTCCCTCTCACTCTTCTTCTCACTCACTCTCTCTCACTTTTGCCTTTTCCACTGTACATGCGCGCTTTGTCCGTGTTCCGTGATCAGCAAGTGGCTGGGGACACACCGGGACCCGGGGATGGCAAAGAACGATGAGAACGTTCATGCAAATGAGGTGAAAATTTACCGCCAACAAAGTGATATTCCGCACGCGACCAGCGCGCCGACCAGGGACCATCAGGGCTGCATCTCCCGATGGACTATCGGTGCGGAGATGGGTTGCATAATTAATGGCTGTCATAATATGGAACAACACAATGGGCAAATTGCGGCGCACCACGTGCATCTCCGAGCCAATTTGCGCTCTTGTGGGCCAGAGGGGGTCACCGTGGCGAGTAGGAGAGGAAGTGCGAAAGGATTTTGGATGCCATTTTCAACGAGTTTAGCGCTGCATCTTATCGTGATGCAAGATTAAATTTATATTAATGTTGAAACGAGTGTCAGTAGTATCGATTTTTCGATCAGAACCTGCAAGACAGTCCTGGACTACTCCTGGACAGATCTGTAAGATTTTAGATAAGCTTTAAATGGATGCTCTGGTACAAACGTTAAACTTAACGCTGAAAAGCGAATTCTTTAGTGGAGTCTATTTGGGAAAGAATACAAACAGAGCGAGTGAAGTAAAATTGAGCCGCACTGTAGAGAACCTATACTCATCAACCTAAAGCCGAGATTGAAAGATTGTTTTGTCGGACTTCGAAGCACCCACTTCAACCCCCTTTTCCCTTTCCTCTTTTTTCCAGGACATTCGGTACGAAGTGTGCACGGTGCAGCCGGACGATCAGCGCCACCGACTGGGTGCGACGGGCGCGCGATCTTATCTTTCATCTTGCCTGCTTTGCCTGTGATAGCTGTGGGCGCCAGTTGTCCACCGGCGAACAGTTCGCCCTCGTAGACGATAAGGTACTGTGCAAGACGCACTACTCGGAGATGTTCGACTGCGGCACCTCGAGCGACGGTAGGTTGGGCAGGACGGTTCGGTTCGGTGGGGTAGACCTACCAGATGATGTATGAATGATGTTTTTCCCTCCCTTCCGGCGCCCTTCCCCCAGACGGCTGTGAGGCGGACGGCTACCAGAAGAACAACAAAACCAAACGCGTCCGGACGACGTTCACCGAGGAGCAGCTGCAGATACTGCAAGCGAACTTCAACATCGACAGCAACCCGGACGGGCAGGATCTGGAGCGGATAGCGTCGGTGACCGGGCTCAGCAAGCGCGTCACGCAAGTTTGGTTCCAGAACTCGCGCGCCCGCCAGAAGAAGCACGTCCAAGGTGGGTTTCCAACGCCGAGCCGGTCAAAGTAAGCGTTTGAGATTGACTGTGGTTTCTCTCTCTCTCTCTCTCTGTTTGCATTCCACAGTTCCTAGGGAGGGTGAAATGAACCCTTTTGCGAGGCACATCAACCTGCAGCTTTCGTACACCTTCCAGCAGGCGAGTGTGGTACACAATCCGTTGCACGTCGGCTCGGGCGGAGGGCTCGGCGGGTCGCCGTTCGGTAGCAACGGTAGCTTCGGTGGTAATCATCACCACAACAACAATAACAATAGCAATAGCATCAACAACAACCACTCGTCCAAGTCATCCGCCTACAGTATGCACGGTATGCGCCGACGTTGAACGACTTCCGGATGACAAGCTCTAATGTCAGACGTTCGTTCCGTTTCAGACTCTTCGCTCGACGAGCTATCGGAGGATTCCGCGATACATTGCATGCAGAGTGAAGCCTAGCGCCTACGAACAACTTCCCATCGTGTACATCCAATTCGTTGTTGATCAGTATTAATTTATTCGAGAGCGTGAGAGTGTCCTGAGATGGAATGTTAGTAAAATTTGACAAACTAAAATCCCCCTGCCCCTCCCCCTTAGGGAACGTTTTAAACTTTGTTCGTTAGCGCGTACGTTTTAGTTACTTATTTCCCCGGGAAAAAAACCTCCCCGTTTCCCAAACTTAGCGTAGTTGTGGCCTTAAGTGTACTGCAGTGTTCGTTTCAAACGCAACGGTTAAACAAAATAAAGAACCTATTTATTTAACTCACCCACTTGTACCAGGAACGAATGTGTGTGTGTGGGCGTTTTCGCGTTCTTGTTGGTTTATGCAGAAAGAATCGCGTTTGAATCCCTTCTCCACCGCTCATGCAATGAATAGAGTGGTATAAAAACGCTCCAACGAGCTCGTGGAGAGTCCATTCGGTACGTGTTTGCTTAACCTGTTGAAGTGGAACGAGTATCAGTTCGACGATGGCCGCCCAAAACAGTCCGACGATGGCCGCCATACGCAGAGAATATCCAGTGCAAATGTACCAATTTCAGGACCCCAGTATGGATCTCTACAAAACGGAAGATTTTGCCATAATGGGCACCGGATACCCTCCACCAGAGCTGCTAAAAGAAAACTGTGCATTATTCGATCGTGCCACAAGAATCCGAATGGTAAGTTGAAAGCAAATCTTCCAATCGCCAAGAGCGTAAAGGGAGCAGCCGAATAATTGCTGAATAAAGATTGCTAATCAGCATTGTACTCCCCTTTGCCCATGGGGATCCTTTTTTGGTGGTGCGGCTTATCGCGCTTCACGCAAAACAAAGCAGCGCATCCGTCAGTCTTTGGTAAACAAAGCCGCAAGCAGGCATCATCGGTCACGATATAAGGAAGTTGTTGTGCAAATCGGAAGCAACAGCACGCACCGTATCGCGCTTGCACCTTGATCTGATCGCTATACCAAACTCTTTAGTGGTATGGACAAAGATACGGGGCATCGTCGGGAGGTTCCGATGAACCACCTGTTCGATGGAGGGCCACTGAACGTGTACGATCAGAAGATTGCCAATCTGTCGGCGGGTGCTCCGGGCCCGGATTTGCTTGCGGAGAGTGCAAGACGATTCCAGGAGGCTACCGAGGAGAGGATTGTAAGTAGTGAATGAGTGAAGAACTTCTTCCATTGGGAATCACATGGCTCAGAGATAGGTTGGAGGATGACAGTGCTTGATTAGCGATAAGAAACGTGGAACAACGCTTCTTGTGTGGTTTACCAAAATGTGCTAGTTCTGTGATGCGTAAGAACTGTGGGAGAATACTTCAGCCCTTGTTGTCTCAATTGTTTGTATTTGAAAATTAAAACTCGTACATCAATCGCCTATACCATTAATTACAAAATACAAATTTTATTAGTCATTTTCTGGCTTATCGTAATCTTAAAAAGTAACAAAATATTAGCACGCGAACGCGTCCCTTAACGCCTGTACCGATAGCGCTTGAAGTGGAACCACAGTTGGAAAATATTGTTCTGGAACTGGCACCGGAAGCCACGTTTGTAGCTAAACTCCCACTCCCTGTTCACGATCTTGAACGCAATGTCCTCGTACGGTGGGCCCGCGTGGAATCGAAGCGTCGCAAAGTCCCCATTGTCGGAGCAGGGCGTCAGGAAGTACTGTGGTGTGGTGTTTTTGTTGATCAGATCCGGATAGAAGATGTTAAACTTGTATCCCTGCACGATCTTCGGCGGCGGGTTGTCCATGTCGTAATGCGTCTGGTTGTACTTGTTCCACTCGAAACCGGTATGGACGCGATTAAAATAGCGCGGCTTGCGGGGACGATATTTGTCCGACCACAGGTACACCTGCGAATCGACCCGCGTTTCCACGGAAAACTCGGCCTCATCGTTGTCCATACCGCGGCGAGCTTCTTTGCGTAGTAGCATCTCCTCGCGCGAGTACAACTCTTCCTCCTGGTTGATTCCGAGCACTTTCTGGCGCAGCAGATCCAGTATCTCTTCGTCCTTCTCCTCGGTGATGATCTCGATGCCGGGCTCCAAATCGGCGGGCTGAACGTACTTCGGTTCGTAGCCACCCTTTTTGTACAGCTCGAAGCATTCGTCCAGCAGCTCCATATCGTGCGTGTCGGCGGGTTTACTTGGTCCTGCCTCCGATTCTGAGTGTGCAGCGGAACTACTTTCCATGGACGATTCGTCTGGCTGATCTGGGCGGGAGTTTATCCCGGAGGGGCCCGCTTCCTCATCGTCCGATTGGTCCTCTTTTTTCACCTGCACTTCCTGTTCCTTCTTGAGCAGTTCAAGCTTACTGCGGAGATTCTCCTGATGCCGGTCCCGCAGCCTCGCCCGGGCCATGTGCGCTTTGAGCTGGGAAAGTAAACTCTCCCAGTAGCCAATATCCAGCCCGTCCTGTTGACTCCCGATCTTGTCCTCAATCTTTTTCTTCAGCTCGTCCAGCTGTTGTGCCGTTTTGCCACGGAATATCTGCGTCACATCCTTCGCCACGCTCTGGTGAATACCTTCGCGGCGGCCCGTGGCAATGCGTTGCTTTTCCGCTTCCACCTTGCGCAGTTTGTGTATCTCATCGTCGACGATGATGGTTAGGTCGGTCCAGAAATCTAAATTTTTCCCCTTCTCCAGCTCGTTGTACACCTTAATGTCCACGAGCAGATCCTCCAGATCGTCCAGACTCAACCCGTTCAGGTATGTGTACGGTTCGTGCATTTGCATCTCGATCGATTCCTCTAGATTCTGTTCGGAGATGTACTGCGCCAGCAGATCGATCGGTTTCGCACGACCGTCCTGTATACGGATCTTGCTCCGTAGTTTCGCCTGCTCCAGGTGGAAGGTTTCTTCCTGCCGCTGCCACTCGTCAAACTGGGCCGCCTCTTTCGAACGCTGCATGAGATACATGTCGTCTTCGCGCTGCTGTTGCTGGTGTTCACGCTCCAGCCGACGCTTTTTGATCTTTTCCAGCTCGATAACATTTTCTAGCTGCGTTTTTCGATTCAATGCTTCCAGCTCGCGACGCGAGATGTCCTTCAGGCCCTGCTTCTCGAGCTTCTTCTTCCACACGAACGGTGCGGATTTTTCACTCTCTTCACCCCACATGGTCTGTGGAAAGCGGTTGTACTGTGTTAATTCACTATAGCTGAGTAAATCTTATTTTTTATAAATTTTACGTACGCTTTGCTGCACTCTTTACGCTGTTTGTGAAATTGTAAACAAAGCTTCACTTGACACCAAGTGTCAAAATTCGACAAAAAGGAAAATACTTCTAAAGTTCACATCCAGAGGGCGCTTTGGTTCCTGTATGATTCGAAATTGTCGTTATGAGCAGCATATATTATTTTCTCGTTATTTAACAAACTAAATAAAATTAAAGACATGTATAAAACAAAAGGCATTTATAACCTGTTTCATATCAGAAACATGAGCTCAAAAACTCGGCGTTCCTCTTCCAATATGGACCCTCTATTGGAACGACGGAATTTCGCGAAACCCTTGCCTCGTTCCTGAGCGAAGGCTATCGCCGCGAGGTAAACAAGTAAGTGTATCAATCAACGCCCCCCAAAAACATCCCACCCAATATTTCTATCAGGACCATTATTATCACACGGTGAATCATTCTTCCGCAACAGGTCCGATCTGGTTCAAACCAGTGGCGCTACGAACGGGCTCCACCTGATACTCTCCACCCTCGTGGATCTAACTGGCGTAATATTCGTCGACGAATATACGTACATGATAGCACTCGAAACCATATCCCAGTTTAACACAATGAAATTAGTTCCAGGTGAGTGACAATCTTATCGCCTCCGGAGCTTAACGTTTGCTTCGGGGCAGAAGGGTGGCAGAAGTTGTAAAATGTGGGAATGTGTGTTTTATTCTTCCCCTATGTTGTCCTTCGGGAGATTAGTGCCCCTCGACGAGGACGGACCCAACGTGACCACTCTGAAGACGCTGATCGATCAGCATCGCTTTGAAGCAGGGAAGGGGAAACTATTCTGGGGCGTTTATTACACCATACCGACGTTCCACAACCCTACCGGAATCGTCTTTTCCGAGGGTAAGTATCGCGCGAAGCCTGTTTATTCTGGTTTTCATGCGTTGTGTGAGCGAATTCTCATGTGATAAACCTTTGATTCTCTTGTTTTTTTCTTTCTTTCTTTAATCGTATCGATCGGCTGGTGCGCAGAAAAATGCCAACAGCTGATAAAACTGGCCCGTGAAACCGACATCTTGATTGCGTGTGACGACGTGTACAATTTACTGCACTACGATGATCCCTCGGCAGCGCCACCCAAGCGCCTCTTTGCGTATGATATAGCCGACCTGGGCCGGGTGGACGGATGGCGTGGTAATGTCATCTCGAACGGCTCGTTTTCCAAGATCCTGTCGCCGGGTATTCGGCTCGGCTGGATGGAATGTCCACCGCGGTGTGTGGAAGCGTTTCGCGAAAGGTAGGTGGATGGGACTGATCAATGGGAGGTATTTGATTTTCGTTCAATATTCTTTTGCCCCACAGCGGAGTGTTGAAGAGTGGCGGTGCGGCCAACAACTACACCGCCGGCATAGTGAGCACCCTCATCCAGATGGGATTGGCTAAGCGACAGCTCAAGCACTACAGTGTCCATTACTCCGCGCGCCTGCAAGCGATGGCGGAAACGCTCGAGAACCATCTGCCCCGAGAGTGCAGCTTCCACAAACCGAAGGGCGGCTACTTCGTCTGGATACGCTTCCCGCCGCACATCGATTGCGAAGAGTTCAATCGCTACAGCACGGAAAAGTACAGCGTAACGGGCATTCCCGGGACGCGGTTTTCCTTTTCCGGGGAGGCGCGCAACTACATACGCCTCACGTTTGCCTTCCATGAGCCGGCGTATCTGCGACGAAGCGTGCGTATATTCTGCCAGGCGGCCCAGGATTATCTAGCGATAGCAGCATCGTCAACGCCGTAGCCACCGGGTACTCAGCGTCATATCTTTATGGCACCCCTCCCCCCCGTGCCCTCGTACGTGTCGGATGCAAATAAATCTAAATTTGGATAAAAAAAAACAACACCCGAGTCAACTAGCCCCGCCACCGGTGCACTCGTCTTCGATGTGCCCCCCGGCGGGGCATTTTAAGCGTTTATCGCGCCGCCCTTTGAATTGTTGTTTAATTGAACAATAGGCGGCGACACCAGAACCACTTTCTTGATGTATAGTGGTAGCAGTTGGAGGCGTTTGTTTTGCTCGCACCATCCCCGGCTCACGTGTTGTGCGCACACATCGCGCAACTACGCAAAACAAGTGCCCCAAAGTGCAGAGCAAATATTCACCCAACATTGTTCTGCATCGGTGGCAAACGATGCATCGTCAGTCGGTGTGGCCAATCGATCCAAAGTGTCGCCGGTGCAGATCGCGCAATGCAATGAGCGTTGTTATCTCTTTTGCATGCAACACACGAGGCTTTTGGGTTCGGGAGAGGAGGCGAAAAATTTTCCATCACCCGCGGGGCGGTGTGGAGAGCTACGATAAATTATGATAAACGTTATTAGACAATAATAAAGGCATGGTGGGTTTATTTGTTCGTTGAAATCTTGGCAAGTCGCTCAACGTTCAACTCTCTCATACTGTTTGGTTTGAAGATATGGTAGCGCCTAAATCGCGCAAATTACAAGCTTTACAAAAGATTTCGAGATTGGATTCGGAGATTACTACAGACTATGCTTTTAGCTTCAAGTAACGAAAAAGAAAAATCTAGAATATCGATGGAGGTGCAACTCTTTGAAGTTCCTGAAAGGATCTAAGCGTCATCTGAAACACAATAGAACGCATAAAAGCAAGAAAAACCAGTCAGAATGTTCAAAACTACAAGATTTTCTTACCGCATAGAAAACAAAATCTGAACAATCTCTTACATACATTGGCGTCAATTGGCAAGAACACATAAGATCTCCAGAGCCATAAAACATCTCCAGAGCACATTTCAATCAGCATCTGCCTTTATCTTTCGACTATTTATATTCATCCAACGACATTGAAACGAATGCAATGGGCAGTTGTTTTTTTGTGTACGTATTGATCGTTTATCATTTCTTGCCCGTCCCAACTAGACGAATTCTGCCATCGCACGAAAATGTGTCAATTTTCATTGTGCTTGTTAGCAGGTTAGCAACTCCCCCGGCTGGTATTTACGATCGCAGGCGGCCGGTTTTTTTTTTTATTTGCTTTCTTCATCCTCGACAGTTCCTCCCTATGACGTACCGGGTTAATTGTGGTTGCATTTGCGAGCCGGTCGAATTAAAACGAGCCAACGTAGTTGGGAACATCGTCGGACCATGTTGGATGGTGTGAAAATACGTCACCAGCGTGTTGATCATTACAGAACTTTGAACCACGCAAGAAAAAAAAAGGGAAACGAAACATTTACCCAAAAAAAGGCCAATCGATTGTTCAAACACGCCTTCCACAGATGATCCATTCAGCAAAGCGCGTTTGGGGCTTTGTGTTTGCTCACCATTCCGGCACCACCCGGCCATTCCTTTGAATGCCGGCTTGGGCATTTTGCAGCAACCAAATTCCATCCGATTGCCGGGTTTGGGAGAATTTCGCAATCTTCCTACCACGATTCGTCATAAACAACGAAAAATTGCGACCAAAAAGGGAAAACAGTATCGGCGCGCCGCTTATCTTATCAACCCACGGGGAGGCGGTGGGAGGGCCAGGTTCAGGTTTTGTTTTCTCCCGCTTGCTCACCTGTTCGAAAGTGTTTCGGATTGATAAGCAGCTTCATTTCGCGATCGTCCCAAATCCCTGGCGCACACAACCAGGCTAATGTCAGTTCGAAATTCTTCCAATACCGCGGGGCAGATTTATTTTTTCCGGACCAGATATTTATTTCCGAAACGAAAATCCATTCCCCCCCAGTGGTGTTTTTTTACCTCCCTTTTCGGGGATGTGTATAAAAACGCGAAAATATTGAAGCACAAGATTCATCCGTAACCAAACAAAGCGCCATCACACCAACACACACGCGCCCCATCTTTGGGGCTAAACGAACTATGGGGTAGAATCGAACAAAGAAACGGCCGAAAGCGGCAGCAAGGGCTTTATTGTGGTGATCTCCACCGCGGTCGCCCGGTACGGACTAATTAATTGCGTACTATTTTTATGTTCCGGTGTTATTTTTATCACGTGCTGCTGATTGTCCACCAGAAATGAGGGTTTAACACTGCGTGATTTCATGGCCTGCTACACGGAGGGATAACGTGTGCATAAAGATGCAATTTGAAAAGAAGCGAGCAAACGTTTAGCAACTTCAATTAATTTTAAATAGTAATAGTATAGTAATTTTAAAAAAGTTGTTTATTTTTTTCGGATTCATTTATAGTAATTGTTAATCCCAATATTTTTATCTCATGATCACGGTCTCGAAAAACAGCCTTGTGTAATCCTTGTCCTTAATTCAACCGTAAATCAAGACTTCAAGGAACAAATGATTTTTCATGTTTGTTCTCAAAAGCAAGAACATGTTTTCAACAAAAAATATCAGTTAACATATTATTGTTTTTTCGTATTCTTGATTGATCGATGTAACTCCCATGATTAGATATAGGATGTATAAATATACGGTTTATATTTACGATTATAAATAAAATCAATACATAAGAAAATAAGTATAAAAAATATTTTTTAATTAAAGCTAAATCCTTAAAAAACGTCGTTACCACAAACCAGCAGCCATGCAACGATTCGTCGCAATAGGTTGTAGCAGTTAGTAAATAAGATAAAAAAATTAAATCATATTTGATTATCCCATAATTATGAGGGTTTTTGTACATGCAAACAACCCTATTCAACGTACGTGTATTTACATGTACTAACAAAAAAAAAGTATTAAATGGTCAAAAATTGACGTCCGCCCGATACCGTAGTTCGCCGCTTGCACTCACCTCATGAAAACCTTCCGCCGCGTGGCAAAGCGAAGTTGGGCGGGCAGGAAGGGCTTGTTTGTTTTTTGCTCCACCACGACCACCACTCTCACCAACACGATCACAAGTCGCCCGCGAATGTGGGGTTTTTTGTATGAATCAACCATACCGTCGCGATGCGCGTTTTATTCGGTCGCCCATGCATTCATTCGCTTGGAATACTCGCGGCGTGGCGGATCTATCGATCGGTATCATACGGAGTGTTCTCGCGCCCTACAATTTGCACTTTTCCAGTGAGATCGGTGTGTGATCGCTATTAGATTACGCGGTACAACGAAATACAGATCAGACGATTCGTGCGACGCAAAATACAATTGTCTCGTAAAGAACTGCTCAGTTCAGTGTAAACTCAGATTGAAAGGTGTTGTCGACTACCGCAAAGTCAAAGGTGACGGGTGAAGTGAACCATCGGAAACCATCTTGTATCTGTGTGTGTGTGTGTGCGTGCGTTAGTAAACAACTCACCGCCCGTGCCCGTGCTACGGCAGACGGTGGCAGTTGTTGGAAAGTGTAATCACGTAAGGAAATGGTCGTCAGTCGGCCAACGTCGAGCGTTCGACGGAAAGGTGACCGTGGTGACGTGTGAGTCGATTGTGTTGCTGCTCCAGCGAACGATCCAACGCCGCCTGTCAAACGTGACAGTGTCAGCGAGCGCTTGGACGGAGAAGAGGACGAAGAAAATGTGAGCAGAATAGTAGCTGCGGCGAAGGATAACTGCAGCAGAAGAAACGGACGCTAGCTGATCCGAGTAAGCACCGGCGGGGATTGCAACAAACGATAGCAGCGAGCAGGATCCTACAACGATCCAAGTGTGCCATTTTGCTGCCCGAAACAGCGTACTTGTGTCTGCCTGCGTGTGCGTGTTTGCATAAGCTGTTTTTGTACCGCACCAACATCGGCAGCCAACCTCCAACCCTGCCTGCGCTCACGTACACCAACACTTCCGACAGCGAGAGGACAATACAGCATTTACCCGATCGCAGCACGATCATTAGTCGCACGCGGTAGGTGGGTTTGGTTAAAATTTTGGAACCGTGACCGCTGACGTCACACGGCGAAGAGCGAGCAAAGCGAAAAAATAAGCCCAACCACTTCACAGCATCAAACACAAGCAGGCGACGACGAAGTGCTTGCCGTCGTCGGTGTGGACGAAGCAATCGGTACACGAAACGCTTACGCTTTTTGGGAGAAGAAACGATCAACAACTGCTGCCTACTCTTGAGCTGTGCGAACGGCACAAAGAAACCACGCACCAAAAGCACAAGGTGAGTTTTTTTTTTGCAGGTGGCGATCATTCATGCGGCTTTTGTGTGGATTGAGCCACGGGGGTCGGGGGAGGTGGACCGGATAATTAGCATTACCTCTGTCACCGAAGGAAGACACGCACACGAAAAGCAACCGCAAATTGAGCCTCCTGGAGCCTATCATTTGCGGTTTGGCGGTTTCGCTGTAGCGCAGTGTGTCCCTGAAAAGTTCCAGCTTGGCGTACGCGAGTTCAAGTTTAAAGGGTCAACTCGGTGGTGCCTCGGAGGTCCCACAATCGGTTGATCGGACGTACGTGGCTTCCAATGCAGTGCGAGAAGGGTGAGCGTGTTCTGTGGCAGCGGTAAGAACTTATCTACGGCAGGGTTGTTTCTTCCAGTGACTGCCTTTCCAAGATTCCAAAGGAGGTAGAAAAAAACACACAAAACCCCAGCATAATGCTATCTTAATACCTCCAGAGGGCTCTTGTTTCTAAGGCCTCGTTAGGGGCAAAGCTGCCACTGCGTATCTTGCTCACTTACACCGGGCTCGATAAGCGCATACCTCCCACCGTATTCATGTTGTACCATTTGATTAAAACACAACGGCCTAGGTGAAGCGGAAAACACGATTCGCTTTCGGGGCGAATCTTATCGCCAACACCGCGAGCCTCCGGCCGCTCGCTGGCGTATACGAAAGTGTGTTGTGCATTGAACCACCGCGTGGCTTTGATCGATGGAAGCTAAAGATAAACGGGGAACTGGGTAGGTTTAATTTGTATCTTTATACTGTTGTTCCTCGCCATTGCGGACCGATTAATTTGAGTCAATCAACACCGGCGGATAGATTAGCGCACGCCCCGTAAGGAACATCCACGGAGGAGCTAGTTACGCCAACATGGACCTGCCTGTTTTGGGGCAACCTTCAATTAGAAGTAGATGATGTAGATAGTGTGATACATCAGATAGTGGCTGGCTGTTAAAAAAACTTGCTAATAGCTCATACCAGCGAGTTTAACAAGTAAAAACTAATGGAACACCTTGGCGCTACTCGGTGCCGACGTAATACATTTCCCCCCGGACACGTTTGCCACGTGTCCCATCGGTCGGAAATCATTAAAATCTTACAGCAAAAAAAGGATGAGGAGATCGTAAAACTAAATATGATGCAGTAACAAATCGCCATCGTACAGTGATGCACATAGAAATAAGAATAGTTCATATTTATCGAGGCAAATGAAGATCTGAAGGCAGGATTTAGGGCAGACATTTGATAGGACTTATAGCTAACGAATCATTACGAGAATAGGAGTTCTGTGATAGACTATGCCTGGATTGTAGCCTCAGGTCGATGTTCATATCCGGATGAACTTCTCTAGCTTTCTCAATTCAAGTGAATGATCTACAATATCGCAAAGAAGGCCAGAACCTAAATGTACCCAAAAATAGACATAATTGGACATTAAAGCCTACACATCATCTTCATCCCAATCTAAATCCTACGGGCGTGTATACCGACGGAACGATCCCAGATTTAGTTTGGATCAAAGATCTAAGTAGGTTCGTGGTGTCAAAATCCTTAAATGAGATTTAATACGCAACTGTCCACCACTGTACTGGGTATGCTCTAATTTGTGTTGGGATCGCGTGGATCTGGGCATTTCCATGTGCTGCTAAACCTCACCATATCCGCCATTTGACAAATGATGATGAGGCTGCCGTGCGCATAGTGCGCAAAAAAAAGAGAACCCAACACTGCACGCTACACGAGCGCGGACGCAAATGAAGCGGGGCTGAATAGCGAGATGATAGAATTCGTTCTTTTTTTGTTGTTTTGTTTCCTTCCCACATCTGGCATCCGATTTATGGGCGGCTCGCTTCAACGTGACATACACACAACATGAAACGAGCGTTAATCGATGTTTACAAACAGCAATTCTATTTCACGAGAATGAGGTTCCCTTCTTGCGTTTTTTGTGGGTGTGTTTGCCGCGCAACGGAGAAGAAGGCGTCAGTTAATGGCGAGTATTACTAGAAGATGAAGGAAAAGGAAACCATTGGGAGCACTTGTACTGGATGATGCCCTGAGATGTCACATTGCCATGTTGTAAGCAACCGAAATATACATCCAAGACATCTGGGGGGAAGATTTGAATTGTAGCAACCATTGCAAAATCGAAGAACTGACAACTGTCAGATTCACTGACGAAGAACCTAATTAGGACGTTAGGAAACCCATGGCCGTTACATCTACGACTCAGATCAAAGTCCAAACGCGAACCCGATTCCCGAAGAATCTAATGCTCCCCGCTAACAGATAGAGATATCAGGATACTCAAACATCCCAATAGGAGAATAATTGCCCATTTTCATTTCGTCTGATTACCGTATCCAATTGCCCAACTACCAGCGCGTCACCTTGAAACATGGGGCGCTGGCGGAGGTTCAGAAGTTCAAAAAGCACGGCCCTACCCTTTCTCACAGCTACCTACTCCCCTATCGTACCCGACGGCAATGTAGCACTCTGATTAGTGTCGAACAAATGAAGACGAACAGCGGCGACGGTGTGAAGAACATATCCATCACACTTCGGAATACAGCGACGAAAAAGGGAAGAAGTTTGCACAAAAATTTACGGCTCCTCTCGTGCTCGTACTACAATCACGATCACACACGGGAAGGGGAAGATCCATGCACGCGCACGGCTCCAAAATGTGTTGCGCTCCGAGCGAGCAGCGAGTTGTCTCCTCAAGAAATTGATGGAAATTTATTGGATTGTTTTTGCCTTTGCCGTCGTTTGCCCTCTTCCCGTCTCGGTGCCTAACGCCGCGCTACGATTGACGGTGTGGTCGTGGTAATTGACGCCATTTGCATAATTTGTCGGTTTCGAATTTCGGCGCATTCGTAATGAACCGGGGGCAACGCACACGAGCGGGGAAACGCGTGCGAAAGTGAACGTGTTATCAATCATCCGGGAGTGTCTCTCGGTTTAGTTGCAGTTAATCCAGATCGCTTATCTCTCGCCCAAAATTTCAGCTCTACTACAACACGGGAGGCGACGACGACGCCATGTTGAACCTCGAAACGGGTGAGATGGAGTACGGTACGGTCGGCGGGTACGACCGGGAGCGTATCTACCTCGACAAGGAGACGGGCGAGGTCAGCAGCGACCCGGCAGAGCCGTCCGGTTCGCGGCGGCAGCAGCGCTCCAAGTTTCACATACCGAAGCAGTACCTCCGCAGCCAGTGCGGCATCATCGGACGGCGGCCACCGGTACCGGCCGCACCGAGCGTCGGCTGTGCGCTGATGGCGTGCAAGCAAAAGATGATTCCGATGATGAAGGAGGTACCTGTCAAATGACTTCCATACACTCTTCTACTCTAGGCTAAATAGGCTACCACGTTTTCAACACGCGCGCGCGCGACGGACAGACACACGGGCACAGGCCCCGCGTTTGCTACATGCCGAAGGAGGAAGAGGTACAGAAGACGAACCGTAAAAAAAAAAACCGTGTGTTTCTTTTGTTTCTTTTTTTGCATGAGTATGAGTAGCCTGCGTGGGAATGTTTGTATGAGTGTATGTGTGTGTGTGTGTGTGTGTGTATATATGTGTGGATGAACGGTTTTGTGTGCAAGCGAATGTACTTACACGTTTTAGTAATAGTAGACTATTTCTAACTTTACAAAAATGCTACCACAATGGGACGTAGCCTAAATCAAGAGACCCAAAAGCACGTTGCGATCGTTCTTCTAAAACGAAACATTTTCTTCTTCTTCTTTTCGGTACCTTCACAGGAGATCACGGTCGGCTGCAATGGTACCGCCCATCTGCTCTTCCTCATGCCGGTGCTGTTCATGACGCCGAAGCTGTTCGCGCTGGTGATCACCTTCGTTGAGGTGATCCTGCACATATGGGCCCACCGGAAGAACAGCGCGAACGGCAACCCGGACGTCTACTACCGCAGCCCGATGCACGTGGTGACGCGCAACTTCTGCGAGATCTGTCGCCACGAGCGGCTGATGGGCCGGGTCGGCAAACTGCAGGACGTGCGGATGAAGCAGATGCAAAACTACTTCCGGAAGGTGACGCGAAACATTGCCTGAGCGGGCGCAATGCTGGCTTCGGTTTGCGGTTCCAATATTTTTTTTTGTTTCATTTTTAATCGTTTGTTACGCCGGTGCCACAAACAAACCATATGCTGTAAAAGTGATAGCGTATACGAGTTTTCACCACAATAAAACATTGACAGACGCTTGAAGCGTCGAAAGGAAGGAGCTTTTGTTTGGTAAGATGGTCCTGGTTTCGCGTTTGAAAGAAATTATGACCCGTTCGCAAATCCATTCCCCGGGCGAGGCATGGTGGTATAACATACAATAAAAACCCCATTCATGTGATGTTAATGCGCTATTTTAATAAAAAAAAACCATAATTCTTTCGATCGGTAAAGCTTCGTTCTAGAGGAAAGTTCCAAATTTTATTATAATAAAAATGCATTACCTTCAATTTAATCCTCATTCCCGTAATCCTCGTGAATGGTTTCCATCTCATCTGAAAGAAAAGTAATAAAATGAAGTGAACCTGTCCGTGGATTTCACATCCCCCTTGGCTGCGTACCTTCGATCTCCACGTAGTAATCGTTGTCCGTCGGTACTATCGTCACGTTCCGGAGATCCAAACTGGAGATCATCTTCGTCTGGCTAGTCTGTGCCCCGTGCAACCGCCACCGATGGCGCTGCAGGGCCGTTAGTCCGGACAGCGACAGACCGCACTGCTCGCAATCGTACGTCCTCGGTGCGGTTCCGTTCGCGTGTCCCTCGAGATGCGCCAACAGCGTCGGCTTTCGCGAGAATCGCTTCCCACACTGTTCACACTCGTACGCTTGCACGACTTCCTCCTCGTCCTCGTCGTTCTGTTCGGACTGTTGACTTTCCGGCTCGTTCGCCACCTTGCTTATGGCCACCTTTTTTATGGCCTGGTCGTTCACTACCTGCGGGTGCTTCCGTCGCATGTGCACCTGTAGATTGACGCGCTGCGTGTACGCCAGCGAACAGTGCGCACAGTGGTACGGCTTTTCCAGCGTGTGCGTCGGCAGATGCTTGGCCAGCAGGCTTTTGTACGCAAACTTGCGCGGACAGTGCGGGCAGCGGTAGATTTTGATGTGCATTTTTCGTTTGTGCCGAGCGAGCATCTGCTGCAGTCGGAACGCTTTACCGCAGACGGCACACTCGTACCGTCCGTCGGTGTGGCGTATGTCGGTCGGTTCCTGGTCGGAAATGACGATAGCATTCTCGCTTTGTGCCAGCAGTTCGATCAGTTCCGGCTCGTTCATCACGTCCCGATGGTTCGCCCGGAAGTGATTGTACAGGCTGGTCAAGTCCGAGTAGCGCTGCGTGCAGACGGGACACACGTGGGGAAACTGTTTTTTGTGTCTGGCCAGGTGCACCTCCAGTTCGCTTATCCGGTAGCACTTCTTGTTGCAGATTTGGCACGTGTACCGCTTGTCCGGTTGTTCGCCGGTATGAACGCGCATGTGGATGGTCAAATTGATCTTCTGCGAAAAGCTGCCGAGAGAGAGAGAGGGAAGCGGATTAGTACGATGAGAACGGCAAGGAAAGGCTGGCTAATCCGTACCCTTTTTCGCATACTTCACAGAAGAATTTCTTCTCCTTCGTGTGTACGAGGAGGTGGCGATCCAACTGGCTCTTAAATGGAAACCCTTTACCGCACTCCTTGCAGAAGAAACGCTGGAAGTAAATGGAAGAAATTTAGTACACGGAAATGATTTACAAATATGCGACAATATGCGCACAACTTTGGCTTACATGTTCATGTTTCTTTTTCGCCTTCAAGCATTCACTACTGAAACTAATAGACACCCCATCCAGTGTTTCGATGTGACCCCCATCTTCAACCCGATCGTCACGTTCTATCTGAAAGTTGTGCTCGCTTGTAACAGTATCACTGTCTTCGAGATACTCTTCGATCGGTTCCTCTGTCTCCGACTGCCGTTCGCCGTCAACAGCTTTTGGTTGGAGATCATGGTTCGATTGAATGTCTTCATCTATCCTTTCCTCGCTGCTGTTTTCAGCCGGTTCATCCAAACACCTATCGCCGAAGTACGGTGAAGTTTCACCCGCCAATGGTTTTTCATTCAAGAACGCAGCTGGTTCGTTGATGATTTCATCGCTCCTACTGTCGTCGCAAGCACTAGCTTCATCCTCGGATGCATTTATCGTATCGTTTTCGATACTTTCAACGCTGCTCGCTTGGATTGCACTTGTTTCCGGCGCATCAGCATCAGTTGGATCATCGGTCAGCTTGAGAAAGTAGTACTTTCCATTCGCGTACTCGATGCCGATTTCTTCGACCGCTTCATCGTCGTCTACTTCTTCGGCCACCTCTTCATCCTCCATTGCTTCTGTTTCATCATTCAGCTCCGATTCGCTTGGAGCATCCACGGGGATCACGGATCCGTTCCTTTCCGGCTTCAACGAATCGTTAAGGTACACGTAGCAAATGTCCAGTGAGGAATCATCCTCCACCGCATCCACTGGATCTACTTTCTTCTTCGGTTCTTTCGGAATAATGGTTGGCAAGGCTTTGGGCAGCAGGAAACGATACCCGTACACCGGATGGTGTCCGAAGCAATCGTCGGCAAAGTGGCAACTGCAAACTTTGGATTCTCCTCGCACCAAAGACTGCATGAGCAGGGAATCGGATATCTCCAACTGGGAAAACCATTGCTGCTGCACTCTCGGTTCGCTTGGGAATCTGTAAAAACGCCAAAACAGTTATGTTAGTATCACAAGTAAACACGGACTCGAAATGGGGATGATGGTGTTTACTTCACGAAAAACACCGATGTGTAGCTCACGACGTCATCATCCGTATCGCAACCGGGCACTAGGCACTTCATTTAGTTGTGGAAAATATATTAAAGATACTTAAAAGCACATATACTATTAAAAATCACGATCTAAAACGAATTTAAAAATGACCACGGGAACGGTGGAATGGCATTATAATTACGTTTGTTTTGGCCGATGCTGTTTGTTTACGATTTGTCTGTCACACACCACGATAGGCGTGCATGCGTTTATAATACTATCGGGTTGACTTGATGTTACATTGCACAGTGGTTCATCCTGATGACAAATTTGAATTTTTCAATTTTTTAAACTTCTTATTGCATTTTTTTATTGTTTCAAAATTGCATAGAAACCAATGTCTGCAAATAATTTAATATGCTTGTTGTAAACGAAACATAATATCGTATCGGTATCGGTATATTAGTACTAGTTGTATGTTATACTGAACCGTACAGATATGTTGAGATTTATTACGAGTATGATCGTCATAATCTTATGATCATCTCCCATTCTCTTTATCTTCATGATCACCTCCATCTAAAATTGCGTATGCAGTACCCTAACAATAGACAATTCTATCTGGCTGAAGTGTAATTTTTATTAGTCGTTTTTCTTCCATCTTGGAACAATGATCCATTTTGGTACTAAAAATATTCTCATTCCGAGCACGTACACGACCGTACGTAAGCACAAAAACGCGCCCTACGCAGCGCACTCACCAGCTCAACGCTCTCAATACAGAGAGGAAAAAATCATTATTCAAGATAATCGCACTAGGCGAACGATGCCTGTGGCTTCAATGCAACCAGGAAACTAGTCCGGTTCCGGAGCGTCCAGCTGTTTACTTTCTCATCCGCGAACCGCACCGGACAGACGGTGGCGCCTTTTTTCCTGCATCAGTTTCTTCCGATGCTGTACGGTTCCGTCCACAGGCCAATTAAAAGCATGCTGAAGTGGAATGCGAATAAGGCGCAGATAAAACTAGTCCAATCGCAGCGACGCATCTTCCCTCTCCCCGCGGGCAGCCAACGGTTATCATATCTGCGCTTATCGGGTAGCCTGGTACGCAAGTAACACCACCCTTGCCAGCCCAAAAGATAACGCACGCACGGTACGAGTCGTCGTAATTTCGCAAGGAGCTAAGCGAGGAGCACGAAATTGAAGGAGCGCGTGATTTCCAGAATGGGTTGAATTAAAATTTAAAATTAATTCTCCATCGCTAGATGAAACAATCGCACGACGGCCATCGGTGCGAGAATCAATCTTTGACAAGCGCGATATTGGTAACGAGATACAGCACGCTTATCGAACAAGCAATGCAGGGAAACAACCAATGTGCGATAAGAAACCGTGTACGACGGACGGACGGGTGGTAGCGAAAAACGCAATGTTCGGTTACAAATTGACATGGAAACGATACAAGCAGCACGCGCTAGCAGCAAAAACCGGAAGACCGCCGGAAACCTGCTGACGGTTACGCAAAACTTTCTGCGCAACGACCCGATCAGCAATTGCACCGGCTGTCACAAACCGAACCGTTTAATGGCCCGTTTTTTACCTCTTTTTTTGTACGCATTACCATCGCAAATAACTATTAAGCCTAGTAGGGACGTTGGGGGAGGAGCGGTGGACCCTTGCTGACCATAATCGGTACGATAACCGAATTCCATTCCCGATGGAGCGAAAACGCAGCAAACACGCAATGTGCTGGCGCACTTGGAAAGCTCGTCCAGCGCGATCAATCATGGTCACCCGTTGGCCGTCCGAAAAACTGACCTCCGGGCTGGTGTTGTGTCAGGAGATCGTAATTGATGCATAACGGAGAGAAAACAGACAGAAGAGGAGAGAGCGAGAGAGAGAGAGAGAGAGAGAAAAAAAAAAGAGAGTGCACACACATGGATGCACACGTCCAGCGCCATTACTCTAATATGTAGTAAGCTGTGCGCCGAGAATCGTTGCCGGTAAACTACTAACGCACATGTGCCGCCTCTCCAAACAGCGTCAAAGTAAGTGTCCCAGCTAAAGCTACCTCCTCTTGAGCACGGTGTATGCTTGTGTGTGTTTGTGTGTGTTTGTGTGTGCTGTTCCGGGCGGGAAAAGTGGTTGCAAAGGGGCGAGGGCGAGGTATGCAAACATTACCACCTAACCTCCTCCCCAACCGTTCAACGTATTCGCTGGCTAGATACAGAGGTGTACGCGTTGGAACGACCGATGACAAATCATACCAGATACAACTCTCAGCAGTCTATCGCGGACACTTGATAAGTGCACAGAGGCGCTTGCGGACGAACGGACGGACGGATCGTGTGAGAGATCTTTTACGCGGTGGTAATTAGTGCGGTTGCTATTATCGGTTCCTACACGACACGGTGAAGTTGCCCATCTCTGGATCGCTCTTTTCAACAATCACCGCCCTTAACTCCTACTTGCTCCCAAACGACGGACGGAAGTTTATCGGATCTATCAGGGAGACACTAGAGGGCGTTTGGATTGTACACGATGAGCCATCTGCTGTGTTCGTGACCTGTACGCACACCTGCTGCTGCTAATCGGGGGCCACTCGTACAACCCACAACAACACACTCTCATCTGCTGCCCACCCTCACGAAACCTGCGCGTATGTGTGATTGTGATTGGGGCAGTACGCAAGGGGAGGAGACGACACGGTGCAGTAATAACAAACTCCGCAACAGTCGAATCTAATCAGCCCAAAAAGCGACCACCAGAAGGTTGATAGCCCTCTGGGCCGCTATCCACACCTCCTCCCCTCCCCGGGGCCTTCTCCTCCCGGTGGTTTATTGTTTTAACATAGTCGCTCCCTTCGGTACCACGCGAGATATCCCGCGTATCGCGCACTTTACCACACTCCTCTGGAAGCCACCACGAACGGACGGTGTCAGAAAATGTGGAAACGCGTCCCAGGACGGTTCATGGTTTGCGTTCTGGTGCGGTGCTGCTAGGTGGCGGATGGTGACAGTGTGTGTTTTGAGTGTTGTTTGCAGATCCAAGCCTACTTTCTTCGGCTGCGGCAGGAAAAGTGATCCACAAGCGAGCGTCGCTCGAAAACGAGTGTTGATACAAATACATTCGAGGTTCCGAAGTTCCGACGAAGTGCCTGCAGTGATACAACCGACCAACCGGCACTGGTGCCTGGCAAAAGAGTGATTGTTTACTTCCCCGAAGCAACGAAAACGACGTTACTACACACAACGAAACCGCGGTGAAAAGCGGCATCCACAAGCCACCAGACCCCAAGATGGGCTTCAACTGCACGCTGTGTGGACTCGGTCCACGGATGACCGTATTCGTAATCGGCACGATCACGCTGGTAAGTTGTCACGGGTGAATGCGGCTGGGGATAGCACGGGAAGAGAAGATCTCACGATAACCCACGCATCCGGGTTATCGTAGAAATGACGCATGGGAAGAAACAAGAGCGGCCATTGCGAGGTATAATCACTGGTATCTAGCCATCAGAAGATAATGATTATTGGCGGTGCAGTGGTACGAATCGAATTCTTTCAACTGGTAGTCGTGTCTTTAGCGTTTTGTTGGAAAAAAGTCCGTGCATGTCCGGCTCGTTGTAGGGAAATCTATTCTCGCCCTCCAGACATTAGCCATCGGAGCCTACTAAGATATAACAGATATGTTCATACAAAAATCTAACACAACTTTTTCGCTTGACTGTCTTTGATTGGAAGGAAAAAAAACATGAATAATTGAGATTGATCGAACATATTTGAGCCGTTTTTTCTGCTCGTTCAGGGTTAGCTATATGTATCTTTTTTGGAACAATTAAATATTCACTTTCTGCCATCAATTTTTCACTGGCAACCTGGAACATGACAGCCAAGCTAGATCAGTAATCGCATGCTGCTCTCTATATCTTTGTTGGTGTCCCTGATTCATTGCACTATCTGGCAAATGGGTTCTGATAAACTCAAAAATAACAAATAACATGTAGCTGCTTTGCCCTTACGCTAGGAGATTCATGATTCATCGGCTGTCATATTTCCCCTGCGCTCTAGTCTAGCAGCGCACTAATCCTTATCACGCACCCGATGCCGGTCCAGTCATTCATTGTTTTTTTTTTCGCGCCGAGAGATAATATTGTTTTACCTTTTTGCGAGTAATTTGCCCGATTCGCTTGATCCGGTTTCCTAATCGATGTGGTTTTTTCCAAGTGGCCAAGGGATGTATCGCTTTCATTCATTGTCCTCGATAAAAAAAAACCCATAGGGTTACCTTGCATGTGACCTTCAGGCATACTTGAACGTGGAGGTCACACCCACACGCTCGCCGGCAGTCATCTCTATCTAATTACATTACATCACCGTCACTTTCTTTTATTGCTGCGCTATCCATCCATAAAGGCGATCTTGCCGAGGGCAACTTTTAAGAGGCGCAAATAAACGCCCGGCAATCGCCAATCCCACCCTTCTCCCCCGACCATTTGGGTCTTATAAAGTACAAGATACGGTGATAAATATCCCCCGCACGTAACCTCACACGTCACGCGTGGAGTGAAGCTTGTCAGTATTTTTACCACCCTTGTGTGCAAAAAAAAAGCTGGTAACGCCTCGCTGGACAACGCTGGCTGCGATAGGAGATTGTGGATTTGTTTACAACCGTCCGAAACGCGGGTCACCTTTCGCGACCGCGCATCACGCGCCCATGTTTCCTAGCATCTTTGCACGTTGTTACGATTGCGGCGTGCGAGTGCCACCACGGCCTAAACAGTCCCCGGCCTGCCCTGGCTGTTTGTGCGATAAGTTTGAACGAAAATACCGCACATTCCGGGCACACGGAGCCTTTCGGAATGCAGGTGGTTGGTGGTTGAACCCTTTTTCGGGGGGGGGGGAAGGGGTGATCAAAACCAGTGTCGAAATGCGTTTTCGGGGTTGAACTCTGTTATCCAAACAAACAATGCAAAGAAACGCCACACAATGTGGAGAGGTGGGGCTGATAGTAGCGTCCGGGTGAGTCACGTACAGCGCTTGGCGAGCGACTCCTCTTCGGGTAAAGCGCTTGTAAAGCGTCGATGTCCCAATGCCGCCATTCCCGTTGTCAGATGGCTTGTACTCAACCGGCAATCGACACCAACTGGCGAGCGAACCTGAGAGCAATAAAAAAAAAACAAACAAAACACAGGCCTACCTTGTTTTTTGTTCTACTACCTTGACGTCTATCGCACGTTATCAACACAGATCTAACCGCTCGGTGAGGTTTCATTCTCCTCTGCTTGCTCTTTGTCTTCCCCGCAGGTATTCTCATTGCTAATGGCCGGTTTAGCGACGGTAGCAATACTGGCGTACAACTGTGAGATCGACATGACGCAGTCGAAGGAAACGTACGGGCTCTATTTGTTCTACTTCCGCTGTAAGTGTCCGTCTAGGCAGGCGGTTTGTTTTGTTTTGTTTTTTTTTTTTCTATAACAAAACCTCTAACCGCCATCTTTGCTTTCCAGCGGAAGAGTGCGGTCCGGTTGATCTACGGAATCTGGGCATTAACGTGAACGTGACGCTTCCGTTCCCGGAGACGACCGATGCAGTGGAACGAACGTTCGTGTTTGCCATCGTAGCTGCGGCTT
Organism: Anopheles farauti; assembly: GCA_000473445.2. Classification (NCBI taxonomy): domain Eukaryota; kingdom Metazoa; phylum Arthropoda; class Insecta; order Diptera; family Culicidae; genus Anopheles; species Anopheles farauti. Next base: position 13,358,882 of record KI915041.1, read on the forward strand.
TGCATGGTGCCTTGGCCGTCACCACGGTGCTGCTGTTTGGTAGGTGTTTGGGACGCGCACCGACCCCATCTTGGATCTTCAAAAGTAAGACTAACCTAGCCCTTGCTAATCCCTTGCTGCACAGGTACGATGTGTGTCTCGTGTTTGGGACGCAGCTGCATCGTGGTCGCATTCTATCCCTGGATCCTGTCGATGTTCCTCGTCCTAGCGCTCGATGTCACCGGGTTTGTGCAATATCTGATCGATTTCATCAAAGTGATGGTAAGTCGCGTGGAAAAATCCCTTTTTTTTCGTTAGAATTCACGCAGAGATCTTCTCTTGCAGGATACGGATGGCGTAATAGACCTACTCGAACTCGAAGACACCAATCTGGTGCGGCAGGTGCTGAACTCGGTGGACGATATCTACTTCATCGCGCCCGCCCTGTTTATGTGGCTCGCGTTCAGCAAAGCGGTAGTGTTTTGGTTCATGTTCCTGATCTTCCTGATCGTCATCATCAGCCTGTCGATGCAGCTGTGGAAGGAAAACAAACCGGCCCCACCGTACAACCAAACGATGCAACCCCGGCAGGTGATGCATCCCACCAGCCCACCGAGCGATGAGAGCGAGCAACAGCGCAACTCCGCCACACGATACTTCGATCAAGCTCCCCAGCAACAGATACAACCGGTGGTTCACCATCACCATCAGCCGACACACGAGCATCTGGCGCGGATCTATCCGCCAATGCCACCACCGAATCAGCTCCAGTTGCCCCACTCGGATCCGCACGTACGCCGCACGGTCGAGCCGCTGAACGATGGGAACGATAGTAGCGACTTCCGGGAGGACAGCCTACCGTACATGCCGGCCGCCGCAAACGACCATTCCGTTCCCGTGCCCCTGCACGTCAAGCAAACCGTCGATCCGTACACGGACAAACGATTCTCGTATCTTCCGGGACAACCGGCCCCGTTTTCGTACCTAGCCGGACCACCGCCCGGTAACAGTCCGCGCAGTTCGATAAATGCACCACCGGAGGTGCGCAATCAGCTGCCGTGGTCTTACTTCCCCGCTCCGGACGAGAAGAAGCTTCCCGGGAAGCGGGTAACGTCGACACTGACGGAGGAGAAAGAGTTCGCCGGCGACGAGAAGCAATTCCCTACGGTACGGACTGGCTCGGCGTTCCCGGACGATCGATCCAGCGTGACAACGGACGAAGGAAGTAAGTTTCGCCGCGAACGTGGTTCGAGCGGAGTGTGTTCTAATAACATTCCATTCTCTTCACAGAGTGGAGCGGACCTGAGTACAAATACTAGTCAAACTGCAGCATCGTTTCACGCACAATGAGGCACACCGGATCGGTTACCCGAAGGCGCACGTGTGCCCGCACACGTTTCGTACGCATTGTGGTTGCCGGTTTTGTTTGTAAATAATTCTTGTTTATTTTGCCCAAAACCCAACGGACACTGTACTCCACCTCGCGCGCCCGGAATGAGAAAGAGGGGGAGGCCCTTTTTGCGGCCATTTACTTAACTCGTGTCATTGCCATAGGAATGGGAGAAAAGAGAGAGAAAAAAGAGAGATAAGGAGAGAAAGAGAGAGAGAGAGAGAGAGAGAGAGAGAGCGTGAGAGTGGTGATATGTACAACGAATGTTTCGACTAATCTGTATCGTCCTACTGGACACTTGGTAGTAAGGAAACTAAAAATTGATACAAACAGTATACGAACGAATGGAACTACATCAATTTAAACGAAAGTATCGAACACGGTGATAATGTTGAGGAAGAAATACGTAATGCTATGTATCGATGTGAATTTGCGAAACAATTTTAATATATATTGTACGGGTTATGATTAACTGTGATTTTATTGTGTTCTACATTCGACTTCCAGCTCGTAGGTGTTGAATGAATGCTTTTACGTTTAACTCAAAATATGATAATATCATAACTCAGATAAAACGTTATAAAGGTTGCATATTATGGGGCGCTATTTACAAAAATACATGATGCAAAAAAGGAATGAAAACATATGACCAGGATTTCCCGAGCGCTTGACCATTGTGCGCTTATCTATTGCATACTTTCGGGCGCTTCATCGCAGACGCAGACGGTGCTCAGTGTTGCGCGTGAGCTTTACATCCATATTTAGATTAACCCGATTTTAGATTATAAATCATTCGTTTAAATTGATCGTTGGTGATGTTGAATGTTCTAAAAACTATTATTTAATTTACAACAATTCCTTATCAACTAAATTCTTTTAAATATCCTCAACACCCAAAAGCAAAACAGGACGATAAAGCGAAACGGGCTTTCCAAAGCCTGCTCAGAACGATCCCGGTTATCGTGTATAACACCACTGCCGAAAACAAAAAAAACGTTAACGCTGCATGTTTGGGTCGCTCTCATCCCCAGCATCGATAACGTAACCTTTTTGCTCACGACATTCACCGTCCCGGCGACGTTTGAGTTCCCTTATCTTAGTATCGATACGACCCGGGGGCCGATAAGGTGGTTTGGTGGTTATGGCTCGATCAACAAATATTAACTTACACAGTCAGTCTGACCAGTCGATGGGCAGGTGTGAACATCACGTTGCGTGTGGAGTTATTTTAAAACATACTTTTAGAAGCCCCCTCCTTCCAATTACTCTGGTGGCCTAGTGTGATCGCGTGCTCTAAAATGTGAAAAATGTGTCATTTAATCACGTACGCATAACCTTAGAACCCGAGCCAGTGCAAGTAGAAACCGCCGAGTCCAATACGGGCTGCAAGTGCCACAAGTGATACCAAAGAAGCACAAACCTAGATACCAAAAAGAAAGATGACGCTTCCAGCGTACGCCGTCTTTCGGCCCTTTGCCATCTTCGCCGGAGTCTTTGGCATCGTAAGTGATCAACGGTTTCGTGGATGTGATAATTGAAACCGGTCGAACACGAGTATGCACGAATTGTGAACACGCTTCCCTTCTCTTCTCTTCCACTAAGTTTCAATCGCTGATATGGATTGGATTTGCTATTACGGGCGTCATCGCCTACTATTGCGATATCGACTTTTCGGGTCAAACAGAAACGATGGGATCGCTGCTGACAATAACGTTCTTCAACGTTTACTTCCGCGGTGAGTAAACGCCGGTGTACGACATGATCGTTCTATTGCTTCTGCTGCTAGCTCTAAGACGAAGCAGACAGTCGCTATCGAACGCTCGCGTTTGGTGAGCCATGATGAATCGATTCCCCAAAATCGGGCGTCGACAAAACGGAAACGTTATCTAAATTAGGTGTTAACGCACAAGACGATACGGTCGCACACGGAACTGCCGGACAGCAGCAGTCTTAGATCATACCGTGCGGAACATAATTCGTCATGTGCGTTTTGCTGACCCGATGGGCATGTATATTCTTTTCTGACTAATAGCGCTCGGAATCCTCTGTACTTTGTTTCTCGGTACGCGCACCACGCTATGGACATGATAAAAAACGCGCACGATAAGATTTAATCTTTCAATTAATCCTTCCACACCAACGGTTACGATAAAAGTCTGCTGATGACAAAGTCAGTTTTATCGCTTCCCACACAAGGCCCCGGTGGTGAACTGAGGAATGCCGATTGTGATCCTCTTTCGACGTGGTGCAATAGTTTGGTGGAACGATAAGTTTTTATCCTACATAGGAGACTTACTAGCAGAGCAGACTTTCCAAAATCTCTAGACCACAATCTACCTGAAATGTAGCGCAATCGCCTATTTTATAGCAACTCATCTAGATGGCTTTACAAACCGCTTTGCGGCAGCTCCGTCCAAGCGCCACTCGAGTGTCATTCCGATGGCGGATCCGTTGTAAAACTGATAATTGATGTAGCACTCATGTCTAATCCAACCGTTGCCTCCCGGTGTAAACAAATCCTGCAGGTACTTGCGTTCAGGCGGATCTACCCGAGATTGATATGTCGCTGGTGGAGCCCTTGAACCTCATGCCGGCCGGCGATGTGCACGCGTTCGTGTGGGTCTATCTCATCCTACACCTGTTCTGGGGTATCAGTTCGCTGACGCTGCTGACAAGTAAGACAAGACTGTCCCATGTTCGGAATGCGATCACTCTGATACTTTCGATGTCTTGTTCCAGATGCCCGTCAAAAGTATGTCCGGTACATCAACGTGTTTCTGTACATCTGGATCATCATCACCATGATCATCAGTGTGTTGGATTTGGCCCTCGGGATCCTTTTCGCCATCGACTACGATACGATTGTGGTAGGTAGCCTTGTGGTGCTGCTGTTAACCCTTTAGAACTTCCGAAAACAAATGCTCTTTTTTAATTCTTTCTTCACACACTCACACACAGAATGCTCTGTTCGAGTATCCTTTCGGCGTGGTGGAACCGGCGCAGCCTATACTGCTGAACGTGCAAGTTCTGGCCACTGCCGCCCACGTGGCCGGCATCATGATGGTGATGGCGTTCCGTGGCTGGGTGCTGTGGATCGTCAATGTGTCGCTGGCGATATTCATGTTTACGCAAACGTTCAAGATATACGACTACAATCAGATGCGTCGCAAGGTACGGGCGATAAAGCATCAAAGCCTACCGACTTAACAACATCTTGCTTTATCGGTGATCAATCATTTTGGCAGCCGGTAGCTACAGCGATTTATTTCCCATCGTTCTTTTCCCTCCCCCAGCAAAACGGCACTGGTGGTGGTGCAACGAATGGTGCATTCGCGGCGGAAAATGACGGACCGCGTCGTGCACCGATCGACGCCTACGATATGAGGTGAGTTGCCGTGCACACGCGGGTGCTGCTCCTAGTGTCAAAAAATATATTTGTTTCCCACCAAGAGCAGCCAATCCCGATCGCAGACGTTTGCCCAACCAACAACGTCCACGGAGTATCGGCGACCGCTAGAGCGCATCAGCGAGGGACCGATTCCAGTTGAATCGCCGGTACCACCGCAACCCGACTGGAGCCAACAGCGGACGTTCGAACCGAAGCCAACGGTGGTCATCAACCGAACGCTCGAACCGCTGGCGAGACCGCAGTCCGTTGAGCCGGTGAACGAGGAACGGTCGATCGACAATCGGCCGATTCCACCACCACCTCCACCAAAGAACTTCATGAACACCGTCGTCCGGCGAGACGTGGCCGCGGCGAAGGTTACCCGAGAGCTCAACTATCGTAACAGCTTCAACGTGAACAACAGCGGGATCGCTGCGGTTAACTTGCGTCCCACCGGGCTGAACCTTACCGGGCCCGGACCGTTGAACGGTGAGACGGATCTGCCAACGCCCAACTACAGCCCACCGATGCCCCGCACGAACCCGTTCGAGAACCGTCCACCGTTGCGGTCCGTACTGCGAAATTCCCGATTCCAGTAGTAGCAAAGCATGCACAGATTCTTAAGTCGATAGATAGAAATAATGAATAAAAAGAAACACATAAAACATCAGCCCAACAAACTTTGGATCCTTGCCTGCAAAATACAATGTGTTTAGTTTGTACAAACAATGGGAAGAAAACATTTACACAACGTTAAACACAACCCCCTGCAAATGTGTCACCCATACGCTCGTACGCTCGATTCGCTAGTGGGTTTAGTGCTATGCGTGCACCCGGCCTGGAAGACGGAATGGAGTGCAAGGTTGGCAGCGAACTGTATTCACAAACAGGCTACACAGGTCAATGTCGACCGAACGCGCCGCCTCGCACATGCTGATAACAATGTTCGTCGCGAGAGTTCAACCCGATCGCGATTGAATCGGGGTGAAAGTAATGGTTGTTAGCGAGATAAAGCTCCAACACGTAATTTTCATGACAAAAACTAGAATTATTTTACTTAAAAACTAAAATTTCTATAAAAAAAACCAACAATCAATTTAAATTTTTAAATTACATAAATCTCATCCCAAACGTATTTCCTCGTTGCAGATGCTCGGCACCAACAGAATCACCCTGTGCGCGAGTGCTTGCTTTGACAACAACCATAACATTTGCGGCGAAGTTGACGTTCGCCTTTAAGCCACCTTCGTCACTTATCAGAAACGGGGAAAGGTAAAATAACATTCTTACCGTAGTTTCCGTGCAAGCGGTACTCGCTTATTTTGTGGAGTGAATCTCCGCCAGCATAGCATCGTCTGCGTTCAGCGAAGAGCACTCTCCCTCGCTGATAACAGGCATCCTCTTGGGGTCAATCGCGCGGTACGAAGCGTTAATCGCGGCCGCTCATCGGGTCAATCGTGGTTGCCGTCGGCAATTGCCCCAGCCTGAAGAGTAGTCATCCGTCGGCAGGCACCGCCAGTGCGCGTATCGGCGTCATTCCGTTCGGTTTGGTTGTGTGTAAAGTGTTTCTTCGCGGCTTTTCTTCGAGAACATGGTGTTATGTCACATTCGTGCGACGGTGCGGTTAGGCAAGCTGGTGGCCACCACGCAGCGTGCCCTCCCGGGTCGTCTTTTCAGCATTAGCAGTGTGGCCCTGAAAGGTAAATGCCAAAACACATGAGTTTCGGACGTTGGAAAAGTGTAAAAGTTGTATTTCGAGCGAGTTGTCCTACATGCTTGAGCTTGCCGGTTGTGAAATGCTAAGAAAGACACGAATCAAAACAAACTGCAGTTAACTTATCGTGTATGTATCGCCGGGTCAGCTGGCGCGCAGAAAGTATCGCAACACAGGGTGACACGAAAAGAAACGTCAAAACGATGCTATAACATTTGAAAAAGTCAGTTTCTAACCGTTGGCAGCAGTCGTTGATCAGTCGCTTGGTTCCTTCCAAATGGCATGTTTTCTCATCCTTACCAACCGGAAACCGGAACTACAAGCATTACTGCGTGAGATGCTTCGAAGTGCGTCGTCATTGCTCTCAGATTACACGAGCTCGGCTGTACGATTTCGTCAGCCAAAATTGTACACGAACTGTTGACAAAGAAACGCGTGATTGGTTTTGTAATCTGCGGAGTAGCGTGTTGGGCAACGTACTTTAAACAAAGTAGAAGAAAAAATAATACCCATCCCAATCCCGAGGGCAGGTCACACACCGATAAGCATACGAAACGGACAGCTTCACCACATGTGTTGGCAAAAATTATGATCTGTGTGCGTTGGACCTTTTTTTCAGAGCGACTCTTCACGGACAAACATGAATGGGTGTCGGTGGATGGCGAAGTGGGCACGGTTGGCATTTCGAACTTTGCACAGGTAATTATCGCGAACACTTTCCAGTCGACTCACCGTCTTCTCTCGCCCGTTTAATCGCCTATTAATCTTTGCTTTTTTCTTCTCCTTTATCATCGCAGGAAGCACTCGGCGATGTGGTATTTGCACAGCTGCCCGATCCCGGAACCAAATTATCGCAGAAGGACGAGTGCGGTGCGCTTGAAAGCGTGAAGGCGGCGAGCGAAATCTACTCACCCGTGTCCGGTGAGGTGACAGAGAAGAACGCGGCCGTAGAGGAGACACCCGGTCTGGTTAACTCATCCTGCTACGAGAACGGTACGAGCATGGGAGTTAAAGAGCGCCTGCTTATGCTTATAACCGTTCGCCATGTGTGCTGACTGTTTGTGCGCTTTGCTTTCCCCACAGGTTGGCTGTTCAAGCTGAAACTCTCGAAGCCGGACGAACTGTCGAAGCTGATGAGTGAAGAGCAGTATGCGGAATTTTTGAAAACTGCTGCCCACTAGCGACACTCGCTAGTGCTGACCCGAACCCGGGAAGTGCCCGCTTATTGTTACCTATCAATTAAGTTCTAACGTAATGCGAATTGTTAGTGTGAGTGTTTGATTTGATTTTTAAATGAATAAATGAAACATTCTGTGTGAATAATTAAACGATCGTACTAGCGTATTGTCCAGCAACTATCATCAGTAATAAGGCGTATTAAAAATAAGGTAAAAAAAACTGATTATTGTAGAAAAAGTTTACTAAGCCGAGCAGATATGAAGATTGTTATCAAATTATTGACATAATAGCAGTAAAAATAATCCTCTTCTATGGAATGACGACTGAAGGAGTAAATTAATTATCTAAAATAAATAGATAAAATCTTACCTCACAAGTAAAGCATTTGACCACTACAGATTGTATACTTTTGGGTGTCGGTTCTCTATTTCAGCCTGAACCTATGCAACTCGCATTACAAACACTTTCCTAACGTTTGACCACCGATTTAAGTGGCCAGTTTTAATTCATTTTTTCCCGCCACAACAGATTCCCGCAATGTACGTGTTTATGCTCAGCTGCTGCTAGAGGAAATAAGGCAAGCATGTATGTACTGTTGGTTGCAGATTTATTTCACACGAAATTAAACGTCATTTAGAGTGTGTGGGTGGTCTAGTGAGCTTTTAAAATACTGGCACGTGCACTGGTCCGTGCTGGCACGGACAGTCGAGTTTGGGGATCTTCACTGGCCCGTGCTGGCACGGACAGTCGGGCTTGACGACCTTCGCCTCCTCCGTCTGGTACGATCGGCAGCTGTTGCACTCACCGTACGGGTAACCGAAGTACGGGTAACCATCGTGCTTGTCCGGAACGATGTAGTTGTGCATGTAGTAGTTCTCAAAGTTCTGACGCTGGGGCGGATACTCATCGTAGTTTTGCACGTACCCGCGATCCCGAGTGTAGGGAAATTTTATCGGCATCGTGTCTAGGTGCGAAAAAAGTAGTATGTTATTAATGTCGCATTTTGAGAATCCGTCTCAGCTGTCTACTTACTAGCGTGCACCAGTGCAATACACGCGACCAGAACAATCAGAGCGATGAGGGAACGCATTTTGACTGGTTTGGTAAACTAAACTGCCGGTAGCTGCCTTCAAACTGTATCGAGCCGACTGTGCTGAGTGTTTTCGGTGTGTATGCTTTTATACATCGTGCGTGGTAGGCTTTGCGAGGAGGTTGTGGGCTGTTTTGGAAACACACCCTTCAGTCTAACGTGGGACCATGCGGGCGCACGTTTTGCCGATATAGGTCGCAACGCGTGGTCAGCTGAAAACAACATTCCATCAATGTGCGGCAGGAGATCTATCGTTCACGAAGGTCGTTAGCTTCCTGGTTTGGATGTTGCTGGTAATAATCACTTTTTTTTACAACTAGCTTCTCTTCTTGCGATGAATTCACTAGCGAGTGGTTACAAATAAACTCGTTCTACACATCTGTGAAGCAGTTTGAATAACAACTTTCCAATTCACCCAATTCCAACGTCCACCTTGACATCGACTTGGGATGAAAGTTCTCACCGGATGTATTTAGGATAAGCTTTTAGCTTTCCGTAGCGGGGAAAACTCTTTTTTATTCGTTTTTATAATCACTTTCTCACGCTCGATGTTAACAGTTGCCGTTCGGTTCGAGAAGCCGCATGGTACTCCTTCCGTTCTACTGTCATCTCCTCAGCTGTCAACTCTGCCTCTGCTGTCAGCTGTCAGGTGCTGCTCGTGGTCGCCACAGTACTCCCCTCCAGACTGGTGTTACCGGTATCTGAGTGGGATGACCACTCGACGTTGCGATCTGGTAACGCCGGTCGAAATGTTCTTATGTGGAGTAGAGCT